>CM064504.1:55764841-56204019 GCA_032716605.1 Paralithodes platypus
TTGTTCTGGCTGTAATAAAGGGGAGTGACTCAGCACTTTACTTTGTTGGTTCAGGGGGCGGGGGCGGGGGGGGGGGGGGGGGATAGTGGTTGATCCCTCACCCTTCACCCCTCACCTCCACACACACCTACAGTACAATATATCTTATCCTTGTCTTTCAATCTATCACTCATACTCTGACCTTCATCCACATCTTCATACTCTTGTTAGCCTAGCATAACATAACGTACGTGGGAATAATTTTAGGCAATGTTTTGTTTTGTATATTAATTTATAGACGAGGCACAACAGCGCAATGATTTATTATTGAAGGAGATTTACTGTCATCAATAACATAAAGGTCTGCAAGAACTTCCCCTTGTCAACCATAATAGTGTCACTAATCTGCACAACAATCGGCGATACCCCCTCACAGAAACTTACCCAACCCAAGCACTCCGCGTTGTTTATTTAGTGTGGGTCTCTTATAGTTCATTCATTACAGATAGGCCATAAATTGTAACCCCTAATATATGTAACTCAAAAAGGGCTAGAGAAAATAGGCTGTAAATGTTCACACCTTTTCCCTAGCTGATACTTCCCAAATAGTAGATGTATTATCACGAACATTCAAGTCATGTCTGAGTTATAGAGGGTACTGCAGTAGTCAAGAGTTTTGGTTTATTTATTATGAACAGACTATAGCCTCAGTACACCCCTCCCTGGGTACACAGATACACCTCCTAAGCTTATATATTTATTATGAACAGACTATAGCCTCAGTACACCCCTCCCTGGGTACACAGATACACCTCCTAAGCTTATATATTTATTATGAACAGACTATAGCCTCAGTAAACCCCTCCCTGGGTACACAGATACACCTCCTAAGCTTATATATTTATTATGAACAGACTATAGCCTCAGTACACCCCTCCCTGGGTACACAGATACACCTCCTAAGCTTATATATTTATAATGTTCATGTCATCTTTATAAGTTTATGTCTATCACGAAATAAAGTTATTGAATGTAATTGAATATTCAAACTGATTTTTGTATTCTATGTGTGTGAAGGGGACAACAGGCAAGCTGACTGTAACGAGTATCTCCCCAAAGCCAAAAGAGTGACAGAAAGCCAAATTCAAGGGACGTCGGGGGCAAAATGCCTGGACACACGAAGCTTAAAGAAGTGTAAGTCATAGAATGAAGGAAATATTGAATGATGTTAGTTGAATTTTTAGTGTAGCATCAATAAACCTCCTAATAACTTGTACAGTTGTACTTCATTGTTAAGGAGGCTTGTATATAACCTATTGTGTGTTTGTGTGGAGAGAGAGAGAGAGAGAGAGAGAGAATATCAAGAGATAGATTAATGTATGTATGTATGTATGTATGTATATACTCGGGCACATACCCCATTGCCGGGTGTGGCCGACTCGAGACAGGGCCCGAACTAAAACAACGTTTCAAGTTCCAATTCTTAGGGTCCAGGACCACTTTCGCGTTCCATCGCCCCTTTCTCTGTCTTGTCAAGTAGGAGAATTTTACAAGGGGAGAAGGATTCCTATCCCCCTGCCCCAGGGGGGTAGAGAGAGGGAATGTAAACAAATAGAACAATAGATAAAAATATATAGTCCTGAGAAGCACCTATAAATTATATAATTCCCTCTTGTTCCACGTCTCTCTGTTCCTGAAATTCCAAATATATATTTTCCTACTTACCTTTGTTCCCATACCCTTTCCCCCCCCCCCCCTCTCTCTCTCTCTTTCTCTCTGTAATTGTAGTCTTATGAATATTATTTTTAATACACTTTAGAGATTCTGAGAGCATAAGAATTTATAAATCTCCATAACTCCAAAATCTCCAAGTGCATTAAAAGTATTACTCGTTAGACTACAATTACATACTGTATATATCTCTCTCTCACCCACAGTCACACGCCCACACCCACACAAAGCCCTCTTTATCTCACCTCTCACACCCTCCGCCCTCACTTAACACTACACTGGGTACACAAGTAAGGGGGTGACAGGCAGGAAGTGACATGGCAGGTTAACATTTTTGTTTTCTTCTATGTGGATAAGGGAGACAAAAAGTAGAACTGCCTGTGACGAGTGACAGGGCCAAAATTAAGGAATGTCCCGAGCATGGCATTGGTCAACAGTGGAGTAGAGTTTAGCCTAAAATGTCGGTTTGTCTTCTAAACTACTACTCCTCTCAATAGAAACATACATTGCAATCTGATATATGAATTAACCTAATGTGTGCTTCAGTCTCATCATCCCCGTGGCCTCTGAAGGAACGTCTCAAAATCACAAACTAATGGGGCTAAACATGAGAGAGAAGGGGTCCAAAAAACCACTACCTGCCCCATAAATTGTTGGTAAGAAATGCATACATTATTCCACTATCATTATTCTCTCTGTTGTTACTCCTTGATTGTTGGTAAGAAATGCATACATTATTCCACTATCATTATTCTCTCTGTTGTTACTCCTTGATTGTTGGTAAGAAATGCATACATTATTCCACTATCATTATTCTCTCTGTTGTTACTCCTTGATTGTTGGTAAGAAATGCATACATTATTCCACTATCATTATTCTCTCTGTTGTTACTCCTTGATTTTCTCTGTTGTCATTATGTAAACGATAATGTTTTTGGAGAGAACAATTCACTTGTTTATTTATTGCAATATAGGCTATCTAGATAATAATCGCCAAGAAAACACTTCGAAAAAACAAACAAAACACATACTCACAGTAACACTTACACACATCTAAAGATTTCCACAACACACTCATCCACACACATCTTAAATTGTCCACACGCACAAACACACATAATCACACACATCAAACTACACAACACAAACACACCCACACACACACGTACGGATCCACCCTCTCCCTCAGACAAGAGTATATACTGTACATTTCTTCTTATTCCCCGACTGATCTGGAATGCAGACTAAAGATGTGGATTGAATACCACCTGAGATACTTGGAATCTGCATTTACCCTCTCGTACTACAGTATGCTGTATGTTACCTCTCTTTGTTCACGTTTATCAAAAATTCTATACGGAAAACAAACAACAGCACTATATACTTTATATATATATATATATATATATATAGTATACTGTATATACTGTATACATAAAGTATATCTCATAAATAAACGTGACCTACTAAATGGTTTATACTCCCAGCCGGACTCGAACTACTGACAGTCAGGACGAGTGTCCATGCTTACCCCTTCAGCACGATGACGTAATTTTCATTATATTCTTGTTAACATTAGACGATTGTCTTCTGCTTATACTGTAATCAACCTCTATGTCTCTAAGGGGTAAATGCGATCTCAATACCCCTCTGAGACCCCTCTGAATAACAAGTCCTTCCTAAATAGAGGTGTTCAAGTGGGTTAGTGGGATTAACAAAGGGGACATGACAAATGTACTAAAGCTCAGTGATAGCGAAAGAACTCGTACCAATGGTTTCAAATTAGATAAATTTCGTTTCAGAAAAGATATAGGCAATATATTTTGGTAACAGAGTTGTAGATGGGTGGAATGGACTACCAAGTGCTATAGTGGGATCTAAAACTGTAGGGAGCTTTAAGATAAAATTGGATAAGCATATGGACGAGAAGGGTTGGGTGTGAAGGGGGATCAGCCGGGTTGGGCCAATCAGCGCTCTGCAGACCCCCATAATCCTGCGTTAATCTCTAACCGTTTTGGTAGGATGATCCTCAGGGTATTAGAGTGTTGAGCCTATAATTGGGCTTTGTAATTGATTTGGGGTTGTGTGGGACAGGGATCTGCCTTGCTTAGGCCAATCGGCTTTCTGCAGACTCCCATTTTCTTATGTTCTTATGTTCTTATGTAAACTGGAGAAAATCGTCTAATATTAGCCAAAATGAAAGAGTACAAATGTGTCATCGTGCTGAAGGGGTTAATCCACTACACCAAGGCATGTTGTAGTTTAAACAAGTTGTATAAAAATTTTTTTTTTTTTTTTTTTTTAAAGAGACAATGAACTGAGGAAGGAAAAACACAGATAAAACAAAAAGGTCCATGTGCCTAAAGGCATCCTCCATTCATAAAATGTTTGTAACAACTGGATTTAAACATTTGTAGATTGTAAGTTTGTGGAAAGCAATTCGAGGGAAGTGAATTCCAAAGAGTAGTAGCTCTGGGGATAAATGAATTCTGATAAGCAGAAGTTCTGCATTGTGGAGGAGAAAGTGTAAATTCATGGGCGCTCTCAGCTGCCCTAGTTCTACGGGGAAAGATGTGGAGAGGCGGCACAATTGAAGCAAGTTCCTCGGAACAATTGCTGTGAAAATATCTGTAGAATAATGCAAGGGATGCAACGTTTCTTCGTATGGATAATGTAGGAAGGTCCTGTGTGATTGCAGGGTTATTGATTAATCTAATAGCTTTATTTTGAATTTTGTCCAACTGCCTCAATGCAACCACTCCACTTCCACCCCACAGAGGTGAAAGTAATCCATCTGAGAACGCACATGACTTTTATATATCACGGCCAACTGCTCGTCAGTGAAGAATTCTCGAACTCTGTACAGGAGTCCCAGTTTTTTAGAGGCATTCTTAGCAATGCTTCTAACATAATGTGTCCAGCTCAAGTTAGTAGTTAATGTTACACCGAGAATGTCAATACTAGGGGAAGTGGGAATATTTACATCATTAAAAAATATATGGGAGTCAGTGAGATTCTGTCGGTTAGAAAATTGAATGTATTTGGTTTTCTGTGCATTAAAGGAAACTAGATTCTTTTGTCCCCATCCATTAATTCTAGAAAGGTCCTGGTTCAGAGAAATTGCAGTGTTTATTTTTGAATTTATAAGATCGGGTTGGGTGAAAGAATTGGTAAATGTGAAGGAACTGTGGAGTGTTGAGTCATCTGCGTAGGAATGTATTGGATTATGAGTGGTAGATATGAGATCATTGATATGAATGAGGAACAGAATTGGGGCCAAAACTGATCCCTGGGGAACACCAGCATTTATTGAGTGAAATTGAGAATAAAGGCCATCTACCATTACACGTATTTTTCTGTTATGAAGATAAGAAGAAATTAGTGGTACTAATGATGCAAGGCCGTAGTGTGACATCTTCGACAATAAGGATTGATGCCAGACTCTATCAAATGCCTTTGATATATCCAGTGCTATTGTATGTGTTTCACCATGTTGGTCTGTAGCTTGGTTGATTTGATGCTTAAGAAGGCAAAGCATGTCTGCAGTTGATCGACATCGTCTAAAACCATATTGCCTATCACTGATTAATTTATTATTCTCAAGATGCTTAATTATGTGATTATTTAATATAATTTCAAAGACTTTACCAAGAGTGGAAGTTATAGCTATTGGTCTGTAGTTTGATGTATCTGAAGAGGCACCTTTTTTAGGAACTGGATGGATGTTTGCTTCTTTCCAGGGTACTGGGAAGCATGAGGTATGAGTACACAGACGGAAATTTTTTGCCAATACAGGAGCGAGCACCAAGGAGCAATTCTTAAGTACTATTGGAGGAATTTCATCTGGACCAGGAGCCTTATCTACTGAGAGATTCTGCAAAATAGTTTTGACATGTCTGGTGTGGATCTTAAGTGAGGGAATTTCAGGCGAATTAAAATTAAGTACAGGGACATCTTGATTTATTTCATCTAAGGTTGATTTGGTGGAGAAAATATCCGCAAGAAGGTTAGCTTTACCTCGTGGGTCACTTACAAGATTGCCAGTCGGAGATTTTAATGGTGGAATGGATGAAGCAGTAGTGAAGTTGGATTTAAATGAGTTAAGAGTAGACCAAAATATTTTGTTATCATTTGGATTATTTAGAAGTTTATTTGCCTGCTTGTGGAGAAAGTTTGATTTAGTTAGGTTTAATACAGTTTTGGCATGATTTCTGATGTTTCTAAAGTAATTAAAGGCTTCATGATTTTTTGATCTTGTGTATGCATTGTAGGCTATTGCTTTTTGTTCAGTTACTCTAGAACAATTATGGTCAAACCATTTAGGTGAATTAGATCTTTTACTGTACTTTTGATGAGGAATAAAAGTTTCCATTCCAATTTTTACAAAATCTTGTATGTGGCTCAAGGTGGAGTGTGCATCATTAGAAAAGAAAGAGGTCCAGGGAATATCAATAAAGAAACCTTGAAGACCCTCCCAGTCTGCCCTATCGTAATGCCATTTAGTCACCAAAACAGGTTCAGAGTGGGAAGGTGTGGTAGGTGATAGACAGGTGGCCTGTATCAGACAGTGATCAGAAGATCCAAGCGGTGACCTCACTGTAACATCATAATTTTCTGAATTGGTTGTTAAAAATAAGTCCAGTAGGTGGGAATTATGATTAGGATTATCTGGTACACGGGTGGGTTGGTTGACTAGTTGAGTGAGATTAAATGAGTCTGCAAATAGCTCACATTCAAGACCAGCATCATCAGTCCTGGCTGAATGAGTGAGCCATTCAACATTATGGACATTAAAATCACCCAACACAGTGATTTCAGAAGAATGTATACATGTATCATATGGTACCGTACGTAATAGGTTTACAGTATATACTTATAGATATATTCGCAACTTTTAGTATTCAAACCAAGTCAGCTTGCACTCAAGAAACATATTTCCAGCCGATATCTTGAATTGTTGTGAACTGCATAAATAAGGATTGGGTAGCTTTGGAGAGAGACAGGCTGCAAATATATATATATATATATATATATATATATATATATATATATAAATTTATATATATATATATATATATATATATATATATATATATATATATAATTATATACCGGTATATACATACTGTATATATATTATATACTGTATATTATTTTTTTTATTTTTTTATTTATGGAACACCCCGTTCTTAACATTATTCCTCCATTACAAACCCCAATGTACTTGAATAAATTAATGAAATCATATATCAAATTCAAACTGGGGATACCACAACCAGAACATAAGCACCTAAGTCATTACACCACCAACACAATTATAAAATATTTGTTTTTGTTTTCAAGACATTATATGAGTCATCTTTACTTTTCCTAATTGCTTCCTATAACAGCCTGTGTAACCTTCACAGTATGTAAATCCCTCACCAACAGCCAGCCTTACAGAACCCATAATAACAATGGCAGCACAGAATAATTATCGGCCTCTCCTTCCACCACTATTTCCGGTTCCTCTTCCTTTACGGCCTGACAACAGACCCTCGTGAATGATCAGTCACAACAAAACATTAAGGCCGATTCACATTATTTTTTGTATAGTCACCACCGCACCATCACATCACGTCACGTCACCGTTCCGTCAACCATGCCATGTATTCACACCATTCATCATGATGCCGCCCAGTCCGTGATCAACTGCCGAGCAGGCATGGCGCATCATAAGTTATCCCATAAAAAGCCCCTTCTACAGCACCATCACGTCATATCAAATTCCCGAGAAACTGTGACGTGATGAAATGGATACGTGCCGTGTCCGTGATGGTGACGTGACGTTTGGTGTGAACAGGTCCATTCGTTTACATGTAAGACATGTTGACGGAACGGTGACGTGACGTGATGTGATGGTGCCGTGATGACTAGTGTGAATCGGCCTTTAATTGATCGGTACCTTCTTCTGGCAACTATTTAAGGTTATGTTTAACTCTTATCAGGAAGTATTCTAATGATACATTACGGTATGTTAATTAACTCATTGCAACTTTAATTCAGAAGCCATCACACACACACACACACACACACAAACAAAAACGATAAAGTTCTTTTGTAACTTCCTATTCAAAGCAAATCACACGAACTGGTATTTTATACATGTATCCTGACTGTGGCTCCCCGATGTGTGACTCTTCCTTCCTTCCTTCCTTCCTTCCTGCCTGCCTGCCTGCCTGCCTGCCTTTCTCTCTTTCTGTCTTTCTTTCTTCCTTCCTTCCTTCCATGATGTTTTCCTGGCGAGCGATGGCGAGCATGGATGAGGATGTCTACTAGTTTATTTTATTCTTTAGAAGTTACATTTTAGGTATTATTTAGTAAATTATTTCACTGAAGATTTGCATACTTTAAAAGAAAACTTGATTAGCTGTTTTGCGGAACTTTAGATGGATTTCAGGAAGTTGAGCCAGTTGGACTCTGCTTGTGTAAGTATTTCATGTATTCATATGTACTTTTCTAATTTTGACTTAAAGTTTTTAACGGTAATATTTTATTTTGGTTTTAAGATGGAATTAGGACAATTCCGAAACGACAGCTGTAAAAATAAAGATGTTCTTCCTCACACTAGTATATATATATACAGTATATATATATATATATATATATATATATATATATATATATATATATATATATGTATATATATATATATATATATATATAAACTAAATTCTACCTTAACCTTGTCATGTAAAACACATTATGTATAATGTGTATGTATATGTATATGTATATGTATTATGTATAATGTTTAATATAAATTAAAAAAACTCGTACCAATGGTTTCAAATTAGATAAATTTCGTTTCAGAAAAGATATAGGCAAATATTGGTTTGGTAACAGTTGTAGATGGGTGGAATGGACTACCAAGTGCTATAGTGGGATTAAAAACGATAGGGAGCTTTAAGATAAAATTGGATAAGCATATGGACGAGAAGGGTTGGGTGTGAAGGGGGATCAGCAGGGTTGGGCCAATCAGCGCTCTGCAGACCCCCGTAATCCTGCGTTAATCTCTAACCGTTTTGGTAAGATGATCCTCAGGGTATTAGAGTGTTGAGCCTATAATTGGGCTTTGTAATTGGGGTTGTGTGGGACAGGGATCTGCCTTGCTTAGGCCAATCGGCTTTCTGCAGACTCCCATTTTCTTATGTTCTTATGTTCTTATGTTCTTATAGCAATGGTTCATTCACATCCACATAAATTCATTGTTATGTATAGAAAGAGATCGAGAAAGAGGTGACAGATAGATAGAGATAGATAGCTACATAGGAAGAGATCGATAAATAGAAAGAGATCGATAAACTTAAAGATTCACTCCCTCTCTCTCTAAGCCGAATAACCAACACGGACATTTGGCCCTTGTAGGAGCCACGCCTGCTAACTTTTGAGTAACCAATATTAATGACTGTTAACGGGAACCATGCATGGATTTAATATGATACCTGCACCAAGTTACCTGGACACTAGCCTAAAATATAATAATACTAGGTTTATTTAATGAGGCTGATAATATACAGACTTAACCTAAATCTTATGCTAAGGGATCAACAGACTGATTCTGGCTGCTAACGAGGGCACCTACATATCCCCGAGGGAGTAGGACGAGGGCAGGAGACTTTGTGGGTCCCCCGAGACTGTCCGTCCAAACCTAGCCTTCATGGACAGGACAAGTTTTTAAAAGAACTTCCCCTTTCGGCGCGTGGGATTGAACCCCCGACACCAGAGCTAGCGCCTCCAATACCGTGACTAAGCGCACTCGGCCACCGTGACCGTATCTGTCTATATATATGCTTTCACTCTTAAAAATTCGTGAACCTCTATCATATTTCTCTAAGTAAATACAACCATCGTGGTTGATTTAGGTATGTTATTTTGCTTTAGATTAAACACAAAATTTGGTTCAATAATGTGCATAATTGTTTAATTCCAAAATCAACTTACGAACATACGTTATATTAACATTATATAATTATGAGAGGTCCTGCCTTTACATGAATTATTATGTTCCTTCCAACAACCAACCATACTCCTAAAATCGATTAATGAAATTTACAAACACATGTGGCAGTCCGTGGACTCGAACCCAGGATGCTCACACCGAAAATCAACACCTTATACATCGCACCACGAAGACAGTTAAAGGTTGGTGGACACTGCCTACGATTTATTATGCAACTTCGAATCCTGCATATCAATCTAAGCATGTATACACATCCCAACTGCAACTCACGTAGGCTATGCATATGTGAATGGAAAGAGCAATTAATGTAACTGAACACTTGGAAGGTTTCCACTTGTCTATGAGACTGAACATTATCACCCATGTTAGATATATTATGGTTCTCCATTATAAATAAATACATACATAATAAATAATAACATATAGTTTGCATAGGTTATAATACATTCATAATCTCGTGTTGAGGATGGCTAATATATGAGCACTTATTGACAACGTTTCACAAATATCTGCGAAACGTTTTCAATAAAGTGCTCCTCTTCAGATGTTTTTATTAAATGATTGTAATATACAGCTGTTATTGATTCCTGTCCATAATGCTGATAATCAAAGCGCATCAAAATATTTAATTAAATTGCAGGGAGGGATCGGCCCAGGTGCACCTTTCGTGACTCCCCCACCATCATTAAAAATTTATTTATTAGTATTCCTTTATATATATATACTGTATCTCATTCTCTGTTCCCCATGTGTGATACCTTCTGTATCTCTATTTGCATATATTTACTTATACCTGATTTAATTGTCTTAGTAGCGTAATGGTTAGTGCGCGGAATTTCGGTGTGAGTATCCTAGGTTCGAATCCGTGGAGTACCACATATATGCATTAGTGTCATTGATATAATTTACTAAGTTTATTTGTAAGCTAATTGGTGGGTTGGTGATATGAATTAATCATAACCCTCTTGCTTTAATCAACTACACAACTCTAGTTGATTAAAGCATGGACTCTCGTTCCTATTTTCCGTAGTTGAATACCCAGCTTAGAGTAATAACATTATACTGAATATATATATATATATACTTTGTGCGTGTGTGTGTGTGTGTGTCTTTGGTTCCATCAGGAGGCAATACCGATTCAGCCAAGGCATGTTTGATGAATATGTAAACAGTATACAGGTATGTCAACCTGCCTGACCGTTATTAGAGTCCTGGTCGTGTAAAAACAAAAACAAAACAAAAAACATTTAGAGATAGATAGATAAAGATAGATAGATAGATAGAGAGAGAGAGAGAGAGAGAGAGAGAGAGAGAGAGAGAGAGAGAGAGAGAGAGAGAGAGAGAGAGAGAGCAACTATTAATGTTGAGTAATGGATACTTCTTACTTATATTCGGACTAATGTTAATATCAGGAATACGTTACACACCTGTTAACTCCTTCCGTACCGGTGACGTCCTTTTAACTTTATTCTGGCTACTATTAGACGATTTGACTTAGTTTTAATAGACTGCCAGCCAAACATGGATATTATAGTTTAAGGGGGTAGTGCTTGTTTGTTGGTCTATACTTAGTTTTAATAGACTGCCAGCCAAACATGGATATTATGGTTTAAGGGGGTAGTGCTTGTTTGTTGGTCTATACTTTTATCTATTATTATATGTTTGAGTTTCCTCGCTAGACCTCCAGCAAGCTTAAAAATAAAAATAAATCGACCCCCTTTCAAGATAAATTTGTAAATTTTTCGGTAGAAAAATTTCCCGGCCAAAGGCCGGTTCCTTCTAAAATTACACACTCGCTATCGCTCGCCAGGATAAAATGGACACCTGAATGGCACAAAAGGTCTTAATATTGACAAAGAAATGGGGCGAAATGTCTCAAAATCGCCAAACTAAAGGAAAGAACGTCGTAAAATCTCAAAACTAATATGCTAAACATGAGGGAGAAGGGGGTCCAGAAAAAGCTACCTCTACCTCCCCTTTAATAATGTGGAATAATTACAGTTGTATTAATTTAGTTTGGCTTGTGGAATCTTTCACAGTGTATAAGGGGAGATGGGCCGGTTTCCTGGACCCCTTTCTCCCGTGTTGAGCCTCATTACTTTTGAAATTTGACGACGTTCGGCCCATTAGTTTGGCGATCTTAAGACCTTTCACCCCATGTCTTTGTCAATATTAAGACCTTTCGTGCCATCTAGGTGTCAATTATTTCCTGGTGAGCGACAGCGTGCCTGTAATTTTGTGAGGAATCGGTCTTTGGCCGGAAAAAATTTCTACCGAAAAATGTACAAACTTATCTTGAAGGGGGATCTATGGGATGTTTTTTCTAAGTTTGGTGGAGGTCTAGCAAGGAAACTAAGACATATATGAAAAATAAATGATTAGACCAACATCCTAGCCACTAGCACCTTAATATGTATAAGTGTTAGCAAATTAACTATAACCTATTATTTTCAGCTGATGGTAAATAATTATGTTACACTATTAATTACTCAGTTATTACGTACATTGAGTAGCGAAATAATGGTGTTAATTATGAAAACTTGGCATTAATACGACGCAGATGTACAGTAGATTCATATATTTCTATTTAGTATTGATACATCAGTTGCTAAGGGGTTCGATTTACCGCCAGCTGAAATACAACCGACTATAGTACGCATTACACAAATATATACAGACCTAAATGCATACATAAGACCCCTTAACCCTTTGTGGGGTAAGTGACCAAATTTGATCATGCGAGGGATCAAGCCAATTTGGACCCAAAACATTCCGCCCCACAAAGGGTTAACATGACTTGACTACGATCTCTCAATATTCATCAACGTTTGCAATATTCGTGGCCTCTCATAAAACGTTCCTTCTGTTAAACACAACCTCTCCTATTACAAACCTGATATTCTTTTCCTCATGTGCCTGAAGCATTTGCCAGCATTGAGCCTATAGTCCATTCACTATAGGTAGGCCAACAATCTTGACTAATAACCTATATTACTCATAAACGACTACAGTAATCGAGCAAATATTTCCACCAATTTTGAACTAATGGGGCTAAACATGAAGGAGAAGGGGGACCAGAAAAAAAATACATCCCCTTAAAACAGTGTGGCTGTGTGTGTGTGTGTGTGTGTGTGTGTACTTACTCTAGTTGTACTTACTCTAGTTGAATTGCGGGAGTGAGCATGCTCGTTATTTCCCGCCTCCTATATGTGTAGATGTTATATGTATCGTTGGAATGGCTGTGGATGTGTGTGTAGTCTGTATTTTTAGCCAATTGGCGACATCGGAAACGAAGGCTTAGGGTGGATCTGTATGGTACCATTCTCACTATAGACGGTACCGTCTCGCCCGAAGGCTTAGGTAGCCATCAGCTTAGGTGAACCATATGATACCCATCTCGCCTTGTACCATTTTACATGTATACCATGTGTACATGTGTGTGTGTGTGTGTGTTTCTATTAAAGTTGACAGTTCTAATCAAGAGTATGGCAGTAACTCAGTAAATCTCTCTCTCTCTCTCTCATAGTATCACTAGGAAAGTTACAGTTGGTAGAATACATTATACAGTAGGTGGTCGACAATAAAAGAACACTATAAATAAATACATAAATAAATACATAAACACTTACATCCATCCATCCATCCATCCATCCATCCATCCATCCATACATACATACATACATACTGTACATACATACATACATACATACATACATACATACATACATACATACATGCATGCATGCATGCATGCATGCATACATACATACATACATACATACATACATACATACATACATACATACATACATACATACATACATACATACATACATACATACATGCATACATACATACATACATACATACATACATACATACATACATACATACATACATACTGTACATACATACATAAGTAAATAATTAAATACATAAATAAATAATTAATCAATTAAATACATAATTAAATACAGAATTAAATGAATGGATGAATGAATACATTAATGAATATATACAGTATAGATAAATCAATCAATGAATAAATAAGTAAATAAATAAATACATAAATAAATATAAATAGATAGATAGATATATAGATAGATATATAGATAGATATAGATGCCGGCATTCGATATAACAAGGGAGCAATCTTTATCCTTTCACACCAAAAGCATTATTCTTATGCCTTGGTTGAGTAATATCGTTTAACAGCAGCCAGAATAAAACAAAGTCGCCATCGTATTAAAAATAAATAAACAAATAGAGTGTTATATATATAATATATGGGTTATAGAGTGTTATATATATAATATATGGGTTATAGAGTGTTATATATATAATATATGGGTTATAGAGTGTTATATATAATATATGGGTTATAGAGTGTTATATATAATATGGGGTTATAGAGTGTTATATATATAATATATGGGTTATAGAGTGTTATATATATAATATGGGTTATAGAGTGTTATATATATAATATATGGGTTATAGAGTGTTATATATATAATATATGGGTTATAGAGTGTTATATATATAATATATGGGTTATAGAGTGTTATATATATAATATATGGGTTATAGAGTGTTATATATATATGGGTTATAGAGTGTTATATATATAATATATGGGTTATAGAGTGTTATATATATAATATATGGGTTATAGAGTGTTATATATAATATATGGGTTATAGAGTGTTATATATAATATGGGGTTTATAGAGTGTTATATATAATATATGGTTTATAGAGTGTTATATATATAATATATGGGTTATAGAGTGTTATATATATAATATATGGGTTATAGAGTGTTATATATATAATATATGGGTTATAGAGTGTTATATATATAATATAGGGTTATAGAGTGTTATATATATAATATATGGGTTATTGAGTGTATATATATAATATATGGGTTATTGAGTGTTATATATATATATGGGTTATAGAGTGTTATATATAATATATGGGTTACAGAGTCTTATATATATACATATGGGTTATAGTGTGTTATATATATAATATATGGGTTATAGAGTATATATATAATATATGGCTTATAGAGTCTTAAATATATAATATATGGGTTATAGAGTGTTATATATATAATATATGGGTTATAGAGTGTTATATATATAATATATGGGTTATAGAGTGTTATATATATATATGGGTTATAGAGTGTTATATATATAATATATGGGTTATAGAGTGTTATATATAATATATGGGTTATAGAGTGTTATATATATAATATATGGGTTATAGAGTGTTATATATATAATATATGGGTTATAGAGTGTTATATATATAATATATGGGTTATAGAGTGTTATATATATAATATATGGGTTATAGAGTGTTAATATATAATATATGGGATATAGAGTGTTATATATATAATATATGGGTTATAGAGTGTTATATATATAATATGGGTTATAGAGTGTTATATATATAATATATGAGTTATAGAGTGTTATATATATAATATAGGGGTTATAGAGAGTTATATATATACATATGGGTTATAGAGTGTTATATATATAATATATGGGTTATAGAGTGTTATATATATAATATATGGGTTATAGAGTGTTATATATATAATATATGACTTATAGAGTGTATATATATAATATATGGGTTATAGAGTGTTATATATATAATATATGGGTTATAGAGTGTTATATATATAATATATGGGTTATAGAGTGTTATATATATATAATATATGGGTTATAGAGTGTTATATATATAATATATGGGTTATAGAGTGTTATATATATAATATATGGGTTATAGAGTGTTATATATATAATATATGGGCTATAGAGTGTTATATATAATATATGGGTTATAGAGTGTTATATATATAATATATGGGTTATAGAGTGTTATATATATAATATGGGTTATAGAGTGTTATATATAATATATGGGTTATAGAGTGTTATATATATAATATATGGGTTATAGAGTGTTATATATAATATATGGGTTATAGAGTGTTATATATAATATGGGTTATAGAGTGTTATATATATAATATATGGGTTATAGAGTGTTATATATAATATATGGGTTATAGAGTGTTATATATAATATATGGGTTATAGAGTGTTATATATATAATATATGGGTTATAGAGTGTTATATATATAATATATGGGTTATAGTGTGTTATATATATAATATATGGGTTATAGTGTGTTATATATATAATATATGGGTTATAGTGTGTTATATATATAATATATGGGTTATAGTGTGTTATATATATAATATATGGGTTATCAAAGCCGAAGCTGAACATTATCGTTCAAGGGGCGCCCCGCGATGGCCGGGTGTATTCATTTGTTCATTTATATATATTTATCATTTATTTTAATTTTCTCCCTAGACCTCCATCACACTTTAAAAAAAAACACCCATTAGATCCCAGTTCTAAATACATTTGTAAATTTTTCCTGTAGAAAAATGTCACAGCCAAAGGCCGGTTCTTCCAAAATTACAGGCTCGCTATCGTTCGCTAGGGGGCGATTTCTGCTTCTAACCTAGTTTAGGTGTATTGGCTAAATTGTATATAGTGGTGTAAAGCAATTGTAAACTCGGCAAAAATAGTATGGTGCCGTTTCGAGGTTACTTCAAATGATATATTTAAAAAAAAGTCGTCTAATGATTGTCAAAACGCGTTATATTCCTCGAGGGGTCAAGGGGAGATGGGCAAATATATTTTGCTGAATTACGTACCATTCTATTATCTGTTTTGTTTCCTCCATAGATCTCCATCAAGCTTAAAAATACACTAACCCAAGACCTTCCTTCAAGATAAATTTGTAATTTTGTTATACCAAAATGAATATGCGTTAAAGCGGTGCTGGATGGGAGGAGGGACGTCGACTGACTGGGGACAAAGGTGCATGGGGATGTTTTGTTCGTAGCCACCCCTTCGAGGATTGCGGCGTACGGCGATAGATGTAGAGTAAACGTTGTAACTACAGAAAAGCGATAAATATTATTAGAACGTTAATTACTGAAGATGGTATAAAGATATGGTAACTGGTTGGGTAGGAGGGACCTGGGGATCAATAGGGGACAGAGTATAGAAGACTAATTACTGATGGTGGTATTTAGATAATGTAATGGGATAAGTAGGAGAGAGCTATGGACCACTAAGGGAGAGAATATATCCTTCCCCCTGGTTAATTATCAGATAGACAACCTGCCAACAACATATATACTGTAAATATATATATACTGTAAATATATATATATGTATATACATATATATTATATATATATATATAAAGGGGAAGAGTTAACTTTTCAGTCGATTCTTTCATGTATGAAATATTTGTTTAGTGTCCTCCCTAGACCTCCATCAAACTTAAAAAGAACATCCATTAGATCCCCCTTCTACATTAATTTGTACATATTTTGGTAGAAAAATTTCCCGGCCTAAGGCCGGTTCTTCCAAAATTACAGGCTCACTATCGTTCTCCAAGGAAAAATCGACACCTAATTAGCAGAAAGGTCTTATTATTGCAAGGAAATGAGGCGAAAGGTCTTAACATCAACAAACTAATGTGGCAAAAGTCTTAAATCTGAAAACTAATGGGGCTAAACACGATGGAGATGGGGATCTAGATAAACGACCCATCTCCCCTTACATGATATTATTCAGCTTATGTTAGGCATGAGCTAGTAAACCATATATATAGTATACAGTATAGCCTATATACAGTATATATATAGTATACAGTATAGCCTATATACAGTATATATAGTATACAGTATAGCCTATATACAGTATATAATACAGTATAGCCTATATACAGTATATATAGTATACAGTATAGCCTATATACAGTATATATAGTATACAGTATAGCCTATATACAGTATATAATACAGTATAGCCTATATACAGTATATATAGTATACAGTATAGCCTATATACAGTATATAATACAGTATAGCCTATATACAGTATATAATACAGTATAGCCTATATACAGTATATATAGTATACAGTATAGCCTATATACAGTATATATAGTATACAGTATAGCCTATATACAGTATATAATACAGTATAGCCTATATACAGTATATATAGTATACAGTATAGCCTATATACAGTATATAATACAGTATAGCCTATATACAGTATATATAGTATACAGTATAGCCTATATACAGTATATATAGTATACAGTATAGCCTATATACAGTATATATAGTATACAGTATAGCCTATATACAGTATATAATACAGTATAGCCTATATACAGTATATATAGTATACAGTATAGCCTATATACAGTATATATAGTATACAGTATAGCCTATATACAGTATATATAGTATACAGTATAGCTATATACAGTATATAATACAGTATAGCCTATATACAGTATATATAGTATACAGTATAGCCTATATACAGTATATAATACAGTATAGCTAACATACAGTATATATAGTATACAGTATAGCCTATATACAGTATATATAGTATACAGTATAGCCTATATACAGTATATAATACAGTATAGCCTATATACAGTATATATAGTATACAGTATAGCCTATATACAGTATATAATACAGTATAGCCTATATACAGTATATATAGTATACAGTATAGCCTATATACAGTATATATAGTATACAGTATAGCCTATATACAGTATATATAGTATACAGTATAGCCTATATACAGTATATAATACAGTATAGCCTATATACAGTATATATAGTATACAGTATACCCTATATACAGTATATAATACAGTATAGCCTATATACAGTATATATAGTATACAGTATAGCCTATATACAGTATATATAGTATACAGTATAGCCTATATACAGTATATATAGTATACAGTATAGCCTATATACAGTATATATAGTATACAGTATAGCCTATATACAGTATATATAGTATACAGTATAGCCTATATACAATATATAATACAGTATAGCCTATATACAGTATATAATACAGTATAGCCTATATACAGTATATATAGTATACAGTATAGCCTATATACAGTATATATAGTATACAGTATAGCCTATATACAGTATATATAGTATACAGTATAGCCTATATACAGTATATAATACAGTATAGCCTATATACAGTATATAGTATACAGTATAGCCTGTATACAGTATATATAGTATACAGTATAGCCTATATACAGTATATATAGTATACAGTATAGCCTATATACAGTATATAATACAGTATAGCCTATATACAGTATATAGATAGTATACAGTATATAGCCTATACAGTATATAATACAGTATAGCCTATATACAGTATATAATACAGTATAGCCTATATACAGTATATAGTATACAGTATAGCCTATATACAGTATATATAGTATACAGTATAGCCTATATACAGTATATAATACAGTATAGCCTATATACAGTATATATAGTATACAGTATAGCCTATATACAGTATATAGAGTATACAGTATAGCCTATATTCACTATATATAGTATACAGTATAGCCTATACAGTATATAATACAGTATAGCCTATATACAGTATATATAGTATACAGTATAGCTATACAGTATATAGAGTATACAGTATAGCCTATATACAGTATATATAGTATACAGTATAGCCTATATACAGTATATATAGTATACAGTATAGCCTATATACAGTATATAATACAGTATAGCCTATGTACAGTATATAATACAGTATAGCCTATATACAGTATATATAGTATACAGTATAGCCTATATACAGTATATAATACAGTATAGCCTATATACAGTATATATAGTATACAGTATAGCCTATATACAATATATATAGTATACAGTATAGCCTATATACAGTATATAATACAGTATAGCCTATATACAGTATATAATACAGTATAGCCTATATACAGTATATATAGTATACAGTATAGCCTATATACAGTATATATAGTATACAGTATAGCCTATATACAGTATATAATACAGTATAGCCTATATACAGTATATATAGTATACAGTATAGCCTATATACAGTATATATAGTATACAGAATAGCCTATATACAGTATATAGTATACAGTATAGCCTATATACAGTATATATAGTATACAGTATAGCCTATATACAGTATATAATACAGTATAGCCTATATACAATATATATAGTATACAGTATAGCCTATATACAGTATATAATACAGTATAGCCTATATACAGTATATATAGTATACAGTATAGCCTATATACAGTATATATAGTATACAGTATAGCCTATATACAGTATATAATACAGTATAGCCTATATACAGTATATAATACAGTATAGCCTATATACAGTATATAATACAGTATAGCCTATATACAGTATATATAGTATACAGTATAGCCTATATACAATATATATAGTATACAGTATAGCCTATATACAGTATATAATACAGTATAGCCTATATACAGTATATATAGTATACAGTATAGCCTATATACAGTATATATAGTATACAGTATAGCCTATATACAGTATATAATACAGTATAGCCTATATACAGTATATATAGTATACAGTATAGCCTATATACAGTATATATAGTATACAGTATAGCCTATATACAGTATATATAGTATACAGTATAGCCTATATACAGTATATAATACAGTATAGCCTATATACAGTATATATAGTATACAGTATAGCCTATATACAGTATATAATACAGTATAGCCTATATACAGTATATATAGTATACAGTGTAGCCTATATACAGTATATAATACAGTATAGCCTATATACAGTATATATAGTATACAGTATAGCCTATATACAGTATATATAGTATACAGTATAGCCTATATACAGTATATAATACAGTATAGCCTATATACAGTATATATAGTATACAGTATAGCCTATATACAGTATATATAGTATACAGTATAGCCTATATACAGTATATAATACAGTATAGCCTATATACAGTATATATAGTATACAGTATAGCCTATATACAGTATATATAGTATACAGTATAGCCTATATACAGTATATATATATAGGCTATACCGTATGTAGCCTATATACAGTATATAATACAGTATAGCCTATATACAGTATATATAGTATACAGTATAGCCTATATACAGTATATATAGTATACAGTATAGCCTATATACAGTATATAATACAGTATAGCCTATATACAGTATATATATAGTATACAGTATAGCCTATATACAGTATATATAGTATACAGTATAGCCTATATACAGTATATATAGTATACAGTATAGCCTATATACAGTATATATAGTATACAGTATAGACTATATACAGTTATATATAGTATACAGTATAGCCTATATACAGTATATATAGTATACAGTATAGCCTATATACAGTATATATAGTATACAGTATAGCCTATATACAGTATATATATAGGCTATACCGTATGTAGCCTATATACAGTATATACAGTATACAGTATAGGCTATATACTATAGTATACAGTATAGCCTATATACAGTATTTATAGTATACAGTATAGCCTATATGCAGTATATATAGTATACAGTATAGCCTATATACAGTATATAATAGTATACAGTATAGCCTATATACAGTATATATAGTATACAGTATAGCCTATATACAGTATATATAGTATACAGTATAGCCTATATACAGTATATATATAGTATACAGTATGTAGCCTATATACAGTATAATACAGTATAGCCTATATACAGTATATAGTATACAGTATAGCCTATATACAGTATATATAGTATACAGTATAGCCTATATACAGTATATAATACAGTATAGCCTATATACAGTATATAATACAGTATAGCCTATATACAGTATATAATACAGTATAGCCTATATACAGTTATATAGTATACAGTATAGCCTATACAATATATATATGTATACAGTATAGCCTATATACAGTATATAATACAGTATAGCCTTATACAGTATATATAGTATACAGTATAGCCTATATACAGTATATAGTATACAGTATAGCCTATATACAGTATATAATACAGTATAGCCTATATACAGTATATATAGTATACAGTATAGCCTATATACAGTATATATAGTATACAGTATAGCCTATATACAGTATATAGTATACAGTATAGCCTATATACAGTATAATACAGTATAGCCTATATACAGTATATATAGTATACAGTATAGCCTATATACAGTATATAATACAGTATAGCCTATATACAGTATATATAGTATACAGTAGCCTATATACAGTATATAAATAACTACAGTAGCCTATATACAGTATATAAATAACTACAGTAGCCTATATACAGTATATATAGTATACAGTATAGCTATACAGTATATAGTATACAGTATAGCTATATACAGTATATAATACAGTATAGCCTATATACAGTATATAGTATACAGTATAGCCTATATACAGTATATAGTATACAGTATAGCCTATATACAGTATATAATACAGTATAGCCTATATACAGTATATATAGTATACAGTATAGCCTATATACAGTATATAGTATACAGTATAGCCTATATACAGTATATATAGTATACAGTATAGCCTATATACAGTATATAATACAGTATAGCCTATATACAGTATATATAGTATACAGTATAGCCTTATACAGTATATACAGTATACAGTATAGCCTATATACAGTATACAGTATAGCCTATATACAGTATATATATAGGCTATACCGTATGTAGCCTATATACAGTATATATAGTATACAGTATAGCCTATATACAGTATATATAGTATACAGTATAGCCTATACAGTATATAGTATACAGTATAGCCTATATACAGTATATATATAGGCTATACCGTATGTAGCCTATATACAGTATATATAGTATACAGTATAGCCTATATACAGTATATATATAGGCTATACCGTATGTAGCCTATATACAGTATATATATAGGCTATACCGTATGTAGCCTATATACAGTATATATAGTATAGAGTATAGCCTATATACAGTATATATAGTATACAGTATAGCCTATATACAGTATTTATAGTATACAGTATAGCCTATATACAGTATATATAGTATACAGTATAGCCTATATACAGTATATATATAGTATACAGTATAGCCTATATACAGTATATATAGTATACAGTATAGCCTATATACAGTATATATAGTATACAGTATAGCCTATATACAGTATATATATAGTATACAGTATAGCCTATATACAGTATATATAGTATACAGTATAGCCTATATACAGTATATATAGTATACAGTATAGCCTATATACAGTATATATAGTATACAGTATAGCCTATATACAATATATATACAACTCTGTATTTGGTCATTTCTGTTTAAGGGGGGATGGTTGCTTTTTCTGGCCCCCCTTCTCCCTCATGCTGAGCCACATTAGTTTTCATAGTTTAAGATGTTTGGCCAATTAGTTTGGCGATTTTAAGAATGTTCACCTCATTTCTGACAATTTCAAGACCTTTTGTGCCATTTTGGTGTCGATTTTTGTTTCTGGCGAGCGATAGCCAGCCTGTAATTTAAGAGGAACCGGCCTTGGGCCGGAAAATTTGTTTACCGAAAATTATTCGGGGGTGTTTTTTTACAGTTTGATGGAAGTCTAGGGAGGAAACTAAACAAATATAATAAAAAGATACATACATTCGTAAATAAAATGAATACACTCATCCCCCTTTAATATGAGAACTAACTTACATGGTTGAGTTGTTGTTGTTGTTGTTGTTGTTCCCCAAGCTGCCTGGCCGAACAGCCCCAAGGCCCCGAGTAAGGCCAAGACCATAAACGAGCGCCCCCACAGAACCCTCCCTGCCGACCACAATAAAGCCTGGGTGACCGAAGCCACTCCATGGCTGGGAGCTAAGGAGGGTGCGTAAACGCCCGGGAAACCAAAGCCCCACCCAGGGCCCTGTGCCCCTCAGCAATTATGAAGAGAAAGTTGAGGGGCAAAGGAATAATGTGACGTTTTAGCTTCCAATCTTGGTAGATTGGGAGGTCAATCCACGGAAGAGACGCCGTCACTCGAGATCTAGAAAATATATAAGTAAAAGGAACAGTCAGAGTAAGCTATGGGTATGGCAGAGATCGCTCAGGTCTCACTCTGATAGACCAGCAGCCCATCGCCATGGTTGAGTGATCTGTGTTACTATCTATAAATACTGGGTTGTGTACGTTATATATGTGTGTGTGTGTGTGTGTGTGTGTGTGTTGCTATTAAGGTTGACAGATTCATTCAACTCTAATTGGCCGTGAAATAGTACACTCTGTTTCTGTTTCTGTTTCTCTATCTCTCTCTCTCTCTCTCTCTCTCTCTCAGTAAGTCAAGAATAGCGTCGGTTAGTTATAATAGGACTTCAGAGGCTATCAACCCTACTGGATTATTCAGCCAGCACACTGTAAGTCAAGAATAGTGTCGTTTAGTTATAATAGGACTTCAGAGGCTATCAACCCTTCTGGATTATTAAGCCAGCACACTGTAAGTCAAGAATAGCGTCGGTTAGTTATAATAGGACTTCAGAGGCTATCAACCCTACTGGATTATTAAGCCAGCACACTGTAAGTCAAGAATAGCGTCGGTTAGTTATAATAGGACTTCAGAGGCTATCAACCCTACTGGATTATTCAGCCAGCACACTGTAAGTCAAGAATAGTGTCGTTTAGTTATAATAGGACTTCAGAGGCTATCAACCCTTCTGGATTATTAAGCCAGCACACTGTAAGTCAAGAATAGCGTCGGTTAGTTATAATAGGACTTCAGAGGCTATCAACCCTACTGGATTATTAAGCCAGCACACTGTAAGTCAAGAATAGCGTCGGTTAGTTATAATAGGACTTCAGAGGCTATCAACCCTACTGGATTATTAAGCCAGCACACTGTAAGTCAAGAATAGCGTCGGTTAGTTATAATAGGACTTCAGAGGCTATCAACCCTACTGGATTATTAAGCCAGCACACTGTAAGTCAAGAATAGCGTCGGTTAGTTATAATAGGACTTCAGAGGCTATCAACCCTTCTGGATTATTAAGCCAGCACACTGTAAGTCAAGAATAGCGTCGGTTAGTTATAATAGGACTTCAGAGGCTATCAACCCTTCTGGATTATTAAGCCAGCACACTGTAAGTCAAGAATAGCGTCGGTTAGTTAAAATAGGACTTCAGAGGCTATCAACCCTTCTGGATTATTAAGCCAGCACACTGTAAGTCAAGAATAGCGTCGGTTAGTTATAATAGGACTTCAGAGGCTATCAACCCTTCTGGATTATTAAGCCAGCACACTGTAAGTCAAGAATAGCGTCGGTTAGTTATAATAGGACTTCAGAGGCTATCAACCCTTCTGGATTATTAAGCCAGCACACTGTAAGTCAAGAATAGCGTCAGTTAGTTATAATAGGACTTCAGAGGCTATCAACTCCTCTGGATTATTAAGGGGAGATGGTTCACTTTCTTGTCGATATTATAGTTTATTTATTATATTTCTAGTTTCCTTCCTACACCTCCATCAAGCTAAAACACAAAAAAACACACAACCCAAAACCCTCCTTCAAGATATATTTGAAAATGTTTCAATAGAAAAACATGCCGGCCGAAGGCCGGTTCCTCTTAGATTACAGGCTCGCTATAGCTCGTCAGGAAAACATCGACACCTAAATGACGGGAAAAGTCTTAATATTGACAAAGAAATAGGATGAAAGGTCTTAATCGCCAAACTAATGGGCCGAACGTCATCAAATCTGAACACTATTGGGGCTAAACATAAGGAAGAAGAGGGACCAGAAAAACGACCCATCTCCCTTTAAGCCAACACACTGTAAGTCAAGAATACCGTCAGGAAGAGACCCCTTATTTGAGAACTCCAGTACCTTCCAAGGATTGTGATATATAGTTATTTACAATAGGACTTCAGAGGCTATCACCCCTTCCGGATTATTAAGCCAGTAAACTGTAAGTCAAGAATACCGTCAGGAAGGGGCCCCTTATTTGAGAACTCCAGTCCCGTAATAGAGAGGGAGGAAGTTATAATGAGTGTACTAGGGAAAGATCCCAGGGGTGGTTGTAATGGGAGAGGGGAAGGGGGGGGGGGGGGGAAAGGACAGTGGGGGGGACTGGAGGAAAGAAGAGAGGAGGTGGGGGGGGGGGGGGGGGGTGATGAAGGGGGGAGGGAGGACAGGGAAGCATGGCTGCCCAATTTGCATGAGTAATGAGGGGGGGGGGGAGTAAAAGATTATTGGAAATGTTACGAGGCGAGTCAGAGATATGATACAGCACGAGATACAGTATAATATAGTCAGAGATATGATCCAGCACGAGATACAGTATAATATAGTCAGAGATATGATACAGCACGAGATACAGTATAATATAGTCAGAGATATGATACAGCACGAGATACAGTAGAATATAGTCAGAGATATGATACAGCAGGAGATACAGTATAATATAGTCAGAGATATGATACAGCACGAGATACAGTATAATATAGTCAGAGATATGATACAGCAGGAGATACAGTATAATATAGTCAGAGATATGATACAGCACGAGATACAGTATAATATAGTCAGAGATATGATACAGCAGGAGATACAGTATAATATAGTCAGAGATATGATCCAGCACGAGATACAGTATAATATAGTCAGAGATATGATACAGCAGGAGATACAGTATAATATAGTCAGAGATATGATCCAGCACGAGATACAGTAATATAGTCAGAGATATGATACAGCAGGAGATACAGTATAATATAGTCAGAGATATGATACAGCACGAGATACAGTATAATATAGTCAGAGATATGATACAGCAGGAGATACAGTATAATATAGTCAGAGATATGATACAGCACGAGATACAGTATAATATAGTCAGAGATATGATACAGCACGAGATACAGTATAATATAGTCAGAGATGATACAGCAGGAGATACAGTATAATATAGTCAGAGATATGATACAGCACGAGATACAGTATAATATAGTCAGAGATATGATACAGCAGAAGATACAGTATAATATAGTCAGAGATATGATACAGCACGAGATACAGTATAATATAGTCAGAGATATGATACAGCACGAGATACAGTATAATATAGTCAGAGATATGATACAGCACGAGATACAGTATAATATAGTCAGAGATATGATACAGCAGGAGATACAGTATAATATAGTCAGAGATATAATACAGCACGAGATACAGTATAATATAGTCAGAGATATGATACAGCAGGAGATACAGTATAATATAGTCAGAGATATGATACAGCAGGAGATACAGTATAATATAGTCAGAGATATGATACAGCACGAGATACAGTATAATATAGTCAGAGATATGATACAGCAGGAGATACAGTAATATAGTCAGAGATATGATACAGCAGGAGATACAGTATAATATAGTCAGAGATATGATACAGCAGGAGATACAGTATAATATAGTCAGAGATATGATACAGCACGAGATACAGTATAATATAGTCAGAGATATGATACAGCAGGAGATACAGTATAATATAGTCAGAGATATGATACAGCACGAGATACAGTATAATATAGTCAGAGATATGATACAGCAGGAGATACAGTATAATATAGTCAGAGATATGATACAGCACGAGATACAGTATAATATAGTCAGAGATATGATACAGCAGGAGATACAGTATAATATAGTCAGAGATATGATACAGCACGAGATACAGTATAATATAGTCAGAGATATGATACAGCACGAGATACAGTATAATAGAGAGTATAATAGGAGATTCAGTGTCTCAAAGATGAAAATTTGGCCTTGAGACTAGCTATGGCGGAGAAGAAGTGTGAGGCTACCGGAAGTGTTCCCAGGGATCGTGAAGCCCCTTGGAAAGTGGTGTCAACTAGTGCAACGGCCTGCAAGCTGAAAAGGCAGCCAGTCAAGACCCACAACAACTTCAGCACCTTGGCTGATGAGAGTGATGGCGATGAAGTGGCGATCATCGAGGCAGTGAGAGGGGAGGGGGGGAGTCTGCTGCTGTTGCTGCAACAACTACTGCTACACGCCGACAAAAGGAAAAAGCTAAGTCTGTTTTCATTGTCGGTGATTCATTGGTTAGATACCTTGGCAGGGCAACAAACACTCAGGTTGGTAAAGTTGTCTGCGTGCCTGGTGCCGGAGTCGGGAGGGTGGCTGAGAAGATAGATGCTGTCATGGAAGTGAGTGGGGAGGACCCCATCATCTTCCTCAACGCAGGGAGCAACGACATATGGAGATGCAGGACTGAGGAGTTGCTCTCCAAGTATCAGGAAATGTTGGAGAGGATCAAGGAAAAAGGTGGAGTTCCTGTGGTAAACAGTATCCTGCCTAGAAGAGGGGTAAGGAAGGAATGGTCCTCCAGGGCTATTGGTGTAAATAGCCGGCTGGAGAAGTATTGTAAGGCAAATACTATTCCATTCCTGGATAACTGGTCCCTCTTTTATGGTAAGGATGAACTGTATGCCCAGGATGGAGTACATCTCTCTCGACTAGGAGTTTCGACCTTGGCCAGCTCACTCGACAAGATTGTTGCGGGGTTTCGTTAAAAAAACCTGGGTGTGTAAGTAAAATACTGTCTCCATATGGAGCAGGTACTTCATGTGACAAACCAGTGAGTAAAATAGAAATAATCAGTCAAGATAGTGCGGATATAGTGATGTGTAATAGTAGTATCGATAACACTACACATGTAACTGATAGTAAAGATGAGAATACTGATAGAGTAGAATTTCCGTCTAGAGCTAGCAGTTCAACAGGAAATAATAAGTTAGCTAAACACAATAGAAAATTAGTTGCAAATAAAAGTAATAGGTTGAGGGTATATTATACAAATTGTAGGAGTTTATGTAACAAAATGAACGAACTTAGAGCACTCGTTAGCACAGAAAATATAGACATAATAGCGCTAACTGAAACGTGGATTAATACAGAATCTAGGCATTTTTTAGCAGAATTTGATATTCCAGGATATAGTTTGTTTAAATATGACCGAACAAGTAGGAGGGGCGGGGGTATAGCAGTGTTTGTCAGGAGTACATTAAAAAGCTGTATTAAATCAGGTATTAGACTAAATAATGATAATGAAAGTGTTTGGGTAGAGGTTAACGAAGGTAGTGAGACCATAGTTATTGGAGTTATATATAGACCGCCTAATATGAGTAGAAATGGCGGAAAATCGTTATGGGAGGAAATTAAAATAGCATCAAGGTGTAGCAATGTGTGCATTATGGGGGATTTTAATTTTCCGAACATTGATTGGCAGCACCAATTAGGCGACTCCGATTCAGTAGAGTTTATTGAGGTAGTACAAGATAGTTTTTTATTTCAATTCATAGATACGCCGACTAGAGGTATTAATATTCTTGATTTACTTTTCAGTAACAATGAACATATGATAAATAATGTAGAGATTGGTGACCACCTAGGAAATAGCGATCATAAATCTATTTATTTTAATATACAATGGACAGGGAATGCTAAAGAGAATACGACACTTATCCCAGATTTCAGAAAAGCCGATTATGGTGGGCTAAGAAGAGGCTTAAGGGTGGACCCTATTGTTAAGCAATTAAGTCAGGATATGCCAGAGTTAAACTTGCCACCTACATATAACCAGTTTATTGCTTCACTCCACAATGCTCAAAATAAATATATCTCTAAAAGAAGATTTAGATCGACGCAGAACCAACCAAAATGGATGACTAATAAGCTAATAGATCTTATAGGAAAAAAAAAGGAATATATCGAAAAATAAAGAAAGGTGAAAATCATTTACATATATACTATCAGACTCTATCAAGACGGAAAAGGAAATCAGGAAAGCAAAAATAAATTATGAAATAAGGATAGCCAGCGACTCAAAAAATAACCCTAAAGCTTTTTACCAACTATATAAATCTAAAGTTAGAGATGTAATAGGCCCCCTAAAAACTTCAATAGGAGAAATAACAGAAAATGATTTAGAAATGTGCAGTACATTAAATAGTCAGTTTCTTTCCGTTTTCACTAATGAAAATTTGGCACAGATTCCAGAAGTCAATATGGTATATAGTGATAGTATAGAAAATATGTTAAGTACAGTTAGTATAAGTAGAAATGATGTGCTTAAGGAAATTGACAGACTGAAACCTCAAAAATCGCCTGGTCCTGACGAGGTATATGCTAGAGTATTAAAAGAATGCAGTGATGAGTTAAGTAGTCCATTAGCATTTATATTTAACAAGTCATTAGAAACAGGTTTAGTTCCAGAAGCTTGGAAGCTTGCAAATGTAGTTCCGATCTTCAAAAAAGGTGATAAATCGATAGCATCCAATTACCGTCCCATTAGTCTCACATCAATCATAGGAAAGTTGCTAGAGTCCATTATTGCTAGGAAAATTAGAAGCCACTTAGTAAAATTTAACTTAATAAATTCTTCTCAGCATGGATTCACTCAGGGACGTTCTTGCCTTACTAATTTGCTTAGCTTTTTCTCAGAGGTATATGAAGCAGTAGATAGTGACAAGTCATATGATATTATATTTAGATTTCAGTAAAGCTTTCGACAGAGTCCCTCATGAGAGATTGATGAGAAAGGTTGAGGCACATGGAATAGGAGGGTCGTTGTTGGGATGGATTAGGTCATGGCTAATTGGTAGGAAACAGAGAGTCAGCATAAATGGTACCAAGTCAGAGTGGGGAGCAGTCAAAAGTGGTGTCCCCCAGGGATCGGTATTAGGTCCCCTGTTGTTTCTTATATACATAAATGACCTAGATTTAGGTATAACTAGTAGGATAAGTAAATTCGCAGACGATACTAAAATGGGGAGATCAATTGATTCAGATAGCGATATAGAGTGCCTCCAAAGGGATCTAGATACCTTACATGAATGGTCAGTAAATTGGCAGATGAAGTTTAACATTGACAAATGCAAGGTATTAAAGATAGGGAAGATGCAAACAAATGTTAAATATAAACTAGCTAATTTAGAATTAGAAAATTCAGACTGCGAGAAAGATCTAGGTGTGTTTGTTAGCAATGATTTGAAGCCTAGAAAACAGTGTATAAGCGTTCGTAATAAGGCAAACAGGATTCTCGGGTTCATCTCTAGGAGTGTGAGTAACAGAACTGCTGATGTTATCTTAAAACTTTACTTGTCATTAGTGAGACCCCATATGGATTATGCTGTCCAATTTTGGTGTCCTTATTACAGAATGGACATAGATTCATTGGAGAGAATTCAGCGTAGAATGACAAAAATGATCCATAATATTAGACATTTTCCGTATGAAGAAAGGTTGAAGAAATTAGGTTTACATTCGTTAGAGAGACGCAGAGTTAGAGGGGATATGATAGAGGTGTTCAAGTGGGTTAGTGGGATTAACAAAGGGGACATGACAAATATACTAAAGCTCAGTGATAGCGAAAGAACTCGTACCAATGGTTTCAAATTAGATAAATTTCGTTTCAGAAAAGATATAGGCAAATATTGGTTTGGTAACAGAGTTGTCGATGGGTGGAATAGGCTACCAAGTGATATAGTGGGATCAAGAACGATAGGGAGCTTTAAGAAAAAATTGGATAAGCATATGGACGAGAAGGGTTGGGTGTGAAGGGGGATCAGCCGGGTTGGGCCAATCAGCGCTCTGCAGACCCCCGTAATCCTGCGTTAATCTCTAACCGGTTTGGTAGGATGATCCTCAGGGTATTAGAGTGTTGATCCTATAATTGGGCTTTGTAATTGGGGTTGTGTGGGACAGGGATCTGCCTTGCTTGGGCCAATCGGCTTTCTGCAGACTCCCATTTTCTTATGTTCTTATGTTCTTAATATAGTCAGAGATATGATACAGCACGAGATACAGTATAATATAGTCAGAGATATGATACAGCACGAGATACAGTATATAGTCAGAGATATGATACAGCACGAGATACAGTATAATATAGTCAGAGATATGATACAGCAGGAGATACAGTATAATATAGTCAGAGATATGATACAGCACGAGATACAGTATAATATAGTCAGAGATATGATACAGCAGGAGATACAGTATAATATAGTCAGAGATATGATACAGCAGGAGATACAGTATAATATAGTCAGAGATATGATACAGCAGGAGATACAGTAATATAGTCAGAGATATGATACAGCAGGAGATACAGTATAATATAGTCAGAGATATGATACAGCAGGAGATACAGTATAATATAGTCAGAGATATGATACAGCACGAGATACAGTATAATATAGTCAGAGATATGATACAGCAGGAGATACAGTATAATATAGTCAGAGATATGATACAGCAGGAGATACAGTATAATATAGTCAGAGATATGATACAGCAGGAGATACAGTATAATATAGTCAGAGATATGATACAGCAGGAGATACAGTTATATATAGTCAGAGATATGATACAGCACGAGATACAGTATAATATAGTCAGAGATATGATACAGCACGAGATACAGTATAATATAGTCAGAGATATGATACAGCAGGAGATACAGTATAATATAGTCAGAGATATGATACAGCAGGAGATACAGTATAATATAGTCAGAGATATGATACAGCAGGAGATACAGTATAATATAGTCAGAGATATGATACAGCACGAGATACAGTATAATATTATGAACTTGATAAATGGACCAGGAAAAAATCGACGCCTAACTGGCACGAAAAGGTCTTATAATTAACGAAAACAATGGGGTGAAAGGTCTTAAAATCGACAAACTATCGGCACGAAAATCTTAAAACCTCAAAACTAATATGCTAAACATGAGGGAGAAGGGGGTCCTTAAAGCGAGTACTACCCCCTTAATTCATATTGGGGCTATGCATCTTGTCGTTCACTATATATTATCAAACCATTTCCAGTGAGACTGTAAAGCAGGTATCACACGAGCGCTTTTTCCCTCAACATTTATGCTCAACACTGGTCTGGCAGCTTATGAGGTCAACATTTTACATATTTCGGTTACGCAAATTCATCCATCATCAGTCTAGTTTCCGATACCAGTTCAAAATATTCCAGAAATGTTGTCAGAAAAATGTTGATCATCGAATGTTGACTAAAAAAGCTATCGTGTGATAACGGCATAAGCTCCATCGCCAATGTCTCGCTGTCTCGTCTATCTCTCAATCTTGGACAGTTCTCTCTGCTCTAGACGCTGCCCCCCATACAATATTTGGAGTATGGGAATCATCCTACATAGCTCGAAGGGACTGGATTTTTTTGCAGAGGCTCCAGTCCTGACGTTATTCTTGACTTACAGTGAGATGGCTTAATATTTCACTAGGGTTGATAGTCTCTGAAGTCCTATTTTAACTAACTACATAGCTAATATATTTTACATAGTGAGGATATCTCTATAGCGTGTAGGTGGGCTTCGAGGTGATGCATTAACACTTAGTACAGCACATATTATTAACACTTAGTACAGCACATATTTCATCTCACTAATATCGTCCCATTAAGGGGGGTGACCCTCTTTTTCGTTCACTCCTTTTCTCTCTTTCTCTGGCTTGTATCTCATTCGGCCCCATTCAGCCTACTGTTTTAAGACGTTTATCCCCATCTAGGTGTCAATTTCTTCCTGGCGAGCGATAGCGAGCCAGCACTGTATGGAGAAATACGGCTTCGCCGGATAAATTTTCTATCGAAAAATGTACAGATTTAGTCTGCTGTCAGTATTTGCTGGCTCGCTATCGCTCGCCAGGAAAAACTCTACACCTGGATAGTGATAAACGTCTTAAAACCATAGGCTGAATGGGGCCGAATGGATACAACCCAGAGAGAGAGAGAGATTAAACAAAAAAAAAGTGGGTCCCTTAACACATCGGAATTTGAGGGACCTTAACCCGGGAGCTGCGGGTAGACTCGTAAGAGTTCCCCCGGCGCACTGCGGGTAGACTCTTAAGAGCAGAGACTTTGAACACGTACCAAAACCGCGCGTTTATAGCCAGGCGGCTGAAAATTGGTGTGGGTATTGTACTACATGTCAACTCTCGATACCACCCCGCCAAACGCTCGCCCCGCACTCGTGCAAGCACCACCGCGCCAGTAACCACGCACTAGTCATGGAGCCTACACGTCCCTCACGCTCGCTCCCTGATGACACAACCAGCCCTCCTTCTGGTGGTGTTAGCCGCCGTGGAAGGCAGAGGGTGGCTGCCAAAGACCCTAGCTACCAGTACGACACGCCCTACAGCTCAGAGGACGAATCACCAGCACCAAAAGCACGTAAAACACGTGCAAGCAGGGCAATGGCACAGAGGTCATTGGTCTTTCGGGACACTGCCACCACGACCCAGGCCACTGCAACAACCACTACCACCACCACTGCCACCACTGCCACCCCTGCCACCCCTGCCACCGGTACCAGCGACGCAGGAGGCCGCCCTAGGGCTGCATTACCTGCGGGGGCAGGAAAATTAGAAGGCACGGGCGTAGGGAAGAGAACCCGTACGCCAGCCACAGTGCCCCTACCACCACCACCACCACCAGCCGCCCCTGGCCCAGCTGCCCCTGCTGCCCCTGCCGCCCCTGCCGCCCCTGCCGCCCCTGCTGCCCCTGCCGCCCCTGCCGCCCCTGCCCAAGGAACAGGGAAGGGGAAGGGGAAAGGGAGAGGGAAAGTGACTGGGAAAGCGACTGCTGGCCCTGGTGTCCCTGCCGGCCCTGCTGCCCCTGCCGCCCCTGCTGCCCCTGCCGCCCCTGCCGCCCTGCTGCCCCTGCCCCTGCCGCCCCTGCCGCCCCTGCCCAAGGAACAGAGAGAAGGGCGACAGGCACCACCATCATCTTGCCATCAAGGCCACGCACCACTGCTGCCCCTGCCGCCGCCGCCCCTGCCGCCGCCGCCGCCCCTGCCGCCGCCCCTGCCACCACCTCTGCTGTCCCTGTCCATAAGACTCCCGCACGTGCCAAAGTGACCCGGAAAAATCTTACACCATCTAAGTATGCCGCCCTGCTGTTTGATGGTGATTCGCAGGACATTGGCAGCCCGGGTTTCGACGACGAAGCCCTAGCACGGGACCAAGGGTGGGGGGATTTGGGAGTGGACAGTGGGAGTGAGTCCGACGTCGGTGACGAAAACGAGGAAGGGCATCGTCTGTCGAGTGAAGAGGAGGGTAATGATGATGAAGTGCTGTATCGCGACCATGGAAGCGATATTTCAGACGCAGAAGAAGACGCAGACGACATTCCGATCCCTGGCATGCCTTCGTTCGATTGGTCTGACGGGGTCAATTTTGTACCTGACGTGCCCCAGTTCAATCCTGGGACGTCAGGAACAACTGACAACTGGCCCTGTGATGATCAAGCGAATGAAAGCGACTTCTTCCTCGCTTTTTTCGACATGGAGGTAATGACGTACATCGTTGCCCAAACAAACGCCTACTACAGGTGGGTGTTTGGCAGATTGGACGTCCTTTCTCCAAAAGCGAGAATACGAGGCTGGGTGGATACGACTGTGGCAGAATTTCTGACGTTCTTTGCCTTGTTGTTCCTCATGCCTCTGATCAAGAAGCATGTGTTGCAACACTACTGGAAGCACGACCCTCTCATCGCCACCCCAACTTTCAATAAGTTCATGACTCGTGACAGATTTTTGTTGCTGCTAAGATTTATGCACTTTGCAGACAACGAAAATCCTAACAGGATTGACAGGATATGGAAAGTTCGGGATGTGTTCACCATGTTGTTGGAGAGGTATAGGAAATACTTTTACCCCTTCCTCAATTTGGTGATTGATGAGTCGCTCGTGCTCTTCAAAGGACGTCTTGTTTTCAAGCAGTATATCCCCTTGAAGAGGCATAGGTTCGGAATCAAGCTCTTCGTGTTGTGCGACTGTGAAACTGGAATAGTGCTTGACATGATCGTGTATACAGGCACTGACATTGACATACCGAAAGCCGCTGCCAATGACCCCATGGGCATGTCAGGTGCCATCGTCAGGAAAATGTTGGCACCTTACCTGGGCAAAGGCCACATCATCTACACTGACAACTGGTATACTTCTCCTGCTCTCTGCCAGTTTCTTTATGACAACCAAACGGGGTCATGTGGGACTGTCAGAAAGACAAGAAAGTTTATGCCAAAGTTCACAGGTGATGTCATTCCTCTCACAGATGCCTCCTCCAGTGACACACCTTCAGAAGACGACCTGGCCAAGGAACACCGCGAGAGGCATGTGCGAAGAAGGCGACGAAAGGGGCAGAAATACAAGCAGCTCGAGAAGTGTGGGAAACTGATAGCCCTGAAGTGGAAGGATAAGCGAGACGTCCACCTGCTTTCCACCGTCCACACAGGTGCCCAGGTGGATTCTGGCAAAATCCACTACCGAACCAGGAAGACAATCTACAAGCCCGACATGGTAGTGGACTACACCAAAAACATGCGCCTGGTGGACAAGTCTGACTGTCAGCTGTCAGGTGTTGAGTGTCTGAGGAAGACTGTGAAGTGGTATCACAAGCTCTTCCTCCACCTAGTTGACATAACGATGCTGAACGCCTACAACTTGTGGTTGGTGAAGAAGGATATGGCCCCAAACCAGAAGCTGAAATTCCGGGAGTTCGTGTACAACGTCTCCTACCAACTCCTGGAGAAGTATGCCACCACCACTCACAGACGTACGGCATGGCGTGGGGATCACGTTCCTGACCGCATCCAGCTGGGTGTCGAAAGACACTACACAACCAACACCGAGCTGATTGGCACTCGTCACAGGCAGGTGCAGTGCACCGTCTGCAGCTCCAGTGTGAGGAAACCCCATGTGACCAAAAGAGTCACCTCAATGTGCGCTGAGTGCAAAGTTGCACTCTGCCTGGGTGACTGCTTCAGGGACTACCACACCTTCAAGAACTACTGAGTGTCGGCCCCTGCCCTGGCCTGCCCTGGACTCGCCCCGTGCCCTGCCCTGGACTCGCCTCCTGCCCTGCCCTGCCCTGGACTCGCGCCCTACCTTACCTGACCTGACCTAATTGATCACGCTACCTCATAATGTAACATATATATTATATAATGTATAAGTTCCAAAGATGTCCCTGTGATATAGCTTTTACATTATATAATTGTATGTTTCATTATTTAGTTTATAAGTTTCAAAGATTTACATGTAATATGCCTTATTTTTTTAGTATATCAATATATATGTTTGTTATTAGCCTAAGTAATGTGTATATAATTATTTTCTTACCTCAAATGAATTGTACAAAAATAAATATGTTTCAATAAATCATGTCAAACCTATGATAATAAAATAAAACAATAAAAAAAGAAAAAAAGAAAACAAGGTCATGTCATTGTATTCTTACAATATGATATATTCTATGAATATTTCATATTGTTTGAATACAATGGCATGATCTTGTAAAAAAAAAAATTTATAAAAATTTTTCTAGACAATATAAAACCTTCCCCATAACCCCCTCCTGGATTCGATCCCACTACCCTACGACACTTTGAGTTTTCCAGTCCGCGACCTTACCAACCATGCCACAGGAGCTCATACCAAATATCACTCAAAACTTCGTGTGTACAATCGAAATGACAATATACAAAAAAAAATGAATTATCCCACCAATTTACGTTTGTAAATTGATGGGATTATCAATTATATCATGCCAAGGTTTATAATAGTTTGTCTCTGTCAAGAATTAGTAATTATATAACTTTATTCTGTCAAAAATTGCCCAAACACTCAGCAAAATTGCCCCTCTCAGTGTGACTCCACTCATTTTCACACGGTCAGGCGGTCACGAGGTGACCCTTGCCGCTCCTTGATTCTCCAGCTACAGCAGCTCTGTCTGGGAACAAAATTGGTATAAATACAATAATGGATAAAATACTCTTCACAAATACATTTGTATTGTATAATATTGTAAATAAAAATGAATAATAACTGTGTGGGTGTCGAAAATTGCTCAACCAGCTTTCTTATGTCTCGCCTACGCGCGTATATTGGATTATACATAGTCATGACTGTCATACAAATAATTGCAGTAGGTCTCGAATATACATTTAGATTGCATATTACTTCGAAATAAATAAGTAAACGTTTCTCTGGTGGCAATCTACCCTTTCGCAGGTGTAAGGAGACACCAGTCTATATTTAGCCCTCTATCACAACAGGCAATCTGCCTGTGTTGACTCAGCACCGTCGCTGGTGGTCTATAAATATAGTACTTTATTTACAGTCAATGGCCTACATGTTTCTGTGGTACTTCACATGTGTCTAAAATGCAATGTCTGCTTGCATAAAAATGCAATTCTGAAGTCCATTTAGATGTACGACATACGCATGTCTCAGTTTCTCTCTCTCTCTCTCTCTCTCTCTCTCTCTCTCTCTCTCTCTCTCTCCATTCCTGACTCATGTTATTGTAGACCTGTTGATGGCAACGAACACCAGCCATCTGGTAGACATAAGGGTCAAAATACCAAACATCAATACGCCTGGGGCGCCTCCACAATTATCACTAAGCTGGTTATCTATCTAGAGATCTGCCTTACTTCCATCTCTCCACGACTCACTCACTCACTGCACCCCTGCATGCCTCCCTCCCACCCACCCACCCACCCCCAACCCCCCCTTTCAGGCTTCCGTCTGCTAGAAACACATTCACAATTTGCGTAAATATCGCATCAATTGGGCTATATGCGGTATATTCCTTGTTATATGGGACGCCTACATATGTACACGTCTTTATTATAGCATGAGAGTGCTCTAAATACAAGATTGACGTGATATTTATGGCGTAACACACCCTCTCCCCCTTTCATTCCCACCACAACTCACTCACACCTTGGTTCACGCATAGAAACTCATTGATAATGTGCGTAAATATCGCATGAATTGGTTTATATGCGGTATATATTTTGATATATGGCACGTATACATACGTACAAGTCTGTATTATAGCGTGACAGTGCTCTACGTACAAGATATACGTGATATGTATGGCGTAAACCACACTCTCAGCTCATAAATTGCCGCCAAACCTCCAACACATCTTCATTCCCGCCTAAATATTCTCTTATAATTCCCTTATATATTGCAATTTTTGGTCACTATGAGGCATATTCATTGTTATATGGGTGCCCTACACACGTATACATACTCTAAATAGCCTAAAAGGGCTCGAAAAAGGAGATATACGTGATAATACGCGGTAACCCACCCCCTCCTCCCTCTCCTTCTATCCCCTGCGCGCGTAAATATTCGGCAGGGAAATCTCGCCGCTCGATGACAATCTAGCCGCGCGGTGCCATTCGCTCCACATTTTTCAACTACGGACCGTTCCCCTACCCCCCCCAGACATTTTTTGGGGGGTCAAATATATATGGGCCGATGCACGCAAACATTCCCTACACGATGATGTACTTTTTATCGAAATTGGCAATAGGTCCCAAAATCATCATAGGTGCGCACAGTCTTACCCTGTAGAAAACCCCCTGTGCGCCGCGGAGAGGTTAATGGGTCCGTCACACTGGCGTCCCGATTTTGTTCACCCATTAATATGACCGTGTGTTTCGCAAAGTCTGGTGCAAAGTTCTGCAACCCCTTCTGGTCGATGACGAATTGTTCGTCATATTCTGGTTACCATTAGATGATTTTCTATAGCCAGGTCCCCCACATTTGGTTTCGACCCCCAATTTCGTAAAATCAGCCAAAAACGTGTTGACAAAGTACTGTGTGTGACAAAGACGTGTTGACAAAGTACTGTGTGTGACAAAGACGTGTTGACAAAGTTCTGTGTGTGACAAAGACGTGTTAACAAAGTACTGTGTGTGACAAAGTACTGTGTGTAACAAAGACGTGTTGACAAAGTACTGTGTGTGACAAAGACGTGTTGACAAAGTGCTGTGTGTGACTAAGACTTGTTGACAAAGTAGTGTGTGACAAAGACGTGTTGACAAAGTACTGTGTGTGACAAAGACGTGTTGAGAAAGTTCTGTGTGACAAAGACGTGTTGACAAAGTACTGTGTGTGTGACAAAGATGTGTTGACAAAGAACTGTGTGTGACAAAGACGTTGACAAAGTACTGTGTGACAAAGATGTGTTGACAAAGTACTGTGTGTGACAAAGACGTGTTGACAAAGTACTGTGTGACAAAGACGTGTTGACAAAGTGCTGTGTGAGACAAAGACGTGTTGACAAAGTGCTGTGTGTGACAAAGACGTGTTGACAAAGTATTGTGTGTGACAAAGACGTGTTGACAAAGTGCTGTGTGTGACAAAGACGTATTGACAAAGTACTGTGTGTGACAAAGACGTGTTGACAAAATACTGTGTGTGACAAAGACGTGTTGACAAAGTGCTGTGTGACAAAGACGTGTTGACAAAGTGCTGTGTGTGACAAAGACGTGTTGACAAAGTACTGTGTGTGACAAAGACGTGTTGACAAGGTACTGTGTGTGACAAAGACGTGTTGACAAAGTGTTGTGTGTGACAAAGACGTGTTGACAAAGTGCTGTGTGACAAAGACGTGTTGACAAAGTACTGTGTGACAAAGATGTGTTGACAAAGTACTGTGTGTGACAAAGATGTGTTGACAAAGTGCTGTGTGACAAAGATGTGTTGACAAAGTGCTGTGTGTGACAAAGACGTGTTGACAAAGTGATGTGTGTGACAAATACGTGTTGACAGACAAAGTACTGTGTGTGACATAGTACTGTGTGTGACAAAGATGTGTTGACAAAGTTCTGTGTGTGACAAAGACATGTTGACTAAGTTCTGTGTGTGACAAAGTGCTGCGTGACAAAGACGTGTTGACAAAGTACTGTGTGACAAATTACTGTGTGACAAAGACGTGTTGACTAAGTTCTGTGTGTGACAAAGGCTTAAGAATACCAGTCCAGTAGCACGACCATTCCACCACACCTTCCCATTTACTGTCATCATTATCAGCCTCACAGCGGCAACCATGACCACAATAATCTGCCAATACGTCTCGGTTCAGACGACATTAACTGGACCATTACCTTTCATGATACCACCACTAGTTATCCGCATGCTTCGTTAGGAGTGTCCATAAAAGACTATTAAGAGCGTAGAGAAACTGTTGAAGGTGTGAGGAGATAAAGAGTGAACAAGTAGTGATGTGGCCAGGGTGTGTGGCTGGGGTATGGGTATGGCTGGGGTGGGTGGAGGTGGTGTCTCTCAGGTCGCTAATGAGGATATAGATACTCACAATACACTATTTTACCAGCTGATCTTAATTTGTACCCGTGATAATACTAGAACAAGGAGTGGTCTGGGCACGGTATATGGCTGGAGTGTTACTCAAAGAGTAGGAGATTCGTGAATTTAAAGGCGACGGTACTGCTTATATGAAAAATGCGAAGGGAGACAAGTAACAACATCCCTAATGGTCCTTACTAAGGTACTTGTAAAAAAATGATTGCCACAGCCATCAACTGCCCCGAGGTTCATGTCTGCCGATTCTGCCACCTCCGAGAAAATTTGGCAGCAACACTGGATGAAGCTAACATCAAGATTAATGCCCTCACCAAGAAGCTGGAAACACTTCAAGAATTTGCAACGCTCAATGTAGGAGTATCGTCATCTTACAACAGCCCGACGCCTGATGTACCTGCTTCAGTGCATGCACCAGATCAGGAAGAATCAAATAATGACTCCGTTCTCCCTCAGGACAACTTTCGCATTGTGAGCAACAACTTTTACCCCATCACAAGGAAGATCGTCCCCGAAATCATGTGCCAGAACCGTTACCAGATTCTTGCGGACTTAGACGACGAAGATTAAATTAAATAAATTTGGCTCGTAGGAGATTCCATGGTTCGTGGCCAACTCACGGAGTTCTGCACCAGGGCACCCAGTACCAGGAAGCGCTTTTGTATCCCGGATGGCGGAGTGGACAATGTTGTAGCTGCAGTGTACGAAGTTTCATAGTTGGCCCCCTCAAGTACAACGTATGTCATTCATGTCGGACCTAATGACGTGCAGCGGACCCAATTGGAGGACCTCATGCTAAAGTACCGGAAGTTGATTCAGACGTATAAGGAAAAGTCACGCAGAGTCATTATATCAGAGATCATCCCCAGGATCAGTGTTGAGAGCCAGTTCTTCAACATAGCCACTACAATTAATTGTCGACTTGCGAACCTCTGCAGGGAGGAGGACGTTTGATTTGTCAACACCTGGGACGCCTTCTACCTCGAAGATCATCTGTTTGTAGCGGATGAAGTCCATCAGAACCAGGTGGGAGCAGTAATATTTGGCTGCCTGCTTCACAGTGCAGTAAAGGATTTTCGAAAAAGAAGCAGAGCCATCCGAGGACCACCAGGGACGAGGACAGCGAGGACTGAGGACAGACAGGTAATTCAATGTAGATCCGACCAGAACCGAAAACCCGATTAAAAAGCGTTCCGTGAATTCTAAAGCCACAATTTTTTAAAGGTTTTCTATGCAAACGCTCGTAGCATACGCAATACATTTTCAGATTTAGAGGAACTAGTGTTTACAGAAAACTATGATTTAATTGGCACAATCTTGGCTCAATACAGAAGACAGACTTTTTAGCAGAGTATTCACTTCCCGGTTTTATAATGTTTGAGAAAAGCCGAATTGATAAAAATGGAGGTGGCGTTTTACTTTTTATCAAAGAAAGTCTCAACCAGATTTTCTTCTGGACCCCCTTCTTCCTCATGTCTAGTCCCATTAGTTTTCAGATTTTAAATCGTTCGGCCCATTAGTTTGGCGATTTAAAGACTTTTTGCCCCATTTCTTTGTCAATATTAAGACTTTTCATGTCATTTAGGCGTCGACATTTTCCTGGCGAGAGATAGTGAGCCTGTAATTCAAGAAGAACCGGCCTTCGGCCAGTGTTTTTTAAAACTTGATGGAGGTCTCGGGAGGAAACTAAAAAAACAAAACCGGTACAGAAAGGGTTTAATTGCGTTTCCTGGTAAAATGACAAACCCATCTCTGTTGTGAGTGGTTCTGTCACGAATCATTATTTTAGAAGAATGTACAAAAACAATACTGTATATGAAATATGATACTGGCGCACTAGAGGATATATATTTACTAAATATATATATATTTGTCTATGTGGATGAGGGAGACAAAGGCATAATTGACTGTAACGAGTGCCTTCCCCAGAGATACAGGAGTGACAGAGCCAAAATCAAGGAATGTTCGAGCCAAAATGTATGGACCCACTGAGTTTGAATCAATTTAAGTCATAGGATGAGGGAAAGATGGATTCAGGTAGAAAATTCCAGAGCGCAGCTGTTGAATAGAAGAAAAATTGGGAGTATCGTTTCACTTTTGGGTTGAAGAGTTGCACAGAGTAGGGGTGGGATTGTAGAGAATTTACTTTGTCTAGAAGTGCGGTGCGAGAGGATCCTCCCCGCACATGTGAACAATACTCAATACAAGGACGCACTGTGCCCCTGTACGGAGCAAGAAGCGGTATAGGGGTAAAGAACCCCTGGAGGTGGTTGAGCACACCCAGCTTCTGGGAAGCCGTTTATATACATGTATACATACTCTATATTATCCAATTCCACTATCAGAAAATATTCAGGTTCTGGGTTTTTTTAGCCTCTAATACAGGGGTGTGCAACCTTTTTTTAGCAAAGGGCCACTAATCAATTCTTGTGTGTTATGGAGGGCCGCACATCTGCACTATATATATATATATTACATAAGTTCTCAAAACATATTATCTTTATGGGGTTATATACATATAACACATTTTGTGTAATTTAATATATTTAAGAAAATATTAACTAACCAAAAATATGCATTGATCAAAAACAAAATGTGTTTACTTACATAAATTATTGGTCAAGTTAAAGGCAATCCTGGGCTTAGACTTAAAATTAAAGAGATGGCTGATTTTGCATTTGTTGCACCAACTGGTTAATATCAGGCTGAATGGCTGATGTGGCAACACGTAGGGTACTTTCCAAATGTTCGTCAGTAAGTGAAGATCTGTATTCATGCCAGACAAGGCACAGTGCTTTCCCCCCTGATGCTACACACAAATATTGATCAGTCCACTTCTCTTGAAAGCCCCTGTTTTCCTCTGATATTTTGCGTTTTTTAGTACTAGTTGCCATTATTTGTAAGTAAGATGTTCTCAGCTGGAAAATGTTAAAAAGCTTGTTAGGGAAATTCTGTGAGCTTGGCCCCTTGCACATGAATGGTTAAATTTCCAATACATTTTTTGTTAAGGAAAATGAAGTGAAGGGTTAGAAAAATTACATAGGCTACAGTGCATTTTGATTATGAGTAGGCCTAAAGTACACTATCTTGGAAGGATTATGATTTTTTCTGATAGCCTGTTCTTAATCATTCAGACATATATATTGTTTATCTCATAATCAAAATACATTGTATGTAAAAATAAGGTATATATAAAGGTTATTGTCGGGTGCTATTTTTTGTATTTAACTGTTATACCCCTCGCAAAAATATTTAGATTTATGTCAACAAAATTATTATATTTTAATACATCCTTCAACTTAGGTGACGTGAGGTCAGGTTTGATTGTTAGGTTGTTTTCTTACTGACCTATCCTAACACTCAAAAGTCAAAACTACCTTTTAACAAGCTCCCACCCCTATTAATTGCACCATATTTATAGGCAAACATATCCTAATCTACGCATAGGCCTAATGTAGGTTGAACAGGATCGGATTATTTTTTTTTCCGAGACACAGGCGGCCCTTGGACATACAGCAATGGAATATACAAAATAAGTAATCGTAAGTAACCATAGGTCACATATATATATAGATAAAACAAATAGCACCCGGCAATAAATTTGATAGGCCATTTACCAAAAATATGTAGCCTACGTGCCATTGTTCAAAACAAAATATAACCTAGCCTAGCGTCTATAACTCTATACCACATTTATGACACTGAATTATCCAGCCGTATTATCAATCCGGTTTAACTAATTGTATTATTCCAATCACTGAATTTCGATATACACGAAATGTTTGGTAAGTTTGAGTACCGGCAATATGGAATACACTAGCACCGCCACCGAGAGAGCCGCAACAATGAGTGACTGAAAACAGTATTGCGGATGCCTCCAAGTCAGAGTTACCAACTGTTGGTATTATACCCTTGATGCTGGCTTACACAATCATGCATGTAGCTATAATAGTTATGTTACATTAGTCCAGTATGATATAATTGTAAACCACATATCTGTGAATGTAATGCGCAAAAAGTTAGGAAAGATGTACACCAAAATAAATAACTCTACAGTACTCTAACGGTCTAACTCTAACCGAAGTTCTAGTATCGCGTTAATAGGCTTAGGCCTTAGGCCTAGGCCCCTAGGGCCTTAGGCCTTAGTAACTTATATATTCAATGTCTAGGCTAGGCTACGAGGGCCGCACTTTGGGTTATTTGTTAATATAGAATCGGGCCGCATTGAAAGGCATTGAGGGCCGCATGTGGCCCCCGGGCCGCAGGTTGCACAGGGCTGCATATAAAAGGGCATCTAAATAATGTACTGCCTTCAAGAAATCTCTTAAATAAGGACGAGGTAGTTGCTTTCTCTGGACCCCCTTCTACGGCATGTTTAGCCCCGTTAGTTATGAGATTATAAGACCTTTCGTCCCATTTCTTTAGCGATGTCAAGACAGTTCGTGCCATTTAGGAGTCCAATATTTCCTGGCGAGAGAATAGAGCCTATTTTTCTACCAAAAACATTTACAAATTAATCTGGAAGGGGGATGTCGAGGATGTTTATTAAGCTTGATGGAGGTCTAGTAAGGAAACTAATACAATAATATATACATAATTATACTGTGTATGTACACTAAAACATAACACCCATCCCCTTATGTAACACATTATACTGTGTATGTACACTAAAACATAACACCCATCCCCTTATGTAACACATTATACTGTGTATGTATACTAAAACATAACACCCATCCCCTTATGTAACACATTATACTGTGTATGTATACTAAAACATAACACCCATCCCCTTATGTAACACATTATACTGTGTATGTATACTAAAACATAACACCCATCCCCTTATGTAACACATTATACTGTGTATGTATACTAAAACATAACACCCATCCCCTTATGTAACACATTACTGTGTATGTATACTAAAACATAACACCCATCCCCTTATGTAACACATTATACTGTGTATGTATACTAAACATAACACCCATCCCCTTATGTAACACATTATACTGTGTATGTATACTAAAACATAACACCCATCCCCTTATGTAACACATTATACTGTGTATGTATACTAAAACATAACACCCATCCCCTTATGTAACACATTATACTGTGTATGTATACTAAAACATAACACCCATCCCCTTATGTAACACATTATACTGTGTATGTATACTAAAACATAACACCCATCCCCTTATGTAACACATTATACTGTGTATGTATACTAAAACATAACACCCATCCCCTTATGTAACACATTATACTGTGTATGAATACTAAAACATAACACCCATCCCCTTATGTAACACATTATACTGTGTATGTATACACATGTCGGAAGATTTGCTTTTAAAGTACCAGCAGCTGATCAAGTCGTTTAAGGAGAAGTCATCAAGGATCATCGTCTCAGGAATCGTCCCCCGGCTCGGTGTAGAGAGCCGATTTTACAACATAGCCACCAGCACAAATCGTTGTCTAGCAAACCTCTGCAGGAAGGAGAACGTGGGATTCGTCGACACCTGGGACAATTTCTACTACGATGACTATTTGTTTTCGGACGATGGAGTTCATCTGAACCAGGTGGGAGCAGCACGTTTTGGGCGTCTTCTCAACGATGCGGTGAAGGATTTTCGGAGAAGAAATCGACTCAGCACAGGACAACCAGGAAGGAGGACCGAAGACAGCGAGGACGGCAATCTACAAAGGAATTAAATACTAATCCGTCAAGAACCGCGAATTTGGATAAAGCTCCACCAACACGACCCAAATTCAAAACCGTCAGGGATAACGACCGAGGACCGAGGACAGCCATGAATGTAAATGTAGATCCGACCAGAACCAAAAATTCGATGAAAGAACGATCTGCGAGTTCTAAAACCGCAACTTTAAAGGTTTTCTATGCAAACGCTCGTAGCATACGCAATAAATTTTCAGATTTAGAGGAACTAGTGTTTACAGAAAATTATGATGTGATTGGCATAACAGAATCTTGGCTCAATACACAAGATAGAGACTTTTTAGCAGAGTATTCACTTCCCGGTTATGTAATGTTTGAGAACAGCCGAATAAATAAAAATGGAGGAGGCGTTTTAGTTTATATCAAAGAAAGTCTTAACCCGACCCTCGTGTCAAAACCTCAAATTGTGAACGTCGACACATCTTTTGTGCTAATAAAGAATAATAAAGGTACAAAAATAATACTTGCGTTAATATACAGACCTCCAGCTCAATCAGTGCAAACTGACCGAGAAATTTACGAACAAATTGCAGATGTAAGTAACTCAGAAGATACCGTAATTTTTGGCGACTTTAATTTACCTGTGACCAAGTGGGGCGATACTCTTACTTCACACTCCGGACATGACTTGTATACGAACTTGCAAGAGAGTTCGCTTTATCAATTTGTTCGAATGCCGACCCGTGGTAATAACGTTCTTGACATTGTACTTGCAACAAAAGAAGAATTGATAGAGAATTTGAACGTTGGTGATGAATTCAGTAACAGCGACCATCGTACGATAACTTTCACTTTAAAGTTTACTAGTAACGAACCAAATAGTAGCATCGAAAAAGTCCCTAATTTCAAGCAAGCAAACTTCCATAAACTTAGAGCTATGTTTAAAGAAACTGACTGGAGCTTTTTAATTAACAATAACGACATAAATACATCTTGGAAGTTATTCGAAACCACTTACCTAAAAGCAGTGCAAGACTGCATACCATCGAAAATACGGCGTCCAGGCCATAATAATAAGCCCAAATGGTGGAATAAAGATATTTCAAACTGCCTGCTTGCTAAAAAATGTGCTAATGATAGATTAAAATCCTCACAAAATGACGAAGAACGGGTGAAATTTGTAGAGCTACGACGCAAAGCCAAAAAGTTAATTAAGCAAAGTAAAAAGACCTTAGAGTTACATATTGCGAATCAAAGTAAAACAAACCCGAAAGAATTCTATAGTTATATCAGAAAGAAAAAGTAGTTACTTCAACTGTTGGACCGTTAGTCGATGAAAAAGGAGAATACACCAAAGACGAAGTACAAATGAGTAATGCCCTCAATACCTTCTTTGCATCAGTTTTTACAACAGAAGACCTCAGTGATATCCCTACACCATCGCCGATTCAGATTGATAATTCAGATGTTCTAAGCAATATCACCGTTACAGAGAGAGAAGTATTGAATTGTTTAGATAAACTCAAGGTAAATAAAACGCCAGGACCTGATACAATCTCACCTAGAGTTCTAAAGGAAGCTAAGAATGAGCTCTCCAAACCACTGACATTACTATTCAATAAATCCTTGCAGTCTGGAACTATGCCTGATCAGTGGAAGCTAGCCAACGTAACACCGATATTCAAAAAAGGCAGCAAATCCCTACCCAGTAACTATCGTCCAATTAGCTTAACCTCAGTTGTATGTAAAATGCTAGAAACGGTCATACGAAACAGACTCGTAAATCACTTAGAGGAAAATAACATACTTAAAGATACTCAATACGGCTTTCGTAAAAAACGTTCCTGTTTAACAAACCTCTTAGACTTCTTCCACGATATCCTCAACCTCTACGATGAGAGTAAAGCTGTAGATATTATATACCTTGATTTTCAAAAGGCCTTTGACAAAGTTCCCCACAAACGTTTACTGCTAAAACTAAAAGCGCATGGAATACAAGACGGTGTGTTGAAATGGATAGAAAATTGGCTCAGCAACAGAAAGCAAAGGGTAGTCATAAACGGTAAGGCATCTAAATGGACCAATGTAAGTAGCGGGGTACCCCAGGGATCGGTACTAGGACCAATTCTCTTTCTAATTTACATCAACGACATAGATGAGGGTCTCACCTGCACAATCTCAAAATTTGCTGACGATACAAAAATTGCAAATAGCGTACTCTCAAAAGAACAAGTTGACGATATGCAACACAATCTAGATAAATTGTCATGTTGGGCCCAAATTTGGCAAATGAGTTTCAATGCGGATAAATGTAAAGTACTACATGTCGGATACCTAAATGAGAAAGCAAACTATTCGATGAATGGCACTCAGCTTAAGAATGTAAACAGAGAAACTGATCTGGGAGTAACAATATCGAGTAACCTAAAACCGAGTCAACAATGTTCAGAAGTTGTTAAGAAGGCAAACAAAATAATTGGCTTTATAGGCAGGTCATTTGAGCATAAATCCAAAGAAGTTATCCTAACCCTTTACAATTCCTTAGTCCGCCCTCTTCTGGAACACTGCGTTCAATCCTGGTGCCCTTATTACCAAAAAGATATAAACAAGCTAGAACGAGTTCAACGTAGAGTTACCAAAATGATACCTAGCCTAAAGAACAAACCATACGAAGAGCGTCTTAGAGAATTAAATCTATTTCCTTTAACCCAGCGCAGATTAAGAGGCGACTTAATTCAAGTGTTCAAAATCATCAAAGGCATCGACAATATGAACTGTAGTAAGTACTTCACTATCGACCAATCTAATTACGCGCGGGGAAACGGTTGCAAAATTATTGGTAAATCTTTTAACTCGCACGAATCTAAGAATTTCTTCTTCAATCGAGTTGTCAACTTGTGGAATGGGCTTCCCCGAGACGTTTTAGACTGCAGCACCGTTGATTCATTTAAATTCCGCCTAGACAAATATCTCGCATCAAACCCGCGACTGACTGCGTTTGTAAATGAATAACTTTATCCTCCCCTCAGTTACTAACCCATATGTCCCCTACTAACTTCCTAGTCCTGTCACGTTAGTGGCAGGACAGTAGTTCCCTTTCCAATGTTCCCTTACCCACTCTAAACCACTGTTTGGACACTTGATCCTCAGTGTTTTGGAGGACAAGCAGCCTAGAAGGGTCACTAGATCTGTTGTTGCTTGATTTCCTTTGTACTCCTTTGTACTCCTTTGTAAAACATAACACCCATCCCCTTATGTAACACATTATACTGTGTATGAATACTAAAACATAACACCCATCCCCTTATGTAACACATTATACTGTGTATGTATACTAAAACATAACACCCATCCCCTTATGTAACACATTATACTGTGTATGTATACTAAAACATAACACCCATCCCCTTATGTAACACATTATACTGTGTATGTATACTAAAACATAACACCCATCCCCTTATGTAACACATTATACTGTGTATGTATACTAAAACATAACACCCATCCCCTTATGTAACACATTATACTGTGTATGTATACTAAACATAACACCCATCCCCTTATGTAACACATTATACTGTGTATGTATACTAAAACATAACACCCATCCCCTTATGTAACACATTATACTGTGTATGTATACCAAACATAACACCCATCCCCTTATGTAACACATATACTGTGTATGTATACTAAAACATAACACCCTCCCCTTATGTAACACATTATACTGTGTATGTATACTAAAACATAACACCCATCCCCTTATGTAAACACATTATACTGTGTATGTATACTAAAACATAACACCCATTCCCTTATGTAACACATTATACTGTGTATGTATACTAAAACATAACACCCATCCCCTTATGTAACACATTATACTGTGTATGTATACTAAAACATAACACCCATCCCCTTATGTAACACATTATACTGTGTATACTAAAAAACATAACACCCATCCCCTTATGTAACACATTATACTGTGTATGTATACCAAAACATAACACCCATCCCCTTATGTAACACATTATACTGTGTATGTATACTAAAACATAACACCCATCCCCTTATGTAACACATTATACTGTGTATGTATACTAAAACATAACACCCATCCCCTTATGTAACACATTATACTGTGTATGTATACTAAAACATAACACCCATCCCCTTATGTAACACATTATACTGTGTATGTATACCAAAACATAACCCCATCCCCTTATGTAACACATTATACTGTGTATGTATACTAAAACATAACACCCATCCCCTTATGTAACACATTATACTGTGTATGTATACTAAAACATAACACCCATCCCCTTATGTAACACATTATACTGTGTATGTATACTAAAACATAACACCCATCCCCTTATGTAACACATTATACTGTGTATGTATACTAAAACATAACACCCATCCCCTTATGTAACACATTATACTGTGTATTACTAAACCATAACACCCATCCCCTTATGTAACACATTATACTGTGTATGTATACTAAAACATAACACCCATCCCCTTATGTAACACATTATACTGTGTATGTATACTAAACCATAACACCCATCCCCTTATGTAACACATTGGTATGACTTACAGCAGCTCCCCTGTTAACCCTTTCAAGCTCAAATGCGCATTTCTGTTTTGTTTTCTGGTAATTATTAGACGATTTTATTCAGATTAGGAAGGGTATATGGAAGTCAGAGGGTTGATTGAGAGAGCCTTTACCCTGTTAATACCCACAGATCCTTACTAAGCTGCATACAATCGTCTAATGATAGCCAAAATATACTGTTAAAACGCGTCAGAGCTTCAAGGGGTTAACTAAGGCCGGGGCAGAGAGTCATAGATCACGGGTATTGATTGTAATAGCCCTGGGGGATAAAGGGCTAGATAGGTAAGGGGTGGGAGAAGGGGGGAGGGAGAGGGAGATAGAAGAAGATAGGCAAGGTAGCGGAGTTCTCGAAAAAGGACTTGCAGTGTGCTGGCTTAATAATCTTGAAGGGTTGTTAGCCTATGGAGTCGTATTTTATATCATTAATTGACGCTATTCTTGAGTTACAGTGTGATGGCTTAATAATCCAGAAGGGTTGATAGCCTTTGAAGTCCTATTTTAACTATCCAACTGATGCTATTCTTGAGTTACAGTGTGTTGGCTTAATATTCCTGAAGGATTGATAGCCTCTGGAGTCCTATTATAAATAGGTAATTGACGCTATTCTTGACTTACTGTGTGCTGGCTTAATAATCCTGAAAGGTTGATAGCCTATGAATTACTATTATAACTAACTAAAAAAGAAGGACAATATGATTACGTAATGACACCGTTTATCAGTGCAGGTCTCTCTCCCTCTCTTTCTCACTCTCACTCTCTCTCTCTCTCTCTCTCTTCAAATACTTAACCCCTTCAGACTCGTATGACGCAGAGGTTGCCAGATTAGCAATAAAAAATAGAGTTCTCTCACTCTTATAATTACCTCTTCAAAATTAGTTTTCTGCCCACAGCTAACTCAAAGACAATTGCAGAGGTTGAAGTAACTAAACTAAAGGTTTCTAAATACCCCTGATGGTAACAAAGGTTTTAAAGTATCCCTAATAGGCTCAAAATCGCGTCATATGTAGGAGAGGGTTAATGGGTTTGACAACATGGATTATAGCAAAATGTTTAGCCTTAATATGAATACAACACGCAACCATGGCTGGAAATTAGAATTGAAAAGGTTCAGCACTAGTATTTGTTGAAACCTTTTCACATATAAGATATGTTCTACCTGGAACAAACTTCCCTCCGAAGTTGTAGACAGTTCTTCAGTAGAGTAGTTCAAGAAGAGAGTAAGATAGTATTTTGCACACTCTGTAAAGAGTGTAGTTAACTAAACAGTCTCTCTCCTTCCACTTCGAGTAACTCCTCGGAATGAACCGCAAGGTCTCTGAGATACTAACTATTCCTTGTAACTCGCTCTCTCTCTCTCTCTGATATCCAATTTCCCTCACCGAATCGATAATGGTGTTTGCATTATAGATTGCCATTGACAAAGCAATGGATCGACATTTGTCTTGGTCAAAGGAGATGGAATTGGCTTTGCATAAGTTAAAGGGGTGGGTGTTATTTTGTATATACAGTATATATATATACTATATATATATAAACATCTTGCAGGCAGAAGTGTATGTTATTGTCAACGTTTCGGACATCTCTGCGTCCATCATCAGGTCTAAAAAGCAGAAGTGAACACAATATTTACAAACATGTTGCAAATAAAATAATGTAGGCAAAGAAAGCCAAAATAGCAGGAACTCTCAATTAATACACATGTGAAAGCTGTATGGGTACATAATATATCGGTAAAACAAAAAGGCACCTAAGAACCAGGATTTCAGAACATATAGGTGTATCAGTAAGAAAGGGTTTGCCATTATCAAAGCCTGTTCATTCAGCTATTCGGATCCATGCATTTAATCATGACCACCCTATAAATAGAGAAATTCGCTATTTTAGACAGTAGCGCCAATGACTTGGACCTACTCACTCTAGAAAGCCTTCATCAAGCTATGGTACGCCCTAGCATAGGTGATAATGAAACCTCTGTCCCTCTTCTTTGATTTTAAATTATTTATCTTTGTACTTATAATAACTTAGAGTAACGTTAACATCGTAAATGTACTTTATCTATATTTTAATCATAAATATAAATAATGTTCTTTAGCATTTCAATTGTCTCCGTATTAGCTTTTTCTGGCCCTACATTTTAGTTGATTTTTCTGAGAGTTCCTGCTATTTTGGCTTTCTTTGCCCATATTATATTATTTTCAACATGTTTGTAAATATTGTGTTCACTTCTGCGTTCTAGACCTGATGATGGACGCAGAGATGTCCGAAACGTTGACAATAACATAAACTTCTGCCTGCAAAATGTTTGTCATAACCCTGGTCCTGTTATTCCTGTGTAAGCTGCGCTTTCCATGCAACCTGTCAATATACTATCATTATATATATATATATATATATATATATATATATATATATATATATATATATATATATATATATATATATATATATAGTTTCCTCCTTAGACGTCCATTAAACATAATATAATGGTAATAAGTATATTTATTTATGTAATCATTATTATTTTAGTTTCCTCCCTACACCTCCATCAAGTTAAATACATAGGCTATCCTCAAGATCCCACTTCGAGATAAATGTGTACATTTTTTTGGTAGACAAATGTCCTGGCCGAAGGCCAGTTCCTTCTATATCACATGCTCGCTATCATTCGCCAGGTAAAAATCGACACCTAAATGGCACGAAAGGTTTAATATTGATAAAGGCATGGGATGAAAGGTCATAACATTGGCCAACAAATGATGCAAACGTATTCAAATGTCAAAACTAATGGGGCTAAGCATGAGGGAGAAGGGGATGCAGAAAATGCAACTACCTCCCCTTAAGGGAAGGTGCTGAGTCATGCCGGAGAGAGAGAGAGAGAGAGAGAGAGAGAGAGAGAGAGAGAGAGAGAGAGAGAGAGAGAGAGAGAGAGAGAGAGAGAGAGAGAGAGAGAGAGAGAGAGACAGAAACAGAGAGAGACAGAAACAGAGAGAGACAAAGAGAGAGAGAGACAGACAGAGAGAGAGAGAGAGAGACAGAAAGAGAAGTTTTATAATGGTATGGATAGTTAAAGGGGAGGTAGTTGTTTTTTCTGGACCCCTTTCTCCCTCATGTTTAGCCTATTAGTTTTGAGATTTTCTTTCAGTTAGTTTGGGGATTTGTATACCTTTCGCCTTATTTAGGGGTCAATTATTTCCTGGCGAGCGATAGCGAGCCTGTAATTTAGGAGGAACCGGCCTTTGGTCGGGACAGTTTTCTAACGACAAATTTACAAATTTATGTCGAAATGTTTTTTGTTTTTTTGTTTTTTTGTCTAAGTTTGATAGAGGTCTAGGGAGAACATTAAAATATATATACAGGTATGTATGTGTCTACTCAGGCACATACTCCATAGCTGGGGATGGCCGACTAGAGACAGAGCCCGAACAGGGACAACACAACCCAACACAAAAAACAAAATACAAATTCACACACATCTAGATCGCCCAGGAGAAGACCAAGGATCACTAAGGGCACTCCAGCACTCCCCCGGCCCCCGACCTCCCAGAGAGGTTCCGGTCTCAGCAGGCAGACATGCAGCAGAGCACACCACAATGCCCGCCCACCTCACATCCAGGCATGCCCCTTTATATATACCTGGCGCCCGACCCCCTCTCTCAAATGACCACGTTATCACTCATCTATTCACAATAATTCTCCATTCATTCCTATATTACCACTTCTCTTGCTTGATCTATAGTCATTCCTCTATCTGCCAACGCTTATACTATACATTCTATCCATCTCAATGGAGGTTTTCCTACCCTTGTACCTCCCCTTGTATCTGACTCATATTCTCTTTGTAAGCCTTTCATCTTTCAGTCGCTCACCATGACCATACCAGCACAGCACCCTTCTGTCCACTCTGGCCGACAAAGGTTCCTGCTGCCCCACTCTCGTATTATATAATAGAACAAATGTATATACACATACAATAACATCCCCTTAAGGGGTAGGTGAGGAGTCATACTGGGGAGAGATGGATTACCTCTATGTGGGTATGGAATGTAAAAATGTCTGGACACACGGAGCCTGAAGCAGTTTAAGTCATAGGATGAAGGAAAGACAGATTGAGGGAGAGAATGCCAAAGCTTACCTGTTGAACAGAAGAAAGACAGGGGAAATCGGTTCACTTTTGGGTTAGACAGATGGACAGAATAGGGGTGGGAATGTGTTAAAGGGCGGGTCTATATAATTATAGGGAATGCATCGCCATGGTGAAGGAGTCCAAGCAAAACCTATTGATTGGACCGTAACATCAATTTAACGACAGGACGGTGGTAGTTGCTAGGGATAAAGATACTCTTTGAGCACGAGGTCAAATGTTAACCCTTTGAAGATCATGTCGCATTTTAACCCCTAAGTGTCGGCGCGCAACATAAGTCGAGTATAATAAATCTGGACTATCTGGCGGCGCGCGACATAGGTCGTGTGGCAATTTCAGCACGTAATGTTGCTGAGAGAGAGAGACAAGTGGTGGCAGGAGAGTAGCGAGCGTATGAATGCTCCAGACCACCGCGGCGAACCTACTGACACGAATCCCACCTCCTCCCTCCCTCTCTCACTCGCTACATACGGAATTGTATGGGGAAAGTGCCGAATTACATGCTTTTTGCACTCGCAACGCGGTTGTTGCAAGAAAACTAGCCATCATAAAAGGATCGTTATGGTGTCATTGGAAAGCTCTGTTTATGCCCTTTCAGGGATAGATACTTGTTTTACGTTCTGGGTCTTATTTAGGCATGAAAATGATCACGTAAACAGCCCTATTTTGGCTAAAAACACCCCGCTGGGTGGTACATATAAATAAACCGCTAGCCCTCTAATCTAGTGTTAAAAGTATATTCTGGCTATCATTAGAAGACTTTAGGAAGGATATGTGGGGATAAAAAAAGGATAAATATGATCTCAATTAACTCACAGACTGTCATATACCTTTTGTTATCTGAATACAATCGTCCAATGATAGCCAGGAAACAGAAAGGATTGCGTCTTCGATCTGCTAAGGGCTAAACAGTGCACATTGAGTTTAAGGGGGGATGGGCTTATATATTTGCTTATTTACACATATCCGTAGTAGCTTTCTAGTCCCCCCCCCCCCTAGACCCCTATCAAGCTTAAACAATCTAAGACCCTCTTCAAGATACATTTGTACATTTTTAGATACAAAATGTTCAGGCGGGAGGCCGGTTACTACTAGATTACAGGCTCGCTATCGCTCGCAAGTACAAATATAGACACCTAAATTGTACGAAAGGTCTTAATATTGACAAAGACATGGAGTGAAAGGTCTTAAAATCGCCAAACTAATGGGCCCACCGTCTGAAAATCTAAAAACTAATGGGGCTAAACATGAATGAGAAAGGTGCCTAGAAAAGCGACCTATCTTCCCTTAAGGCAGAACATATCCTTAACACCAGACAGGGTTGGGTTATAATATTATCCTCCACACAAACTAAGGGCGGTGTTACAAAATATGTTAACCCTTTGAGTACCGGCGACGTGTTATATTTTATTCTACCTATATGTAAACAATATTATGCAGCTTAAGAAGGATCTGTGGTAGTTATAAGGGTTGGTTGAGATAGTGTGAAGCCTGATCATTGCTAAAGGTTCTTCCCAAGCTGAATAAACCCGTTTAATTATGACCAGAATATATTTAAAGGGTGGCACCGGTATTGAACGGGTTAAGAGGGAAATATGACCTGAGATATGTGTATTCCAGATGTTACAAGTAGTCTAGAAGAACGACTAAACCTTAGAACATCCGATACGCACTTCTTTCTCTTTTCTGGCTATTATTAGACGATTTTATTCAGATTAGGAAGGATGTATGGAAGTCAGAGGGTTAATTGAAATAGTGTTTACCTTTGGAATTCCCACAGATCCTTCCTAAGTTGTATAAAATCTTCCAACGATAGCCACAATAATGTGTCAAAATCGTTAAACGATTAATAGGAAAATAGGTGGGGGGGTATTGTTTTCGCTGACTCCCCTCCTCCCTCATGTTTAGCACCATTCGTTTTGAGATTAAAGACGTGCGCCACATTAGTTTGGCGATTTTAAAACTTTTAGCCCCATTTCTATGTCAATATTCAGACCTTTCGTCATATTTAAGTGTAGATTTTTTTCCTGGCGAGCGATAGCGAGCCTGTAATATAGGAGGAACTGGCCTTTGGTCCGGAGCATGTACAAATGTATATATAGGGGATCTTGGGGACGTTTTTGAGCTTGATGGAGGTTTAGGGAGTTAAGTAAAGAGATACTAAATACATAAATATCTCTACCAATTAATATACTCTATCCCCTAAGTAGAAAACGTTGACAACCACTGCCTAGAGTAATACGGTATCACACGACAGCTTTTATAGTCAACATTCGATGATCATCATTTTTCTGGCAACATTTCTGGACTATTTTGCACTGGTATCGGAAACTAGATTGATGGTAGATGAATTTAGGTGACCGAAATATTGTAAATGTTGACCTCATAAGCTGCCAGACCAGTGTTGAGGATAAATGTTGAGGGAAAAAGCGCTCGTGTGATAGCAGCTTATACGGTCGGCAAAGCTGAAGGATATACTGACATTATGTAAAATGATCTTAATATATAAAGGTCTTGGTGGATGGGTACTATAAGGGGGAAGTGGTTGCATTTTCTGGACCCCCTTCTCCCTCATGCTTAGCCCTAATAATTTTGAGACATTCGTTCCATTAATTTGGCGATTTTATGATCTTTCACCCCACTTCTTTGCCAATAATATGATCTTTCGTGCCATTTAGGTGCGGGGAAATGTTTCTACCGACAAAATGTACACATTTTTCTCGAAGGGGGGTCTATAGAGGGTGTTTCTTTAAGGTTGTTGGAGGTATAGCGAGGAAACTAACAACAATAACAACTAAATTAATAAATAGACCACAAAAATAAGCCCTTCCCCCTTAATGAACCTACTATTTATTTCAGCCTGTCTCCTATACTTGCAAGTTGTTTTGTTCAGCCTGTCTCCTATACTTGCAAGTTGTTTTGTTCAGCCTGTCTCCTATACTTGCAAGTTGTTTTGTTCAGCCTGTCTCCTATACATGCAAGTTGTTTTGTTCAGCCTGTCTCCTATACTTGCAAGTTGTTTTGTTCAGCCTGTCTCCTATACTTGCAAGTTGTTTTGTTCAGCCTGTCTCCTATACTTGCAAGTTGTTTTGTTCAGCCTGTCTCCTATACTTGCAAGTTGTTTTGTTCAGCCTGTCTCCTATACATGCAAGTTGTTTTGTTCAGCCTGTCTCCTATACTTGCAAGTTGTTTTGTTCAGCCTGTCTCCTATACTTGCAAGTTGTTTCCCCCTACCGAAATTAAGTTGTTTGTGAAGACTGCATAGTAATACAACATTAACTTTCCCTTCATAATTTCTGAGGGGCACAGGCCCTTGGGAGGGGCTTTGGTTTCCCGGGAATTTCCGCATCCTCCTCAGCTCCCCGCCTTAGAGTGGCTTCGGTCACCTGGGCTTTATTATTGGTAAGCAGGGAGGGTTTTGTCGAGCCGCTCGGTTATGGCCTTGGCCTTGCTCGGGATCTTGGGGCTGCTCGGCCAGACAGCCTGGGGAACTGCAACAACATTAATTTAATCAACTAAATTTTATTTCCAAAATAAGTGTGTTACGATTCAGGGCAGCATACTCTATTCAGTTAAATTGAGTTTATTATATTTATATTTATATTTATTTTTATTTTAAAAATATAAGTGGGTTGTCAATGGGCACAGTTTTAAAGGGACGATTCATATACCAGTTGATCATATAGTAACTATTTGACGACCTGGTACTGGTACAACAGATACCAGAAAAATGCAATTAACCCGGTGGACCCCAGGCGATTTAATATAAATGTACACTCCAGGACCGGCCACTTGTAATTTGTTTTCCTGAAAACGAATGCGATGGGTCAGTAATGAAGGAAAAACAAAAATGCTCACCTAGGTCATTTAGGGGTCTTGGTGGAGGTGGAAAGTCTAAATTAACATGGGGTGATGGGTAGGCCTACACGCACGCAGCTGGACTTGGAGGGTTGCCAACCATTGGTATTGTTCTGTGAGATCCTAAAGTAGTTCCCATACAAATCTGAACCCTCTAGAGGCCATAGGGCAAGAGTAATTAAGGTCGACGCAACCGTTGCGTCGCTGGGACTGTGCGTTACATACATAGGCGACGCATAACGTGCGTCGCTGGGGTCCAGTGGGTTAATGGTTGACAGTTTAATGAAAAACATTTTATAGATAAAAATATTGTGTCGTGATTGCATTTATTGAGTATTGTTAGCATGTGTGGGGAGGTTTCACCCATACCCCATTTCTCTAAAGAGTATAGTCAAAAACATTTCGCCTCATCCACTCACTTCCTCATACTAGTTCCCTACAATTTATTTCTACACGCCACAATGTTGCATCTTTTTCACTCTTCTATTGCTATTACAACAATTAGTGTTCTTCAGAGCTCTCTCAGTGCTAACCCCCTCCCTTGCGGCAAGTGTGAGCCACCCGCCTTTCAACACAGTCCCACATCTGTTCTGTCCAGCTCTCCAACCCAAGAAATAGCAAATATTCTCAGCCTTCTACTCAACGAGTGAACTCTGGAACTCTTTCCCTCAATCAATTTTTACTTCATCCTCTGACTTAGACTTCTTTAAGGTTCGTGTTTCCAGTCATTTTGACCCCAACGTCCCTTGAATTTAACTCACTGACATTCTTTTGGATTTGGGAGAGACACTCGTTACAGGCAGCTTGCCTTTTGTCTCCTTCATACATATGGACAAAAACAAACAAATAAATGGCAACACATAATAAGAAAAAGCAGCCTTTCTTTTGTCTTCTTCATACACAGAAAAACACAAATAATTAAAACCAGCCTGCCTTTTGTCTCTTTCATATACACATAGACAATAAACAAGACACAAAAACAGCCTTTCTTTTGTCTTTTTCATACACATAAAAAAACAAAAACTCAGACTACCTTTTATCTCCTTCATTCACATAAAAAACAAAAAACACACAGACTTCCTTTTATCACCTTCATTCACATAAAAAACAGAAAAATACACAGACTTCCTTTTATCTCCTTCATTCACATAAAACACAAAAAACACACAGACTTCCTTTTATCACCTTCATTCACATAAAAAACAAAAAAATACACAGACTTCCTTTTATCTCCTTCATTCACATAAAAAACAAAAAACACACAGACTTCCTTTTATCACCTTCATTCACATAAAAACAAAAAAATACACAGACTTCCTTTTAACTCCTTCATTCACATAAAAAACTAAAAACACAGACTTCCTTTTATCACCTTCATTCACAAAAAAAACAAAAAAATACACAGACTTCCTTTTATCACCTTCATTCACATAAAAAACAAAAAATACACAGACTTCCTTTTATCTCCTTCATTCACATAAAAAACAAAAAACACACAGACTTCCTTTTATCACCTTCATTCACATAAAAACAAAAAAATACACAGACTTCCTTTTAACTCCTTCATTCACATAAAAAACTAAAAACACAGACTTCCTTTTATCACCTTCATTCACAAAAAAAACAAAAAAATACACAGACTTCCTTTTATCTCCTTCATTCACATAAAAAAAAAAAAAAAAAAAAAAAAGTGATCCTGTGAGGTCCGTACCGTATAAGGCCAACAAAAGCGGGAGGTATGGGAACCCGAGACGGTCAGTGTGGCGGTATAAAAACAACCCGGTCTGGGCTCAGGTATCTTTGTTTACCAATAGTTTCTAGCCCACTCTGAAGAATTCGAGGCCTCCTTTATGTTTTTCTTAGTGCAATTATTTATATCTAAATTGATTTTTGGATAGAACTTGCTTTTCAATAAATAGCATACTGTATATAGTTTTGTAGTTGATGCATAGACAATTATATAAATACATTCGTATGTAGATGTGTACAGTACTTCCATAATTAGAAACTGGTGAAGTCCACGAATATTTATGATTAAGGTATCCGAGTGTACCTTTGTGTACCAATAGTCCAACATGGGCTAAATTATACCATGGGGCACACCAAACCTTATGTATACGTATGCTATATATTACATACGTACAAATTACATATACATACATATACATATATATACACATATACATATATATATACATACATACATATATACATACATATCATATTATCATATGCGTACATACATGCTGATATCCTTATACCATGGGGCACACCACTACACTAAGGGGAGGAAAGACATTAATTTTATATCAAAACTATTATGCTAAACGTGAAGGAAAATGGGGTCCAGAAAAAGCAACAACCTCCCCCTTACTATATTTCCTCATAACCCTTTGAGTACCATCCTGGCCGCACATATTGTTCCCATAAGCGGAAATGTTTATTTACATCTTGCACCTTAAAGGTCAGGTTCACTTCAATACCCTCCGCCCAACTTTGACTAATTTGCATATTTCTTTTCATTCCAGTGTTTGCATTACAATGAAAATAGTTAACTCCACCCTCTGTGAAATCTTTACAATAAATGTGAAAGGGGCGGGAGGGCTAGGAATCCTCCTCCCCTTGTAAAATTCCCCTACTCAAAGAGACAGAGAAAGGGGCGAGGGAACGCGAAAGTGGTCCCGGACCCTAAGAATTGAAACTTTAATGGTTTGTGTTAGGGCTCTGTCTCGAGTCGGCCACCCACAGCAATGGGGTATGTGTCTGAGTATTCATACATACATACTGTATATACATACATACATACATTTTGTTTTCTATGTGAGTGAGGGAGTCAAAAGGCAGAACTGCCTGTAGCGAGTGCCTCCCCCAGAGTTGAAAGAGTGACAAGGCCAAAATTAAGGGACGTTCGAACCAAAAATGCCTGGATGCACGGAGTTTTAAGCAATTTAAGTCATAAGAATTGGGAAAGACTGATTCTGGGAGAGAGTTCCAGATCTCAGCTGTTGAATAGAAGAAAGATTGAGAATAACGTTTCACTCTTGGGTTGGAGAGTTGCACATGTGAAGTATATGGTCTTAGTTAAAGGGGACTCGTATACAGATATAAAAACAACCTATTTCATGAACAAATTACTTAACACCATAAAGTTCATATTATCACCAACCCACCAATTAACATACAAAAAAAAAAAAAAATAATAATAATAATGAAATCAATGAAACTATTGAATACATGTGGTACTCCAAGGATTCGAACCTAGCATACTCACACTACATTCCGCGCACTAACCATTAAGCTATCAAGACTTAAAGGTTTATGCACAAGTTGACTAGACGTCTCTAATCCCAGTGGTTGTTCTATGGTTAGAGTGCGATACCCTGTTCCAAAAAAGTAGGCCAAAACTCTTGAACATTAACCTCACAAACGACTAAAGTAATCGATCCAATAGTTCTATCATTTGGGAATGGTCAGCCAGGGAATAGGTGTGGAAACTTACAGCCCATTTGTAGGCACCAATCGAGTAGGGCAGTACCCAGAGGGGGCCATATAGGCATATTTTGAGGAGTTACTGGAACTCCTGTTTCATTTGCCTGGCTTCTCCTACTGTTTCTATTTGTACCTCGCCTACACAGATAGCAATCCAGCTTACTCTCGCAAACACTTCCTCCTCCTATTAATTTCACTACATTTAACAAGTACTACACACTTCTTTCCAACACATAAATTGCCTCTAATGTAACTTACTTTGGTTCTCTATCACTCTTTCAACCTTGGTGGGGGGGGGGGGGACACTTGTTACAGGCAGTTTTACCTTTTGCTTCCTTCATGCACATAAACAAAAATCTATCAATATATCTATCCTTTCAATCTAAGTACAGTATCTCTCCCTCTATTTCTATCTATCAATCTATCTATTCTATTTATCTATGTATCTCTCCCTCTATATCTATCTATCCTTTCAATCCCTATATGTCTCCCTCTATGTCTATCTAATTATCTATCTATCTATCTATCCCTCGAGCCCGACGCGCCAACCCGCCAACAGCACTTCGCTCTCGCTGCTCGAAATTTGACCATAACTTGAGTACTCCATTACTCATCCCCTTATTTGTTAGCATGAGCTGTAGCTAAGCTCTAGCTTAACTGCCCTGTAGTTGCTTTGCATGTAATTTTGCTGTGTTTTGACTGATAAACGTTTGTTTATCGAGACTGCTATTGTTTACATGTGTACCGGTTAGTGACGACCGACGCTCTAAAGTAAACAAACTATTTGCTTGTTTCATATTATAAAGTTCTAGTATTTATTGTAGACATTTTAGCCCTCACTGTAGTTAAGTGCTTAGCAAACCACCCAGTAGTTATCTTGCATGACATTGTACTGTAGTTTTGACTGATAACGTTTGTTTTTCAAAATTCTATTTGTCAAGTTAGTAGAGACGCCGCCGATACCAGCGCCACCTGTGTACGCATAAACAAACCCTCTTCTTGTATTTTATATATCAAAGTCTAGCCAATACTGTACTTGGTTGAACTTTTTATCTTGGTTATCTATATAAATCGCACACACTAACATTTGTCAAGATAGTTTTAATATTGGGTTAGAATAATTTAGTTACCGTAGGCTTAATACTTTTTGATAGCCTATTTATTAATCGCATTTCAGATACTTGTCACCATAATAATAGGCCTCTCACACTCTTGCCAGGGATATTACTAACTCCATTATTATTAGTATTGTGTCGACCACTGTATAAACTAATATACAGGCTTTAGCCTAACTGTGTCATACTGCTAACATCATTTTATTTTTATTTTCAGGCATAAAATTGTGTTCTAGTGCTAACATATTCTTTTTGTGATCAACATATTCTTTTTGTGATTTACAGGCATTAATTGTACCATATTGCTAACCAATATTTTTTGCTACTGTACTGTATACTGCTTTCCAATTTTCTCACTAGGCTAAATAAACCCTCTCCCACTTTTTTTTCCCAGTAAATTTTATAACAAATTACTAGTCCATTTACAATTTTCAGACTTTAACTGTGTCATACTGCTAACATCAATTTTTGTTATATTTTCAGGCATAAATTGTGTTCTTGTGATTAACATATTCTTTTTGTGATTTACAGGCATTAATTGTACCATATTGCTAACAAATATTTTTTGTTACTGTACTGTATACTGTTTTCCAGTTTTCTCACTAGGCTACATTAACCCTCTCCCACTTTTTTTTTTCCAGTAAATTTTGTAACAAATTTCTAGTCCATTTGTGATTTTCAGGCTTTAACTGTGTCATACTGCTAACATCAATTTTTGTTTTATTTTCAGGCATAAATTGTGTTCTATTGCTAACATATTGTTTGTGATTTACAGGCATACTAATTTTTTCATATTGCTAACAACATTTTGTGTGATTTTCAGGAATTAATTGTATCACATTGCTAACATACATTTTTTGTGATTTTCAGGCTTTAATTGTACCATTTTGCTACCATAAATTTGTGTGATTTTCAGGCATATTGTGATTATATCGCCATGGCGCCGCAACGAACCTGCACGAGTTGTTCCGGTATATTTGGCCCTACCATGTTTGTTGATACTGATGTCCAAATTTGTAGATTTTGCCAGCTCCGAGAGAAGATTGCGGATGAATTGAATGCAGCTCACCGCAAGATCGATGCCCTGACTACGAAGCTTGAATCCCTTCAAGAATTTGCCACACTCAACGTAGGAGTGCCCTCGGCCCAAGAAACCACTATGATGTCAACCGCCATTCCAGTGCATCCGGTACCCACTCCAGCAGCTACCTTAGATGTTGCAGAAAATAATAATGACTCTACTCTCACTCCCCCCCAGGACAATTTTCAGTTAGTGAGAATAAATGTGCATCCCAGTACCAGTACCAGGAAGGTCATCCCGACAACATGCCAAAACCGCTTCAAAATTCTGGCTATTGACGAGGAAGAGGAAACGGAAGAAGTTCGGCTTGTGGGCGACTCCATGGTCCGTGGCCAACTAACCGAGTTCTGCGCCAGGGCACCCAGGACCAGAAAGCGATTCTGTATCCCAGGTGGCGGCGTGGACGACATTGTTGCGGCTGTGGAAGAGGTTTCCAGGCTCGCCCCCGCAAGCACTACGTACGTCATCCACGTTGGATCTAACGATGTCCAACGGACGCGGTCAGAGGAACTACTTTGCAAGTACCGGCGGCTGATCAGGTCCTTCAAGGAAAAATCTAATAGAATCTTAATTTCAGGAATTGTTCCCCGGATTGATGTAGAAAACCGATTCTACAACATAGCTACCAGTACAAATCGCCGACTAGCCAAACTCTGCAGGGAGGAGGACATCGGCTTTGTCGACACGTGGGATAATTTTTACTTTGATAAATCTTTGTTTTCAGGAGATGGTGTACATCTCAATGAAGTAGGAGCTGCACGTCTTGGTCGTCTGCTGAACGATGCAGTCAAGGATTTCCGTTCAAAAAACGGGGTCAACCAGACCCCAGACAGGGTAGTGTAAGTCAAATACGAACTGAAAATTCAGACAATGCACAATCGGTAACATTCAACTCTAATACTCTTAAGGTGTTCTTAAGGTGCTCGTAGCATACGCAATAAATTTTCAGATCTAGAGGAAATCGTGTTTACAGAACATTATGATATAATCGGCATTACAGAATCTTGGTTAAATACGGAAGACAGAGACTTTTTAGCCGAATATACGAGGAACTAAAATAACACTAGCTTTATTATACAGACCCCCATCTCAATCAGTGCAAACTGACAGTGAAATTTATGAACAAATTGCAGAAATAACAAACATACAAGATACCGTAATTCTTGGCGATTTCAACTTACCCGTGACTAAATGGGGCGATATTCTTACTTCACACTCTGGACACGACCTCTATGCTAACTTGCAAGAGAGTTCACTTTTTCAATTTGTACAATCTCCGACCCGTGGTAATAATGTGCTTGACCTTGTACTTGCAACAAAAGAAGAATTAATAGAGAATTTGAATGTTGGTGATGAATTCAGTAACAGCGACCATCGTACGATAACTTTCACTTTAAAGTTTACTAGTATCAAATCAAATAGCAGCATTGAGAAAGTCCCTAATTTCAAGAAAGCAAATTTTCATAAACTTAAATCAAAGCTTAAAGAAACTGACTGGAGCTTTCTGACTAACAATAACGACATAAATACATCTTGGGAGTGTTTCACAACCACTTACCATAAGGCAGTGCAAGACTGCATACCATCGAAAATACGGCATCCAGGCCATAATGATAAGCCCAAATGGTGGAATAAAGATATTTCAGACCGTCTGCTTGCTAAAAAATTTGCTAATGATAGATTAAAATCCTCACAAAATGACGAAGAACGGGTGACATTTGTAGAGCTACGACGCAAAGCCAAAAAGTTAATTAAGCAAAGTAAAAAGACCCTGGAGTTACATGTTGCGAATCAAAGTAAAACAAACCCGAAAGAATTCTATAGTTATATCAGAAAGAAAAAAGTAGTTACTTCAACTGTTGGACCGTTAGTCGATGAAAATGGAGAATACACCAAAGACGAAGTACAAATGAGTAATGCCCTCAATACCTTCTTTGCATCAGTTTTTACAACAGAAGACCTCAGTGATATCCCTACACCATCACCGATTCAGATTGATAATTCAGATGTTCTAAGCAATATCACCATTACAGAGAGAGAAGTATTGAATTGTTTAGATAAACTGAAGGTAAATAAAACGCCTGGACCTGATACAATCTCGCCTAGAGTTCTAAAGGAAGCTAAGGATGAGCTCTCCAAACCACTGACATTGCTATTCAATGAATCCTTGCAGTCTGGGACTATGCCTGATCAGTGGAAGCTAGCCAACGTAACACCGATATTAAAAAAAGGCAGCAAATCCCTACCCAGTAACTATCGTCCAATTAGCTTAGCCTCAATTGTATGTAAAATGTTAGAAACGGTCATAAGAGACAGACTCGTAAATCACTTAGAGGCAAATAACTTACTTAAAGATACTCAACACGGCTTTCGTAAAAAAGGTTCCTGTTTAACAAACCTCTTAGACTTCTTCCACGATATCCTTAACCTCTACGATGAGAGTAAACCTGTAGATATTATTTACCTTGATTTTCAAAAGGCCTTTGACAAAGTTCCCCACAAACGTTTACTGCTAAAACTAAAAGCGCATGGAATACAAGACGGTGTGTTGAAATGGATAGAAAATTGGCTCAGCGACAGAAAGCAAAGAGTAGTCATAAACGGTAAGGCATCTAAATGGACCAATGTAAGTAGCGGGGTACCCCAGGGATCGGTACTAGGACCAATTATCTTTCTAATTTACATCAACGACATAGATGAGGGTCTCACCTGTACAATCTCAAAATTTGCTGACGATACAAATATTGCAAATAGCGTACTCTCAAAAGAACAAGTTGACGATATGCAACACAATCTATATAAATTGTCATGTTGGGCCCAAATTTGGCAAATGAGTTTCAATGCGGATAAATGTAAAGTACTACATATCAGATACCTAAATGAGAAAGCAAACTATTCGATGAATGGCACTCGGCTTAAGAATGTAAACAGAGAAACCGATCTGGGAGTAACAATATCGAGTAACCTAAAACCGAGTCAACAATGTTCAGAAGTTGTTAAGAAGGCAAACAAAATAATTGGCTTTATAGGCAGGTCATTTGAGCATAAATCCAAAGACGTTATCCTAACCCTTTACAATTCCTTAGTCCGCCCTCTTCTGGAATACTGCGTTCAATCCTGGAGCCCTTATTACCAAAAAGATATAAACAAGCTAGAACGAGTTCAACGTAGAGTTACCAAAATGATACCTAGCCTAAAGAACAAACCATACGAAGAGCGAAGAGCGTCTTAGAGAATTAAATCTATTTTCTTTAACCCAGCACAGATTAAGAGGTGACTTAATTCAAGTGTTCAAAATCATCAAAGGCATCGACAATATGAACTGTAATAAGTACTTCACTATCGACTAATCTAATTACACGCGGGGAAACGGTTGCAAAATTATTGGTAAATCTTTTAACTCACACTAATCTAAGAATTTCTTCTTCAATCGAGTTGTCAACTTGTGGAATGGGCTTCCCCGAGACGTTATAGACTGCAGCACCGTTGATTCATTTAAACTCCGCTTAGACAAATATCTCGCATCAAACCCGCGACTGACTGCGTTTGTAAATTAATAACTTTATTTTATCCCCCCCTCAGTTACTAACCCATCTGTCCCCTACTAACTTCCTAATCCTGCCACGGACATTAGTTCTAGGGCAGTAGTTCCCTTTCCAATGTTCCCTTACCCACTCTAAACCACTGTTTGGACACTTGATCCTCAGTGTTTTGGAGGACAAGCAGCCTAGAAGAGTCACTAGACCTGTTGTTGCTTGATTTCCTTTGTACTCCTTTATATATGACCTCACAACTCCCATCTCCCTCCCTCTCGGGACCGATCAAGTTTTGGCCACAACCAGTCCACAATGGTCACCACAACCGGTTACTCTCTCTCTCTCTCTCTCTCTTGACCCCTTTCTCCCTCATGTTTAGCCCCATAAGTTTTGAGATTTTAAGAAGTCTGCCCCAGTAGTTTGGTGATTTTAAGATTTTTCGCCCCATTTCTTTGACAATATTCAGACCTTTCATGCTATTTGGGTGTCGATTTTTTTCCTGGCGAGCGATAGAGAGCCTGTAATTTAAGAGAAACCGGCCTTTGGCCGGGACAATTATGCTATAGAAAAATGTACAAATTAATCTTGAAGGAGGATCTTGGGGGTGTTTATTCCCCTCAGACCCGGCTGGGCTTTGAGGCACCCATAACAAACTAAGGCCCGGAACACGGATGGGCTCTTGAGCACCGTAAGCTTGAAAGTCTGTAAGCTTGTTTTGAAAGGCGTCCGTCCGACGTATATAAACAAGCACAAGAAGAAGAGGTGCCGTTTGTTATTGTGTTGTCTGCTAAGCCAAATTCAGTAGTGAAAAGTGTCATATTGCTAACATCGCCTCGAAACTCTCTCCACGGAAATCGTCATCACAACTGAACCAGTTGACTTAGAGAGCTCTACTCAAAGCTAATCTACAGGTACGAAAGCCATCTACGCTTGGAGATGCGTGGGAATGCGGTAGCTGTTAAAATAACAAAGATACGGTAGCCTAGGCGTAGACGTTTTTCGGCCATATCGCCCGGATTTCGGGAATATATTATAGAATGCGAAACCGGTCTGTGAGGGTTTTAAGCTTGAGGGAACAAACTGAAAATCTCCCTTTAATTGTCTGTATTTCTATCACTTTCCGTATGCTTTGCACAACAGACACAACAGCACACTATGTATTTTTAACACATTTCTTAACTCCAATAACACCCCAAATGAAATTAATGAAAGCATGTGTTTTTTTTGTTTTTGTTTTTTTTAAGAGACAATGAACGGAGGAAGGAAAAACACAGATAAAACAAAAAGGTCCATGTGCCTAAAGGCATCCTCCATTCATAAAATGTTTGTAACAACTGGATTTAAACATTTGTAGATTGTAAGTTTGTGGAAAGCAATTCGAGGGAAGTGAATTCCAAAGAGTAGTAGCTCTGGGGATAAATTAATTCTGATAAGCAGAAGTTCTGCATTGTGGAGGAGAAAGTGTAAATTCATGGGCGCTCTCAGCTGCCCTAGTTCTACGGGGAAAGATGTGGAGAGGCGGCACAATTGAAGCAAGTTCCTCGGAACAATTGCTGTGAAAATATCTGTAGAATAATGCAAGGGATGCAACGTTTCTTCGTATGGATAATGTAGGAAGGTCCTGTGTGATTGCAGGGTTATTGATTAATCTAATAGCTTATTTTGAATTTTGTCCAACTGCCTCAATGCAACCACTCCACTTCCACCCCACAGAGGTGAACAGTAATCCATCTGAGAACGCACATGACTTTTATATATCACGGCCACTGCCTGCTCGTCAGTGAAGAATTCTCGAACTCTGTACAGGAGTCCCAGTTTTTTAGAGGCATTCTTAGCAATGCTTCTAACATAATGTGTCCAGCTCAAGTTAGTAGTTAATGTTACACCGAGAATGTCAATACTAGGGGAAGTGGGAATATTTACATCATTAAAAAATATATGGGAGTCAGTGAGATTCTGTCGGTTAGAAAATTGAATGTACTTGGTTTTCTGTGCATTAAAGGAAACTAGATTCTTTTGTCCCCATCCATTAATTCTAGAAAGGTCCTGGTTCAGAGAAAGTGCAGTGTTTATTTTTGAATTAATAAGATCGGGTTGGGTGAAAGAATTGGTAAATGTGAAGGAACTGTGGAGTGTTGAGTCATCTGCGTAGGAATGTATTGGATTATGAGTGGTAGATATGAGATCATTGATATGAATGAGGAACAGAATTGGGGCCAAAACTGATCCCTGGGGAACACCAGCATTTATTGAGTGAAATTGAGAATAAAGGCCATCTACCATTACACGCATTTTTCTGTTATGAAGATAAGAAGAAATTAGTGGAACTAATGATGCAAGGCCGTAGTGTGACATCTTCGACAATAAGGATTGATGCCAGACTCTATCAAATGCCTTTGATATATCCAGTGCTATTGTATGTGTTTCATCATGTTGGTCTGTAGCTTGGTTGATTTGATGCGTAAGAAGGCAAAGCATGTCTGCAGTTGATCGACATCGTCTAAAACCATATTGCCTATCACTGATTAATTTATTATTCTCAAGATGCTTAATTATGTGATTATTTAATATAATTTCAAAGACTTTACCAAGAGTGGAAGTTATAGCTATTGGTCTGTAGTTTGATGGATCTGAAGAGGCACCTTTTTTAGGAACTGGATGGATGTTTGCTTCTTTCCAGGGTACTGGGAAGCATGAGGTATGAGTACACAGACGGAAAAATTTTGCCAATACAGGAGCGAGCACCAAGGAGCAATTCTTAAGTACTATTGGAGGAATTTCATCTGGACCAGGAGCCTTATCTACCGAGAGATTCTGCAAAATAGTTTTGACATGTCTGGTGTGGATCTTAAGTGAGGGAATTTCAGGCGAATTAAAATTAAGTACAGGGACATCTTGATTTATTTCATCTAAGGTTGAGTTGGTGGAGAAAATATCCGAAAATATCCGTTTGAGCCGTGGCATAGTCAGTAGCGCGTCGGCTGCTGATCAGAGGGTTGGGGAATCGAACCCGCACTGTCAAAATGTTATTGGTAGATGTCAAGCCTGGGCAACTTGACCTAGCGATACATGACAAACGTCTAATGTTCATGGCCAGCCCTTCTCAGGAATTTCGTCGTCTGCCAAAGAAAATGATTCTCCCAGGATATCACATAGAGAACTTACACGCTCTTACCATTACACCACCAAGACAATGACAAGACTAAAACTTTAAAAACGTCAACTCCACAACTTCCAATGCAAAGATTCTATGCCCCCTCACCTTCCACACTATCATAACAATAGTGTAAAAATAATTTTAATATAATAAAAAAATCAATCATATAACCTTGACGAAACGGGCACTACAGTCATTCCAATACAATACTCATTTGGCTTGCCTTTTTTTTTATGTGGATGAGGGAGACAAAAGGCAAAACTGCCTGTGACGAGTGCCTCCCCCAGAGTTAAAAGAGTGACAGAGCCAAAATCAAGGCACATTCGAGCCAGTTTATATCTATTGTACAGTTGCCCGTATAAGTTCTGTTCCTCTGCATGATCTCTTACACATTGAAATATAATGCGCATGATTGAATTACGAGCAGTGGGTAACTCCTCGGATTATAGGTAGCGCCAGCGAACTTGACAATAATCTTGATCCCTTAACTTCTTATAACTCCCTGAATGAAAGCAATCGGGCTGAAGTTTTCTATCATTTGGGAAGAGTCCACCAGGTAAATAGATGTGGATATTTACAACCAGTGCCGAGACATTACTTATTAGGCCGACTGTACCTCTAAACTTGCCCAGACAGCATTTTTCTCAGCTATATTTGTCAACTCACTTGTCAGTCAAATTACCATAATGACCACAAAGCCTGCTAATGTAACAACTACTTATCACCACCTCTCACGGCTATCAACAATAAAACCTTCATCAAAATGCATATAATTAACAACAAACTCTTCTCACATTTGTTATCAACTATTTCTTTGTCCATACTGAATATCATCCTGACTGTCATTGGTTCGAGCCCGGCTGAGAATATACAAACATTTAGTAGCTCAGGTGTATTTGTGAAATATACTTAAGTATTATATATATATATATATATATATATATATATATATATATGTATATATATATATATATATATCAAAGGCATTTGATAGAGTGTGGCATCAATCCTTATTGTCGAAGATGTCACACTACGGCCTTGCATCATTAGTTCCACTAATTTCTTCTTATCTTTGTTACGATCCAGGTTCTCAAAGACACAGGGCTCTTCAACATTGGACTAGATAATGGCAAAATGCAACAACGGTAACACTAGATCCAACCCCTGCCTTAAACACTGGAAAACAAAACACCATTACCGCCCTGAGTCATGCCTGGACAACGAGGTATCCTATGACTCGGTAACTGGTGCACACACACTAGGCTGACGCTCGATGAAACAGCCTATTCTCAAACAGTAAAAGATTACTCGATTATGTTACACAAAGAAAAGATAGTTAACGTGATTAATTAACGTTACGGTAGATACTCAAATAACTGGCACTCCTGTATTAAAGAAAGTGCAATGCTAGTCCTGCAACATCAACTGGAAACTTCTGAAATAAGTCTGATGCTGGGAAGATGTTCGTAAAGAATCTTGAACAATTATAATGCAGAATACGGGTCACAATAAATGCTAGGACATATAGTAATAATAGGCAGGCGAATAATAAAGACTGCGCAAAGGTAGTAATGCTCGACAACTAAAGAAATGCTTCGTGACACAACGCAACAGCCTACTCGGGTTGTGCAACTCAACAACAACCTCGGCTCAAAAGTGCAGTGAATAATAATGCTGCATACATATAATAATGGGGCTTATCTCTAACCAGTGTCTGCTCAGTTAATAAAGTCTAGCTGGGGTATCAAGGCAGGGCAACAATGGGCGAGCATGCGGCTCGTAGCCTAACGTTGTCCGAAGGTGGTATAATGAAGATTACGTTATATGACGGGGATGCTCTCTTGATAAATCTAGGTCTCTAGTACCTAGCTCTATCCTGGCGATCCCTCAGAAGTCAACACAAAGAGGCAGCACTATGTTGTGAGGGATAGGCTATGGCCCTCTCACACCACAGCGCTGTGCTCGCAAAGTAAACCCACCCGAAGACAACTTAGGCTCCCACAGTACCTGTCGATGTCGTGCAGGGCTTAGGTAACACTGCACACATCGGAGACAACGACACAGTAACCTTACCCCTAGTCTAGCTTTAGATAACCAAGAAGAATCACTCAACACCTTGCCAGGGAGACATATACCGGTCTACAACCTTCCCGAGAGAGGACACATACGGAAAAGTCCGTCTCTCAAAACCTCAATAAAGCATAATACCTCCTTAACCTAATACATGGAAATATCTGATAGCTTCGCGTACAATACGACTGGTCGACGGTGAACGTCTATGCTGAAACCAGAAGGGATGTTGAGTTTAATAAAGATTAGAGAATGAGAAAGGAGAAGTCGAGAGAGAGAAATAGTAGGCAAAGTGGCGAGTATGGGGGACAGAATTGCAAAGGATGTAGGCGATACGCGTGTCAGGCAAGCTCTGAGCTGGTAAAGAACACGAGGCCGCGACGGGAAGGGACTAGTTGACCACCCGGCCGCCAACGCCGACAGCACCCAAGCGAGCCGCTTCATAGCTCACCCCGCTGCCAGGTGTACTCCCTCACCCTCTCTCGCTCGCCTCCCACACAAGCAACATTCATATTATAGCGAATATAAAATATAAGGCGCGGTCACAGACCAAAACAAAGACCATTTCTAGACTGTCTGTGGCAACACGACACTAATTAAATAAAGCAGACCATTCTAGGACAACTGCAGCCAATCCCCCCATCCTGGCGAGCGCTAGCAAGCTGCAATGCTCCACGCAACCATTCTGCTAACACCGGGAGGCGTCACATCTTCATAACAGAAAAATATGTGTAATGGTAGATGGCCTTTATTCTCAATTTCACTCAATAAATGCTGGTGTTCCCCAGGGATCAGTTTTGGCCCCATCTCTGTTCCTCATTCATATCAATGATCTCATATCTACCACTCATAATCCAATACATTCTTACGCAGATGACTCAACACTCCACAGTTCCTTCACATTTACCAATTCTTTCACCCAACCCGATCTTCAAAAGTAAACACTGCAGTTTCTCTGAACCAGGACCTTTCTAGAATTAATGAATGGGGACAAAAGAATCTAGTTTCCTTTAGTGCATTAAATTTTCTAACCAACAGAATATCACTGACTCCCATATATCTTTTAATGATGTAAATATTCCCACTTCCCCTAGTATTGACATTCTCGGTGTAACATTAACTACTAACTTGAGCTGGACACATTATGTTAGAAGCATTGCTAAGAATGCCTCTAAAAAACTGGGACTCCTGTACAGAGTTCGAGAATTCTTCACTGACGAGCAGTTGGCCGTAATATATAAAAGTCATGTGCGTTCTCAGACGGATTACTGTTCACCTCTGTGGAGTGGAAGTGGAGTGGTTGCATTGAGGCAGTTGGACAAAATTCAAAATAAAGCTATTAAATTAATCAATAACCCTGCAATCACACAGGACCTTCCTACATTATCCATACGAAGAAACGTTGCATCCCTTGCATTATTCTACAGATATTTTCACAGCAATTGTTCCGAGGAACTTGCTTCAATTGTGCCGCCTCTCCACATCTTTCCCCGTAGAACTAGGGCAGCTGAGAGCGCCCATGAATTTACACTTTCTCCTCCACAATGCAGAACTTCTGCTTATCGAAATTAATTTATCCCTAGATCTACTACTCTTTGGAATTCACTTCCCTCGTGTTGCTTTCCACAAACTTACAATCTACAAAAGTTTAAATCCAGTTGTTACAAACATTTTATGAATGGAGGATGCCTTTAGGCACATGGACCTTTTTGTTTTATCTGTGTTTTTCCTTCCTCCGTTCATTGTTTACTTAAAAAAAAAAAATAAAAAAATAAAAAATATATATATATATATATATATATATATATATATATATATATATATATATATGCTGTATAATTATATACAGTATATACTGCATATATAAAACATTTTTTTTTTTTTTTTGTATGTGGATAAGGGAGACAAAAGGCAAAACTACCTGTGACGAGTGCCTCCCCAAGAGATGGAAGAGTGACAGGGCCAAAATCAAGGAACGTTGGAACCAAAATGCCTGGATACACTGAGTTTGAAGCATTTTAAGTCATTGGATGAGGGAAAGATGGATTCAGGGAGAGAGTTCCAGAGCACAGCTGTTGATTAGAAGAAAGATTGGGAGTATCGTTTCACTCTTGAGTTGGAGAGTTGCACAGAGTAGGGGTGGGATTGTGTTGCAAGATGGGTACTATGTACCCTACGTAGAGAAGGTAGTATACACTGGGAGAGCTCTGAGGAACACTGATAATTGTAGTACGAATAGAATAGAGAGAGAGATGCAACATTGCGGCGAAGAGAGAGAGAGATTGCAGAGTCGGTGAGTGCATGGGAGTTAATGATATGAAAGACTTTCCTTTTTACTTTGTCTAAAAGTGCTGTGTGAGAGGATCCCCCCACACATGTGAGCAATACTCAATACAAGGATGTACTGTGGCCCTGTACAGAGCAAGTAGCTGTGCAGGGATAAAGAACCCCTTGAGGCAGTTAAGCACTCCCAGCTTTTGGGAGGCCACCTTAGCAAGACTGGTAACATGGTCCTTCCAAGAGAGGGCAGAAGAAAAAGAGACACCGAGAATATTGAAAGAAGATGAAGGATTGATTTTTGTATTGTTGAAGTATAAGGGATAGTCCTCTGGGAGTTCACGGCGGGTTGATAGATGGAGAAATTGGGTTTTGGAAGCATAAAAGGCAACAAGGTTTTCTCTGTCCCAATTGGAAATGGTAGTTAGATCAGAAGATAAGTATTGTATGGCTTCATTAAGTTTGTTTTTGAAGGAATGATTGCTGGGGTGTTCTGGAAAACTAATTGAATAGTGTAAAGTAGTCATCTGCACTCTGCATATGAATGGTAAGGACTGGAGGTACAGCTGATAAGATCATTTAGGAAAATTAGAAAGAAAATTAGAAATAGGACAGAACCCTGAGGAACACCGGAGTTGATAGGATGAGGAAGTGAACGATGGCCATCCACAACCACAGCTATGGAACGGCCGGAAAGGAAATTAGAGACAAAGGTACAGATGGAGGGATAGAAACCGAAGGAAGGTAGTTTAGAAATTGGAGATTTGTGCCAGACTCTATCGAAGGCCTTCAATATGTCTAGCACAATAGAAAAGGTCTCACCGAGTCCTGAAAGGAGGATGACCAAGAGTTAGTAAGATATGAAAGAAGATCACCAGTAGAGCGATCCTTAAGGAAACCATACTGGCGATCTGAGAGTAGATTATGAGAAGAGAAATGTTTAAGAAATTTGGAAGTAAGAATAAATTCAAAAACTTTAGAGATACAAAAGATGAGAGCAATTGGACGATAGTTGGAGGGTTGAGAGCGGTCACCCTTCTTTGGGACAGGTTGAATGAGAGCAAACTTCCAGCAAGAATGGAAGCCGTTAGAGGAGAGACAGAGATTAAAGAGCCTGCCTAGGCAGGGAGTCAGCACGGACGCAGTTTTTTAGTACAACAGGAGGAACACCACCCGGACCGTACGCCTTCTTAGTATTCAGCCCAGAGAGGGTAGAAAGTACATCTTTAGAAGAGATTAGGATATTAGGCATAAGTCAGAGAGAAGGGGGTGGAGAGGAAGGAATAGCACCGGCATCACCCAAGATGGAGTTTCTAGCAAAAGTTTGAGCGAAGAGTTCAGTTTTGTCAGAGTAAGAAAGGATGGTTGCATCATCAGAGTGGAAAAGGGGAGGGAAAGACTAGGAAGAAAAATTGTTGGAGAGGTTTTTGGCTAGATGCCAAAAGCATGGGAAGAGCTAGAATTGGATAGTTCAGTAGATTTATTATTGATGAAAGAGTGTTTGGCAAGTTGACGGACAGATTTAGCTTGATTCCAGGCGGAAACATAGGAAGAATGAGATTCTTGAGTTTTAAGGTGTCGATACCATTTGAATGCTTCCTCCTTATTGCGGATTACAGTAGAACAAGCGTGAGTAAACAAAGATTTGTTTGCATTAGTCTGAGAGAAAGAAAATGGACTGTATGCCTTCATGCCTGATAGGATTTACTTGGTAATGCGTTCAGCACTCTCTGAGGGTTCCCCGGCCATGGAAGCAAAAATCATTCCATGGGAAATCAAAGAAATACCGGTACTGCTGGAGAGCCTCCCAGTCTGCAGCGCCAAAGTGCCACAAGGGCCGCCGGCTGTGAGGATCGGGTGGCCGTACTGGAGAGATAAGACAGGTACCGGAGATAAGTTTATGGTCGGAGGAGTCCAAAGTATAAGAACAGTATAAGAAGACAGTATAAGAAGAAAGATTAGAAGTTAGAATTAATTCAAGAATGTTGGGCTGATCTCCGAAGCAATCCAGGATACGGGTGGGTTGCTGAACCAACTGCTCTAGGTCATTAGGATAGAAAGGACGTAGGCTTGTTCACCAGGTTTGTCAGTAGTATGAGAGGAGAACCATTGTCGGTGGTGAATGTTGAAATCTCCTAAGATGAAGATTTCTGAAAAAGGAGAAATGGATAGAATGTACTCCACTTTAGAGTTTAGATAGTCAATGAATTTGGGAAGGTGGGCATAGTTAGGGGGAAAATAGACAGCACAGAAATATTTACTATGAGAATGACGGGATAGTTTGAGGCATAAAGTTGAGAATTCAAAGGAGTCTAAATCGGGAACTAGAGAGAAAGTGATTTTGTTGTGCACAAATGCACAACATCTGCCTTTGGCTTTGAAACTAGGATATATAAACTAGGAGAATACAGACAAGGGGCTTCTAGCAGTTGCTTCAGAAACCTGAGTTTCAGTGAGGAAAAGAAGATCAGGTTTATAGGAAGAGAGATGGTGTTCAACAGAGGGAAAATTAGAGGAAAGGCCATACATGTTGTAAAAGTTGATAGGAGTAACAGGCCGAGGTCCAGAGCATTTTGACGGTGTTACGATCGGGTCTCGTATAAATCAGTGGCTCTTATACATTGGACTAGACTGGCATAAATGCAACAACGGAAACGCTAGATCCAACCCCTGATATATAATCCCGTCGAACAAAGAACACATATACCCTCCAGAGTTATATCTGCGATAGCGGGTATCTTAACTCTCAGTATCTATGTGCTTCTACTATAGGCTGATGTTCTCTGAAACAGCCTATTACCTATAACATATGGTTGCTTAGTTATGGTACACAAGGAAAAGATAGTTAACTTAATTAAATCACAAGAGTGATCTAATGCAAACAAGAAGAAGGTTTACTTAACGTTTCGTTAATCAATAATATCTGTCACTCCTTTATGAAAGAAAGTGTTGTAAAGTCCTCAAGCACCGAACAAGGAATCTTCTGAATAATGTCGGATGCTACTAAGAAGAACGTATCGGAAATGGAACCACAAAATAGCAGGAGGCAGGACAATGCACGTGTAGGCTAAATACACAAAAAGGCTGGACCTATAATGTTATTGGACACAAGAATATTATAAGCGGTGCAACAGTAATAATGCTCACCACGAAAAAGTAGTACTCCTATTAACAAAACCGGTCTATGCTGGTTGTGTCTCTCTACAGCAACCTAGACCTCAAAATGCTTGTGTAGAAATAATGGGTATGCATAAAAGAGTATATGATCTAATCCAGCTAATGTCTACCCGGGTTAATAAAGTCTAGCTGGGATGCGCAAAGGTACAGAATTCTGGTGGAGCAAGGCAGCTCCTAGCCTAGTGTGGACCTTGGGTCTGTGCGGCCTGATTACGTTAATATGAAGGGGTGCTCTCTTGAGGATTCTCGATCACAAGTATCGAGTATCCTCCTGGCGACCCTCAAAAGTAAAAGCAAATAGAGCTAGAACAGTGTTGGGTGGATTAGGCAAGCAGCCCTCACGCACTACACAGTCTAAACTCCAAGGTACACAGACAAAAGATCCACCCAGGTAACCCACAGAATCCGTAGTGTCGTGTAGCTCAAAAGTAGCCTACACACAGTGAAAACACCAACAGCAAGGTACCTGATCCCTAGTCTAGCATTATTTAACCCTGTAGAAACATTAGTGATTGATGGAGACATTCCGAGCAATACAATCTCCCAAAAAGACAATGACTATCTTCAACCTTAACCTAGTACATAAGAAATGTGAGATCCAGCATATAATACAGTCTGACCACCAATTCAAGGTGTGGGTGCAGAGAACCAGAGGGGAATTGATATTAATAAAAGGTGAGGAAGTAGTGGAAATGATAGAGGCAGTAGGAGAGAAAGATTCTAAGACAAGAGTGTGGAACAGTTCATGGGAGATGCTTAGAGTATGCTGTCTGGGAAGGATCTGACAAGGATATTCCCAGGGACCGCCTCGCTGGAGTCCCAGTTCGCAGGAATGGCACGAGGGCGCGCGACAGTCGCCCAGTAAGCAGCCGCCTAGTAGGCAGTGTTAGGCAGGAGGCAACGAATCCCGCGAGGCCTATGTAAGGGGGCCAGCCACGCGCCACATCACCACCAAGTCACACCACCTGGTCTCTCTCTCTCTCTCTCTCCCGCTCGCCTTCCCATCATTCAACTACTTAACACAATACTTTCAATTGACTAAATAAAATAGAAAGGATTGTGACAGACGAAAATAAAGAACAGTTCTGAACTGTCTGCAACACAAGCTTTCTAGAGAAGGAAAGTACACAATGATAGGTAGGCTGTAGCTACATTCTCTGCCCTGGCGAGTCCTAGCGAGTAAGCCATGCGGTTCTGGGGGAAGCGGTGAGCGTCACACCCCACCCAAGATTTTTAAGAGGCTCCAACTATGAGCTCTAAATCTGACACGCAGAACCCATACAAAATTCGCCACTCCTAGCCACCCAGCGACAATGAAATGTAAAGCACAGTTCTCTTCAAAATAACACATTATAAAAATGAACAACCCTTCCCAACACAATAGATTAAATTACATAGTTATGCTCATAAGAGCGAGCTTCACTAGCCCAGCCTTCTGAGAGGAGTACAACTCAGAATTTCTGCTATAGCATACTTAAACAAAAATTAACTATCAAAGATAGAGTTTTTATAGGATTTTTATATTTTTAATATGTTTATGGCGGCTGCACTACAGGGACAAGCCTAGTTTTTTCTTCTATACCAACACAGCAACTCCTACTTTACGACCCAATACGCTGGGCTACACATGCGAGCCAACAAGCACCAGACGTAAACATACTAATCAAACCAAAGTAGGAGGCTACCCTTGTGATGATCTACCCCGGGTCTTCCACCCTCGATAAGCAATCTGCAATCACATTCTCAGAACCGGCAATATGGCGTATGTCTAGGTTGTATTCCTGCAACATTAATGACCAACTGGTCAGCCTCATATTCCGGTTATGGAATTGATTCAGGAACTTGAGGGGGTGATGGTCGGTGTAGATCACCACAACTGGTCCATAGGCTGGAACATACACCTCAAAGTGCCTGAGCGCTAGCACAATCGCCAGCAGTTCCTTCTCAACTACTGAATAGTTCTTCTGCGCCGAGTTGAACTTTTTTTGAGACGAAACTGACTGGGTGCTCCAGCCCATCATCGTCTGATTGCATCAGAACGGCACCAGCCCCCACACCACTGGCATCAGTTGCCAGCTGGAATGGTCGGCTAAAGTCCGGGGCCCTGAGGATTGGGTGAGTACACAACAGGTGTTTTACTAGCAAAAAAGCCCTCCCACACTCAGGCGCCCACTTAAACTTTCTAACTTTGGCCAATAGGTCCGTCAGAGGAGCCATCACAGTAGAATAGCCCTTTATAAAGCGGCGGTAGTAACCAATCATGCCCAAAAACCTCATGATCTGCTTCTTGGTGGACGGCCTGGGGAAGTGGTTAATAGCCAATATCTTGTTCTGTGGGGGGCACACCTGGCCCAAACCCACCATGAACCCCACATACTGCACGGTAGCCCGCACAAAATCACACTTTCCCAGGTTGACCACCAAGTTTGCCTCGCTTAATTTCTTAAATAGGGATTCTACATGTTCACAGTGGCTCTTGAAATCGTCATCGTAGATAATGACGTCGTCCAGGTACACGGTACAGTTCGGAATGTCAGCCACTAACATTCATTAAGCTTTGGAAGGTCGCTGGTGCGTTCTTTAGACCGTACGGCATGACATTACAACGATATGTAGCACCATCCACCACAAAACCACACACCTCTTTCGCCCATTCAGACAAAGGTACCTGCCAGTAACCTTTTACCAGGTCCACCTTGGTCAAGAACTTGGCCCTGCCAATCTTGTCTACACAGTCATCGACCCGGGGAAGAGGATATGGGTTGGTGGGAGTCAAGCCGTTTAGCCTGCGGTAATCAACACAGAAGCGCACCTTGCCATCCGGCTTAGGTTGCAGCGTTACGGGAGATCTCCACTTTACCGCCCCCTTCTCGATCAGTCCCTGTTGCAACATATACTCCAACTCCGCCCGGAGGGCCGGAAGTTTAATAGGGGGCACCCTATAGGGCACTGATTTGAAGGGTGGGTGGTCTCCGACGTCAACGTCGTGCACCTCATGAGTAGTGAGGCCTGGGTGTTCCGCAAATACAGTAGGGTATAAACAGAATAGGCGCTCGACAGCCACATGCTGTTGCTCAGGTAGGTGTTGCAAAGCCTCATGAGCCGCCTGTCTCGTGTTTCCCGCCCACCGATCTGCAGAAACATGATAATCCCAGTTGTCATCCACCTGCGCATGACTGTCCCGTTCTCCTTCTCCACCTTGACTGCTGAAAGTCATCACGGGGACAGTGAGAGGCTCAGGTGGGCGCCTCACATACTCCTTCATCAGGTTGACATGACATAACTGATTCCTCTTACGCCTGTCTGGAGTGGCCACCAGGTAATCTAAGTCCGAGAGCTTCTCTGCTACCTTATAAGGACCAGCGTACTTTGCGGATAAGGGGTGACCTACAAGAGGGAGTAGTATCAACACCTCCTGACCCACATGAAACTCCCTGAGTTTCACCTTGTGGTCGTACCTGTCCTTCATGAGGGCCTGAGAGCCTACCAGATTGCGGCCAGCCAACTCCAGACTACGCAACATTTGTTCTCTACGCTCAAGGACATACTTAAGCATAGAACATGGTTTAGCGGTGCCTTCCCATATCTCCTTTACCATGTGGAGAGGCCCTCTGACGCAGTGTCCAAACACAAGCTCATTAGGACTAAACCCCAAACTCTCCCCAGGTACCTCTCGTGCAGCGAATAACACATACGGCAGGCCAAGATCCCAGTCCTTGCCGTTCTCAAGACAATAGCAGCGAAGCATGCTTTTTAGAGTGGAATGCCACCTCTCTAACACCCCCTGACTCTCTGGGTGATAAGCAGATGACACTACAGTGACTATCCCGTGCTGCTTCATTGTCTGAACGAACAAGTTGGAGGTGAAATTCGATCCTTGGTCTGACTGTATCTCCTGCGGGTATCCGTACCGAGAGTAGTATAATAGCAAGTTACGGACCACCGTCTTCGCCAAACCATTTCTCATCGGGTATGCGTCTGGGTACCGAGTTGCTACATCCATGACTGTCAAGAGATATTTATTTCCGGCACTTGTGGGGGGGAGGGGGCCAACCATGTCGACTACTACTTTACTAAAGGGAGGCCCACTGACGGGAATTGGGTGTAACAGAGCCTTTGGGATGCTCTGGTTAGGTTTCCAGACCTTTTGGCACACACTGCACATTGCCACCCATGACACCACTTGTGCTCTCAAACCAGGCCACCAAAACAGTTTCCCCAAAGCCGCCACCGTCTTACGGACACCCAAGTGTCCCGCCAGCGGCACATCATGAGCCAACCTAAGTAGGCTATCCCTGCATACCCTCGGTACGACCAGCTGGTCTACCACTCCTGACCTACCCTCTCAACTTCTCTGCGGGTCTTGGAATCGCCGATACAAGATGCCATCAATGAAAAAAAAATCTCCAGACTTTGCATCCCTGACCTCTTCGAGTTCGACAGCACCGTTACTACACTTTAGAACCTCCGGGTCTTCTAGCTTCAATTTGCGAATATCTGAGGGAGCTAGCCTGTCTAAGTGTTTGCGAAACAACTCATACCCTCCCCCAACATCGAACTTTGCATCCCGTTGCTCTCTCCGCGTATACCGTTGCTGCCTCTGAGTCTCTTTAATCCCTGCCTCTACACTCTCAGTGACAGGTGGTGGTGCTTCTCCAGACTCTAATAACGGTGCTAATACGGAGTCCCCGAGAAGCGCTGCTGGTACTAGACTCTCCACCGTATCAGCTTTCAGCACCTTCTCGTGACCGTTCCTCCGCTTATTTGAAGACTGTTGGTTAGGCTGTGACTCCCTGGATGCGAGAGATCTGGTTACAACACACGCCATTGGTTGCACCTGACACTTCTCAACCCACTCCTGTTCCTCCCTACTCACGTCGGCCGGCTCCACGGCAACGACTAAGGGTGAAACCTTAGAAGCAGGCACCGCAAAGTCATTGCCGAGAAGGAGGTCGACGCCCCCAACAGGCAATTTCTCCACGATTCCCACATCCAGTTCGCGAGTCACACCGTCAACTTCAAGCTCCATTCTAACAAGCGGGTATGACCTAGTTGCATTAACTCCCTGCACCACAATTACCCGCGCCGCGTTTATGGGTCTACCAGTGAAATTCTTCAAGAGTGTCCGAGAGGCACCTGTGTCACGTAAAAGCTGTACCCCGTGCTTCTTGCCCCCCAACTTCACGCAGCCATGCCCTCTATGGTCGCAAAAGGCATCGCGGACAGGGTTCGCGCCTTCCGGATCCTTCTTCAATGGCTGTGCTCCATCCTCTGATCTTATGCCTCCAGCAAACACAGAAGACTTCTGGAACACCCCAATGCTGCGAGCCAATGACACAGCCGCCGAAGGAGGTCTGCTCGGACAAGCTTTTGCCATGTGCCCCTCTTTGTGACAGTGATAACACTCAAATTTCCCCTTGGACTTATACTGAGGTGTAAAAGTCCCCTGACCCTTCTTAAACGGGGCGGTACTAGGTTTGTGATCAGTCTTGGTGTCATTGCTTTTAAATTTATGTGGGTCCATATTCCAGGGAGGGGGAGGGTTACGCTCCTTAACGCCTACATCGTTTCTCTGTGCAGAGCCGCACCCCCGGAATTAGTGACAACCGAAGATCAGCCATCTCTGCTGCTTCTACGAAAGTTCTTGGGTTCTTCTCTTTAAGGTTTAAAGTCAAGTCGCCGCCCGTACACTTATAAAACTGCTCTAGAAGCATCAACTGTTTCATCTCATCAAACGTAGTTGTCTTCTCTGATCTGAGCCAGTTTCTCATAGCATCGGACAGGTCCCGGGCGTGCTCCAAGAAGGTACTGTCTCGCCCCTTAGTCACACCCCGGAACTTTAACCTATATGTCTCGGGTTGTAGCTCGTATGCCCGCAGGACAGCCTCCTTGAGCTCCTCATAAACAACGCAGGACTCCAAAGGCAGTGCATCATAAGCCTTGAGCCCCTTACCTACGAGTCTAGAGGACACAAGGGCCGTCCACTTAACTTCAGGCCACTGATGCTCCCGGCACTTCTTCTCAAATCTATTGAAAAACTCTGTGACACCAGACTCGTCAAATACAGGGACCAGTTTGAGAAGGTGCGACAGAGACTGATCATGTGCACGGTTTCCAGTACCGAGTCGCTGTCCCGTCATCTCAACACGAGACTTCTCTAAATCCATGTCGGCACGGTATCTTGTAGATTCTAGTTCAGTCCTAAGCTCAGCTTCCCTCGTCTGTTGCTGCATCCTAGCCAGCTCTTTTCTCTCTTCTATCTTAGCTAGCTCGAGCTGAAAGAGCATCTCCGGGGTCAAACCTTGAGGAGGAGGAGGAGATGCAATGATGTTAGAAATACCCGGTGATCCCCCCAGGGGCAAACCACCCTGCCAGTCACTACCCACCTGCGGAAGCGTGCTCAGGGTCGGTACTCCAATAGGAGGATTGGGAGTCGAGTGAAGGGGAGGCTCGGCCAAAGGGCTCTGAGCACTCACCCTACCTCGTACGCCAGTCACCCCACTCAGCACACACGTCATCAGGTCATCCTTGGTCATGCCACTAGTACGTACATGACCGATAGCTGCGGCTAAGCACTGGAGACCGTACCGATTCATACCCACCAACCGGTCGGAAGTAACAGGCCATTGTAAAAAATTCCTTGCATCCTCCTCACTGTTCACCAAGTTAACAACCTGCCCATGCTGCTGCTCCTCAGCTTCTACATCACGTACTGTGTCTTCATCCTGCACTGATCCGCTATAAGACATGATGCTCACTGAAGATTTTTCACTTTGATACACAAAAAAGAAGTACCCCAAACTCTTATACCACAATATTCACAATAAAAAATTCTCGGAGACAGCTTAAGTGCTATATTACTTTGCTAAAAAAATAATTCTTGCATGTCCTCAAAAAATATTCCACAAAATCAACAAATGTTCACTGCCTAAACTGTGAGAAAAATCTGCACAATAACCTGCAATTATATGTCAGTTCACCAAATCCTGAGCTAGGTCGCTATTTGTTATGATCGGGTCTCGTATAAATCAGTGGCTCTTATACATTGGACTAGACTGGCATAAATGCAACAACGTAAATGCTAGATCCAACACCTGATATATAATCCCGTCGAACAAAGAACACATATACCCTCCAGAGTTATATCTGCGATAGCAGGGTATCTTAACTCTCAGTATCTATGTGCTTCTACTATAGGCTGATGTTCTCTGAAACAGCCTATTACCTATAACATATGGTTGCTTAGTTATGGTACACAAGGAAAAGATAGTTAACTTAATTAAATCACAAGAGTGATCTAATGCAAACAAGAAGAAGGTTTACTTAACGTTTCGTTAATCAATAATATCTGTCACTCCTTTATGAAAGAAAGTGTTGTAAAGTCCTCAAGCACCGAACAAGGAATCTTCTGAATAATGTCGGATGCTACTAAGAAGAACGTATCGGAAATGGAACCACAAAATAGCAGGAGGCAGGACAATGCACGTGTAGGCTAAATACACAAAAAGGCTGGACCTATAATGTTATTGGACACAAGAATATTATAAGCGGTGCAACAGTAATAATGCTCGCCACGAAAAAGTAGTACTCCTATTAACAAAACCGGTCTATGCTGGTTGTGTCTCTCTACAGCAACCTAGACCTCAAAATGCTTGTGTAGAAATAATGGGTATGCATAAAAGAGTATATGATCTAATCCAGCTAATGTCTACCCGGGTTAATAAAGTCTAGCTGGGATGCGCAAAGGTACAGAATTCTGGTGGAGCAAGGCAGCTCCTAGCCTAGTGTGGACCTTGGGTCTGTGCGGCCTGATTACGTTAATATGGAGGGGTGCTCTCTTGAGGATTCTCGATCACAAGTATCGAGTATCCTCCTGGCGACCCTAAAAAGTAAAAGCAAATAGAGCTAGAACAGTGTTGGGTGGATTAGGCAAGCAGCCCTCATGCACTACACAGTCTAAACTCCAAGGTACACAGACAAAAGATCCACCCAGGTAACCCACAGAATCTGTAGTGTCGTGTAGCTCAAAAGTAGCCTACACACAGTGAAAACACCAACAGCAAGGTACCTGATCCCTAGTCTAGCATTATTTAACCCTGTAGAAACATTAGTGATTGATGGAGACAGTCCGAGCAATACAATCTCCCAAAAAGACAATGACTATCTTCAACCTTAACCTAGTACATAAGAAATGTGAGATCCAGCATATAATACAGTCTGGCCACCAATTCAAGGTGTGGGTGCAGAGAACCAGAGGGGAATTGATATTAATAAAAGGTGAGGAAGTAGTGGAAATGATAGAGGCAGTAGGAGAGAAAGATTCTAAGACAAGAGTGTGGAACAGTTCATGGAAGATGCTTAGAGTATGCTGTCTGGGAAGGATCTGACAAGGATATTCCCAGGGACCGCCTCGCTGGAGTCCCAGTTCGCAGGAATGGCACGAAGGCGCGCGACAGTCGCCCAGTAAGCAGCCGCCTAGTAGGCAGTGTTAGGCAGGAGGCAACGAATCCCGCGAGGCCTATGTAAGGGGGCCAGCCACGCGCCACACTCACCACCAAGTCACACCACCTGGTCTCTCTCTCTCTCTCTCTCCCGCTCGCCTTCCCATCATTCAACTACTTAACACAATACTTTCAATTGACTAAATAAAATAGAAAGGATTGTGACAGACGAAAATAAAGAACAGTTCTGAACTGTCTGCAACACAAGCTTTCTCGAGAAGGAAAGTACACAATGATAGGTAGGCTGTAGCTACATTCTCTGCCCTGGAGAGTCCTAGCGAGTAAGCCATGCGCTTCTGGGGGAAGCGGTGAGCGTCACAACGGGTCATCATGGGAAGATCGGGAGGGCATGGGGGCATTTATGGTCCCCTCCCCCCCTCCGCTGGGGACTCCGAGGTTGTGAAATATTGTTCATCATTATAACAAAAAAAATTGTGGAAGAAGGAAGTGTGGTGTGCATGTTTAGTGTGGTGAAGTAGATAGGAAGAGGAGACGTTTGTGAGAGCTAGCTGGATTACTCTTAGTGTAAGTGCATATTGAGTATTGTTCACATGTGTGGGGAGGATCCTCTCACACTGCACTCCTAGACAAAGTAGAAAGGAAGGCCTTTCGTATCATTAACTCCCGTCCACTCACCAACTCTCTGCAATCTCTCTCTCCTCGCCACAATGTTGCATCTCTCTCGCTATCCTATCGCTATACTAATTAGTGCTCCTTAGAGCTCTCCCAGTGTATACCACCTCCTCTACGTAGGGCACGTGGTACCGGTCTTGTAACACAATCCCACCCCTACTCTGTGCAACTTTCCAACCCAAGAGTTAAACGTTGCTCTCAGTCTTTCTTCTATTCAACAGCTGAGCTCAAGGAACTCTCTCCCAGAATCAGTCTTTCCCACTTCCTATGACTTAAACTGCTTCAAACTCTGTGTGTCCTGGCATTTTTCCTTGACGGTCCCTTGATTTTGGCCATGCCACTCTTTCAACTCTGGGGGAGGCACTCCTCCCTCACTCACATAGAACAAAAAAGTGAGGCACAAAGAAAATCAGTAAGAGAGGCCAAGCAAATTTATCAGGAGTTCCAGCGACTCCTTATCAAATGGGTCTAGCCCTGTTCGATTGGTGCCTACAACCTGCCCCGCAAAATAATAATAATATATATATATATATATATATATATATATATATATATATATATATATATTGCTCCTCCATTCTTCTGGTGCCAGAATTCTACACATGTAGTTCAGAGTTGAGCCTCCTCATACTTCACTCTTTCCTTCCCTGTGTGTGGTGAAGTTTGAGTCCTTATTTTCTTTGACAGCAACTCCTGTAATAAGTTTTCTTTGTTGCGAGGTTTTCTTAAAGAATTGTGTGTTTGTTTATGGCCAGAGACTGTTTATATTTTGGTAGTTATTTTCTTTGTGAAACTACAGGGTGGTATAAAAAAATAACTTTATAAAACTTTATATATTCCCTCAGTGTGTGAAAAACAGAAACTGAAGATAAATTCCGGAAAGAATAAGGTTATGGTCTTTGAAATGAGTGTAGTCACAGGATGTGAGGTGAGGTTGAATGGTCAGGTTATGGAGAATGTCAGCTCATTTAATTATTTGGGCAGCGTGTGGAGTAAAGATGGGAATATGGATGAAGTGCGGGAGAGGGTGCAACAGGGGAAGAGGGTTGTAGGAATGCTGAAAGCAGTAACAAGAAATAGGGTGGTCAGCATGGAAGTGAATGAGTCCATGTATGATAGTGTGGTAATCCCGACATTGACTTACGGAAGCGAAGCATGAACGTTGTTGGAGAGACTCAAAGCAAGAGTGAGAGGGGTGGAAGTGAATTACTTGAGAAGTGCGTGCAGAGTTAGTTACATGGAGGGATAGACAGACGAATGAGGAAGTACGAGAGAGGTGTGGTGTGGATGTAGATGTGCTGGAAAGTGTGAAAAGGAACACCTTGAGATGGTTCAGCCATGTGGAACTTATGAGAAGCGAGAGAATGACTAAGAGAGTGTACGAGAGTGAGGTGGAAGGACAGAGAGGGAGAGGTTAACGGAGAGAGAGGTGGAAGAATGGAGTTAAGAAAAATATGTGTGAAAGCGGTGCTGGTAGGGAGGAGGGGAGTCAACTGACTGGGGGGGACAGAGGTGCATCGGGGCGATTCGTTCGTGGCCACCTCTTCGGGGACCACAGCGTCCGGCAATAGATAGATAGATATTTTCCAGGGAAATGACCATATTCTGTGTATTTTCAGGTGGATTATAGAGTGATGCTGTAAGTTTAATTTAATAACAAGATGGACGCCGATGACCAGTTTTCAGTTCAGGAGAGAACCATAATAGTTGAACTGTACTTTGCATTTAAGGGAGGTCACCGGCTTTGTTGTTATCTTTCTCTCCTTTTCTCTCTTTCCCTGGCTTGTATCCATTCGGCCCCATTCAGCCAACTATTTTAAGACATTTATTCCCATCCAGGTGTCAATTTCTTCCTGGTGAGCGATAGCGAGCCAGCATTGTATGGAGAAATCCGGCTTCGCCGGAGAAATTTTTCTATCGACAAAATTACAAACTTAAATTGCTGTCAAAACAAATATATATATATATATATACATATATATGCTGGTTCGCTACCGCTCGCCAGGAAAATATTGACACCTGGATGGGGGTAAACGTCTTAAAACAGTAGGCTGAATGGGGCCGAATGGATACAAGACATAGAGAGAGGGAGAGAAAGAGAATAAAAGGGAGGTGGGGTTCCTTAAATCAGTAGCCCTCAACAATCAATATCATCTTGCAATACCAGGGAGGCAAACCCCACATCCCTACACCATCAGCTTGTGTGGAAGTTATGTATGTGTGTATGTGTGTGTGTGTGTGTGTGTGTGTGTGTGTGTGTGTGTGTGTGTGTGTGTGTGTGTGTGTGTGTGTGTGTGTGTGTGTACGTTCTCTCTGTGTGCGTGAGAGATTAAGGTTACGTGATCGGATGTACTGGACATTACTAAGTGTAACATGAACTTCAATGAGTGGAGTCCTAAGAGTTATTGGTTCTTGTGTGTTCCCATTGTGTAAACAGCAGTGAAAAGTTTGTTTTCTTATTCGTTAAGTTTGGTTGATAACAGAGTAATACTATTAGCAAGATGGAGATTCAGAATGTCATTGTCCCCACAGCATATGGGTATAATCTTTCCAATATTTATTGTAATATCTCTCTCTCTCTCTCTCTATATATATATATATATATATATATATATATACTGTATATGCAAACACATACATATACATACATACATACATACATACATACATACATACACACAAACACACACACACACACACAAAGTACCGGTAGTTTATTAGGGAGGAGAGAAAGGTCCACTACCATAGATTGTTACTACAGGGAAGGGAACTCACTCACACACACAAAGTACTGGTAGTTTGTTAGGAAGGAGAGAAAGGTCCACTACCATAGATTGTTACTACAGGGAAGGGAACTCACTCACACACACACACACACACACACACACACACACACACACACACACCAAAAAATAAAAAATAAAAAAATAAAAAAAAACAGACACGCACTCGTACACAATAAATACACACACACAAACACGAAGCACATCCACACACACACACAAACACGAAGCACATCCACACACACACGAAGCACATCCACACACACACACACACACACACGAAATACACACATGCACACACAAACAACATACACGAAGCACACCCACCCACACACACGTACACATACAATGTGTGAACTAATTTTGTATTCGTATGTATTTTATGAACAGAGGTAAATGTAATTTATTATACTAAATGATACCTAATGTACACATAGTCGTAATAGCCTGCTTAAAGTTGAAAATGCGTCACCGTGCAGAAAGGGTTATATAAAGGTATAAATTGACTCTATCGAGGCTTTAATCTTATTAATTAATATAACTCCCAACACCAAACACCTCCCAACGACATTAACCCTCTCCGACATATGACGCGATTTTGAGCCTATTAGGGATACTTTAAAGCCTTTGTTACCATCAGGGGTATTTCAAAACCTTTAGTTTAGTTACTTCAACCTCTGCAGTTGTCTTTGAGTTAGCTGTGGGGAGAAAACTAATTTTGGAGAGGTAATTATAAGAGTGAGAGAACTCTATTTCTTATTGCTAATCTTTAAGTAAAAGTATATATAATATGTTTATGGATGGTGTGGTGAGGGAGGTCAAAATGAGAACGATGGGAAGAGGATTGGGTTTAGTAGGAAACAATGGTAGAGATTGGGAATTGAATCAGTTGCTGTTCGCTGATGACACAGCGTTGGTGGCGGATTCTGAGGAGAAATTGCAGCGGGTAGTCAAAGTGTTTGGAGTGGTTTGTGGGAGGAGGAAACTGAAGGTGAACGTCAATGAAAGTAAAGTAATGGTGTGTAATAGGGGTGATCATAGGGTGAATGTAGATGTGAGGCTGGATGGGGAAATATTGGAACAAATAGAGTTTTAAATATCTAGGAGGAACGATAAGCAGGAGTGGAGGTATGGAAGTGGAGGTAAAACAGAGTGTGTGAAGGAAGGAAAGTTTTCAGAGCAATGGGAAATATGTGGAAGACAAGAAATCTCTGAATGAAAGTAAAAAGTGCAATGTATCAGGGAATTGTTATGCCAACAGTGATGTATGGGGCTGAGACATGGGCTCTGAAGAAAAAGGAGAGAAGAAAGCTGGATTTGATGGAGATGAGCTGCTTGAGGAGTATGTGTGGAGTTACTCGTAGAGACGGATTGAGGAATGAAGAGATACGTAGGAGAGTGGGGCAGCAGGAACATTTGTCAGCCAGAGTGGACAGAAGTGTGCTGAGCTGGTATGGTCATGTTGAACGAATGGGAGATGAAAGGCTTACACAGAGAATATATGAGTCAGATACAAGAGGAGATAGAAGGGCAGGAAGACCCCCATTGAGATGGAGAGACTGTGTAAGACAAGCTTCGGATGATAGAGGAATGACTATAGATCAGGCAAAGGAAGTGGTAATAAACAGGAATGAATGGAGAATGCTTGTGAATAGTTGAGTGAACACGTGGTCATTTGGGGGAAGGGGTCGGGCGCAAGTTGGACTAGATAATAGTCCATCAGGCGCCTGGCCCGGGGAGACGATTAATATGAAGGGTGCGCCTGGAAGTGTGGTGGGCGGGCTTGTGGCTTTGGCTCCGCTACATGTCTGCCTGCCGAGATCGGAGCCTCTCTGGGTGGTCGGGGGCCGGGGGAGTGCTGGAGCGACCTTGGTGACCCTGGTCTCTGGGTATTCTCCTGGGTGACCAGGATGTGTGTGAATTTTGAGTTTTGTCTGAGTTTGTTCGCTGTTTTGTCTTGTGTTTTGTGTTTTCCTGTTCTTGCTCTGTCTTGAGTCAGCCACCCCCAAGAAAAACAAAAACAAAAATAAAAATAAAAAAATAGAGGAAACAAAAATAGGAAAAGTGGGGATTGTATATGTTGGGTCTGGCTGCTTCCAGACGATCCCCAGGTACTTATCAAAGAGGTGGGATAAGTCAAACACTGGGTAAAAGTTAATAGGTTCTTGTATTCAGGAGTGAAGTGGGTACAGTGTACAGGGAGACCTTTGGTAGGCTAGTCTCTCTCTCGATCTGATCATAACATACCCCTAGCGGGCAGATCATGAAATACCCATAGTTACCATGTGCAGTCAATACAGTACAATTATATAAGTGAGTGCACATGCTTACTATGGTACATGTTTAATATAAGGAGGTATGCATATAGATAATATTAGTGTTACATACAGATACTTAAGAATGCTGTTGCCTCAATAAATCATATACATACACCTCCCTCCCCCCTCACGCTCGTAGTTCAATCTCGAGCGGACTCCTTTTCTCTGGGTCGTTTCGAATAACGTGGGGCAACTGGGGGGTCAGACGCTAAGGACAACTGTTTCTGGTTATTGCAAGGGGTTGCAGGGGACTGGGGGAGGGGGTCAACACTTTGCGGTACAGGGCGGAGGAAACGGCGGTTCCACCACCACACACGACCACTAGGGAGACGCACCTCAATCCCTGGACTTGCCAAGACTCATGACAACCCCCACCTTGTCCCAGCATTGCGATGTCGGGTCTTGAATCCGAACTTGCTGACTGACACGCAACCTGGGGAGGGGCTGTGCGTGCGCATCGTATCGGGTCTTAACCTGCTCGGCACGGTCGGCTGCATGTCTGTCACAGTCCTCGGCCTTGCCCTGCCACTCCTGAGCGAAGGATCTGGGGTCGGCAGGTAGACATGTCCGAAGGGGATGACCATATAGGAATTGGGCAGGTGAGCGGCCAGTGAAGTTAGGAGTGTTCCGGAGTTCCATGAGACCCCGGTCAAAGTCCTCTTATGTCAATGTTGCCAGAGGGTGCAGTCTGAAGAATGAGGTGCCTGATTGACCTCACTGCAGCCTCGGCATGGCCGTTCGCCTGTGGGTGATGCGGTGACGTAACCACATGGCGGACTCCCCATCGCTCTATAGAGTCCCGGAAATCCTGGTTGGTGAATTGTGGGCCTCCATCGGTCCTCAGACAGAGGGGAACACCAACTTCCCGGAAGTAGTGACAGAAGAGCCTGATTGTTGCAGAGGCAGTAGCGTCGCCTTTGCAGGGGACGACAACAGGCCACCCCGAGAGACGGTCGACCACGACCAGGAAGGACTTCCTGGCAACCATGATAAAGTCGGCCGAGACAGACTCAAAGGGCCTCGTCGGGTTCTCGTCATTCAGGAGGGGTTCCTTCTGGAGGCCAGGCTGGAGGACCTGGCACGACTCGCAAGCATGAACAGTACTGGCGATGTCGGAATCTATCCCCGGCCAGACGACAGCCTGCCTTGCTCTGCTCTTGGTGGCCTCCACACCTCTGTGACTGTCTTGGAGTTGCTGCAGGGTGCAGCGGCGAAGAGCCGGAGGAACCACAATCTGAGCTCCGTAGAGGACGAGATCTCCATCAGCACAGAGATCATGCCGTAGCATCCAGTATGGGAGCAAGGAATCATGTAGGTTATAATGGTTGACAGGGAAGCCTGAGGTGACGCAGTCGAGTAGACAGACGTATGTAGGGTCCGCTCTTGCTGCGGCGCGAAGATCATGTAGAGTCCTCTCGGCGTCTTGTACTGGAGATTCTCCTGGATTGATGACATCCAAAATGGGCTTAGGAAAGTCCTGAGAGATGATCGCCAACTCCCTGCAATGGCGATAAGAAAGCAGAGGAGTCTGGACACCGTCGTGCACTTGAATCAGGGCAGGACACGATCTCTTGCCTAGGGTGAGGGTTGCCTGAAATGCACCCAGAGCAGGCGCCATCGTGGACCCATCCGCCGGGAGCATCATGGTAGGCGAAGGGTCTTGCAGGCTGCTCCTAGAGACACCCAGAAATCCTAGATGTCGCAGGACAATCACTGTAATGTCAGAGCCTGTGTCCGGTAGCATCCGTAGGCGGGATTTTACATCGCCGTGTGACAGGGTGACAACGATGGGCTGTGGTGTCTTGTCAGCAGAGGAAGAAGTTGATCCCACACGACGACAGTTGTTGTGCTTCGCCTCGTGAGACTCGCTGGAGTCGGAGGAGGTACCACTGCTGCTTGGAGATCCCCCTCGGCGCTTGTCCTTCTTCTTCGACGTCCGACAACACTTCTCAATGTGCCCAATGCGGTGACAGAGGTGGCACTGGACCTTACTGGCGGGGCACTTGATCGTCCGCGACCAGTGGCCTTGTCGTCCGCAGGCGTCGCAGGTGCTCTGAGCAGCTGGGCACGTCTCCAACCCATGCTGGCGAGCACAACACTGGCAGAAATCCGTTGACTTTGATGAATTCTTGGTGGGCGGAGTCTTGCCGTTTCCCTGAGCTTTCTTGTCCTTTTTATACGAAGAAATTGCGCTCACTTGGTCAGGAGGAGCACTAATGGCCGTGGTCGCAGATATAGCGGCCTCATAGGAGCGGCACCTAGTCACAACATCCTTTAGTGGTGCTTTGGAGTCCAGGGAGATGAGCTTCTCTACCAGCTCCTTGTCTCTGATCCCCATGAGGATCACCATCTTGAGCTGTGTTTCCTCGCAGACATATGAATTTCCCGGGCACACATCAACTTCCTCGGAAATGAGCTTCAGGCGGACATAAAACTCGGCAAATGACTCCCCTTCAAGCTGCTTACAACTCAACAATTCTCTTCGACGAAGTGCCTCGTTGCGAAGTCCCTTGATGTGAGCTTGCAGGGCATCCAACACCTCATCCACCGTCATGTCAGTCGAAGGGGCGATCTGAAGGGTGTGTTCAAGTATGCGCTGCATCTCGAGGGTCAGGCACATGCGAAGCTGGATCATATGCTTTGCCGGAGGTAGTTTGGGGAGGTCCACCATTACTGCATAGTCATCCCAGCGACGTCTCCACTCTCGAAACATCTGAAAGGTGGAGTCGGCTTTAAGTGGTGGTGGGGACTGTGCTGTAGCCTTTGGTGGTGGTGGAGGTGCTGAGGGATCTGAAGGGCTGACTCGTTGCTGTTGGGAGGGTGGGCCATGGAGGGATCTGTAGATATCCTGGAAGTGGCCAACAGTTGAATCAAAGCCTGAAATCTTGCATTCTCTTCCTCTCTTCTTAAAGCCTCCTCTTGTCTTCTCACTGCCTCCTCTTGTCTTCTCACTACCTCTTCTTGCCTTCTAGATTCCTCCAGAAACTGAATAAACTGTAGGAAATCGGCCCCAGACGGAACTGAGGGTGAAGCATGTGTGTGGGAGGGTGGAGGAGTTGGAGTGCGTAAGGGGGTAGAAGTAGAGAAACCAGAAATATCTTGGGAGATTTGTGGAGGTGGAAGTGGTCCAGAAATCCCAGGGGAGGTTTGTGTAGGAGAGCTGGGAGGTGATGTGGGGCTGTGTTGCAATCGTACATCTTCCTGGTCTGACATCCTCTTGTTAGGGCAACAGACAGACAGGTTGATAAAAAAGAGTCGAAAAATTCCCCACTTGAATATTCGTCCTAGTAAATAACAGTGTTTTTGCTGCGAAAGATTGCCAGCAACAAGTAGTGTGTGTGACGGCGTGCTCAGTGCGTGTATGCGTATGTGTGTTCACCAACCGCTCGTGGCTCGGGAGGGGGAGGCAGCCGCGTTCACTCACTCAACTCAGTGTTGCTCAGACCGTGGTGGGAGGAGGGTGTAGCGCTCCGCTCGCTGGCTGGCCCTGCAGCTCTGGAACTCGTACCCAGGGCAAGCACACATGAAATATACACAAAATAAAGCACTGGCAATACACAACACTTCACTGTTAGCACTGTATATCCAGGGGCACTGCTCACTGTAATCCTGGGTCTGGAGGCACTGTCTTACTCCCGAGTGGTGGAGCTGGCTTGGTAATGGCGGCTTCACAAGGGTCCCACAGGATTGTCCAACTTCGTAACTCCGGTTTTTAATCACTGCGCCATGTATATGTTGGGTCTGGCTGCTTCCAGACGATCCCCAGGTACTTATCAAAGAGGTGGGATAAGTCAAACACTGGGTAAAAGTTAATAGGTTCTTGTATTCAGGAGTGAAGTGGGTACAGTGTACAGGGAGACCTTTGGTAGGCTAGTCTCTCTCTCGATCTGATCATAACATACCCCTAGCGGGCAGATCATGATATTTTTGTTTTTTCTTTTTTTTAAGAGACAATGAACGGAGGAAGGAAAAACACAGATAAAACAAAAAGGTCCATGTGCCTAAAGGCATCCTCCATTCATAAAATGTTTGTAACAACTGGATTTAAACATTTGTAGATTGTAAGTTTGTGGAAAGCAATTCGAGGGAAGTGAATTCCAAAGAGTAGTAGCTCTGGGGATAAATGAATTCTGATAAGCAGAAGTTCTGCATTGTAGAGGAGAAAGTGTAAATTCATGGGCGCTCTCAGCTGCCCTAGTTCTACGGGGAAAGATGTGGAGAGGCGGCACAATTGAAGCAAGTTCCTCGGAACAATTGCTGTGAAAATATCTGTAGAATAATGCAAGGGATGCAACGTTTCTTCGTATGGATAATGTAGGAAGGTCCTGTGTGATTGCAGGGTTATTGATTAATCTAATGGCTTTATTTTGAATTTTGTCCAACTGCCTCAATGCAACCACTCCACTTCCACCCCACAGAGGTGAACAGTAATCCATCTGAAAACGCACATGACTTTTATATATCACAGCCAACTGCTCGTCAGTGAAGAATTCTCGAACTCTGTACAGGAGTCCCAGTTTTTTAGAGGCATTCTTAGCAATGCTTCTAACATAATGTGTCCAGCTCAAGTTAGTAGTTAATGTTACACCGAGAATGTCAATACTAGGGGAAGTGGGAATATTTACATCATTAAAAAATATATGGGAGTCAGTGGGATTCTGTCGGTTAGAAAATTGAATGTACTTGGTTTTCTGTGCATTAAAGGAAACTAGATTTTTTTGTCCCCATCCATCAATTCTAGAAAGGTCCTGGTTCAGAGAAATTGCAGTGTTTATTTTTGAATTTATAAGATCGGGTTGGGTGAAAGAATTGGTAAATGTGAAGGAACTGTGGAGTGTTGAGTCATCTGCATAGGAATGTATTGGATTATGAGTGGTAGATATGAGATCATTGATATGAATGAGGAACAGAATTGGGGCCAAAACTGATCCCTGGGGAACACCAGCATTTATTGAGTGAAATTGAGAATAAAGGCCATCTACCATTACACGTATTTTTCTGTTATGAAGATAAGAAGAAATTAGTGGAACTAATGATGCAAGGCCGTAGTGTGACATCTTCGACAATAAGGATTGATGCCAGACTCTATCAAATGCCTTTGATATATCCAGTGCTATTGTATGTGTTTCACCATGTTGGTCTGTAGCTTGGTTGATTTGATGCGTAAGAAGGCAAAGCATGCCTGCAGTTGATCGACATCGTCTAAAACCATATTGCCTATCATTGATTAATTTATTATTCTCAAGATGCTTAATTATGTGAGTATTTAATATAATTTCAAAGACTTTACCAAGAGTGGAAGTTATAGCTATTGGTCTGTAGTTTGATGGATCTGAAGAGGCACCTTTTTTAGGAACTGGATGGATGGTTGCTTCTTTCCAGGGTACTGGGAAGCATGAGGTATGAGTACACAGACGGAAAATATTTGCCAATACAGGAGCGAGCACCAAGGAGCAATTCTTAAGTACTATTGGAGGAATTTCATCTGGACCAGGAGCCTTATCTACCGAGAGATTCTGCAAAATAGTTTTGACATGTCTGGCGTGGATCTTAAGTGAGGGAATCTCAGGCGAATTAAAATTAAGTACAGGGACATCTTGATTTATTTCATCTAAGGTTGAGTTGGTGGAGAAAATATCCGCAAGAGGGTTAGCTTTACCTCGTGGGTCACTTACAAGATTGCCAGTCGGAGATTTTAATGGTGGAATGGATGAAGCAGTAGTGAAGTTGGATTTAAATGAGTTAAGAGTAGACCAAAATATTTTGTTATCATTTGGATTATTTAGAAGTTTATTTGCCTGCTTGTGGAGAAAGTTTGATTTAGTTAGATTTAATACAGTTTTGGCATGATTTCTGATGTTTCTAAAGTAATTAAAGGCTTCATGTGTTTTTGATCTTGTGATCTTGTGCTTTTTGTTCAGTTACTCTAGCACAATTATGGTCAAATATACCCATAGTTACCATGTGCAGTCAATACAGTACAATTATATAAGTGAGTGCACATGATTACTATGGTACATGTTTAATATAAGGAGGTATGCATATAGATAATATTAATGTTACATACAGATACTTAAGAATGCTGTTGCCTCAATAAATCATATACATACAGGTATTGGGCCTGAGCATATAGATAGATAGATACATACAGGTATATATATATATATATATATATATATATATATATATATATATATATACATATATATATATATTAGGGTGGTCGTTAGCTATAGGGGGTGAAATTTAATATTGCAAATTTTATGCTCCCCACCCGGAATCCTGTTTGTATTGATGAGAAAACCCCCGGGGTAAAGTTTCATTCAATTCGGGTAAGATTTACCTGGTGCTCAATGATGTCAAAATTTAACCCCTGTAGCTCAGGCACTGGAATCCGGGTCCCCCTCCCTTCTAGGGAGTATTAGCCGTTCATGACGGGGGTTTCATGGCTTCCAACCACTCATTGTTTCCCAGTTTGTGCCAGGGTTTGTTTCCGTGCGTCAGGGTACAGACGGCGATGGTCTGCAACAACTTGCAAGAGGAACTGGAGCTGATCTTCGTCGCGTGTCAGCAAGCGGTTATATTCCTGAATAAGGGCGACGCCCCGCTCGGCATGGTCATTTGTGACACAGATGCCATGCCCTGCTGCCAATGCAACCTGGTAGGCAGGATGTTCCGGCCACTCAGCAGGGTCTGCATCCAGAAAGTCACTGTCCAGGTGCATCTTTCTGAAGAAGCTGGAGGTGTGGGCAGTCGCAAAATCTTCAAGTCGGCGCCCAGCGATTGCACTTGCAGCAAGTGTGGGTCGCTTTTATGGAGATTCATCACCATCTTCTTCCTCTTTTTTGATGGCCGCCTGCATCCGTCGCTTGTCATCGATTGTGACGTCCTTATCGAACAGGGCCAAAGCAACAAGCTCTTCAGATAAGTACCAAAGATGACGCAACATCTTCTTCAGTGCTGCCTCTGCCACAGGCTTGTTGATGGTCGAGTAGGAGTCCAGCGCCTGGAGCATCGCGAGATCATTGCGCGGAGCTGCAGATGCCAATGGTGCCTCCGTCCATGCCTTGCTGTAAATCTTCGCAGCAAATACGGAGACGCTCCGGAGGCCTTGCTCCTCCTTTGTTGTCAGCCTGAACTGCTTCCGGAACATCCATACCTTCAGTGAGTAGATGACCTTGCTCATCCATCTGGCGTGGTGCATTGGGCCTGGTGCAAGGAACCGCACCACGCGTGAGGGTATACCGCCAATAAAGATAAGTGTCAGTTCCATTAGCTCCCTGTAGTCATCTCGGAGTCCCTTGCGTTCATCCAGCGCCTTTCTGAACCACTCGGCGTCAACTTCCAACAAGAGAGGGGCGACATCTTCTGTCGCTGCGCCGGTCACATACTGTTGCTGATCGATGAGCTCCCAATTTGCCTGGAAACGCCGAAACAGACCGACGTCTGGCCCTGCGGTAGTTCCCATTGCAGACAGGAAGACAGCTCCAATCATAATCTCCAGGATGTGGTGCCGGCAGGCAAAGTAGAGCAAGTCCTTGTCGAGAGCTCGCTCAATTAGAACACATGAGCCCTGGTGATGGCCAGTGTTCGCTGCGGTGGTGTCAAAACCCATGCCGACGATTCGGTTGGTCAGTCCCCATTCTTGCACTGCGTCGACAACAGCGCGAGCAGCATTAGTGCCGCTGCCAGTGGGGAGCTTGGCTACTCTGAGGAGCTGAGATTCGCTCTTCCCCGACACCAGGATTGGGAGACGATCGACGTGTTCCTTAGTAGTGAGGTCCATCATCAATTTTCCATCCCAATGTACTATGAGAGGACCGTCAGACATGATCTCCTCTTTCAAAGAAGATGCGTGGCGTTCGCGATGTTGACGGCGTTGATGGCGGATGGAGCTTCGGTTGATATTCAGCTCCTCGGGGTTGTGGCCCAGAGAGCGTGCTGTCTCTGTCAGGACGTAGACAGCTGCACGGTCGCTCACCTTTGTTCGATCAAGGGCTGCTGCTACGCCTGGCGTCACGACGTTCATCAAGCCGCGCTTTGCTCGTTTTGGCTCGGTGGGGCCACTGGCGCTGCTGTGGGAGCTTCGAGTGTGGCTACTGACAGGAGTGCTGCTGCTGGATAATTTATCTGCTTCAAACTCCGCAGTCGCCGACGATGTTGTGGCTTCATAAAGCGCCTTCTCCTGCCTGGATGTCTGGGCCGCGTGGCGTTCTGCAACACGCTCCTCAAGAGCAACTTGCACGAGATCAACGCCGCTCATCCTCCCACGTCGACCAGGCTCGCGCTGGGCGAGGAGGAAGTCCTTGTCCTCCGCGTTTTTCATTATCGCCATGGCATCTGCATGGGCCACGTCGAACAAATAATTTAGTTCCTCACCAAACTTATTTTCTCGCTCATTTTGTGTCGAGGTAGTGCGCTTCTTGTTCTTCCGGATAAGGGCATATTCTTTATGCAGCTTCTTGATCTTCGTGGCCACCTATCAATTCGCTGCATTGGAATTCTTGCCCTAGCCCAGACTTCTTCCACAATGAGGGAGACCTCGTGTGCTGAAACGCTGATCGTCTTCTTCTCAACATCGAGCTTGTAAATAACTAGACCCAGAACTTCTCTCGCAGATGGTAGTTGTGCTCCAGGGATTGTTTCCAGTGGTGCCACAAGGTACCGCTTCTTCATTTTGGTGCTTGCCATTTCACACAAAGGCAAAAGTGCACGTCTGGAAAAAAAAAATACACGAACAAAAAAAATACACAAAATTACGAAAACAGATGAATTATGTTATCATTGTGACAATTAACACATCTCTAATAAGGTGGTAGACAATATAACTAGACATGATAGTGTTGATTTTCTACTAACGGGAGATGTAGAAAAGACCATCTCGGTCATTTGTACATGACAAAGTCCTCTTTTGCCGTTTAACACTACATTGCCTTCAGGGTGAAACTTCAAGGTCATTGAGCACCAGCTAAAATATGTCATGCTATTTTGGTAAAATTTGGTCTACAGTGTTTTCTATTGAAGTGGAACAGGAATCCGAGTGGGGAGCACTATTTTTACAACTTTTATTTTTAACGACCACCCTAAATTATATATATATATATAAAGGAAGGACCGACTAACTTAAAGGTACAACAATAGGACTCAGTGAGACACTCTTTATGGGAAGATGGTCTTTTTTTCTGGACATCTTTCTCCCTCATGTTTAGCCCCTTTAGTTTTCAGATGTTAAGACTTTCAGCCCATTGGGGAGTTTAAGACTTTTCGCTCCTTTTCTTTGTCAATAATAAGACTTCTTGTGTCATGTAGGTACTTTGTGTGTGTGAGTGAGTTCCCTTCCCTGTAGTAACAATCTATGGTAGTGGACCTTTCTCTCCTCCCTAATAAACTACCGGTACTTTGTGTGTGTGAGTGAGTTCCCTTCCCTGTAGCAACAATCTATGGTAGTGGACCTTTCTCTCCTCTCTAATAAACTACCGGTACTTTGTGTGTGTGAGTGAGTTCCCTTCCCTGTAGTAACAATCTATGGTAGTGGACCTTTCTCTCCTCCCTAATAAACTACCGGTAATTTGGGAGGAACCGGGACATTTTTCTACCGAAAAATGTACAAATATATTTTGAAGGAGGATCCGTGGGTTGTATTATTAAGATTGATGGAGGACTAGGGAAGAAACTAGAAAAATAACAAATAAATGAAGAAATCTACCGAAAAATAAACCAATAGAACTAAAGGACAACCATAGGACAATACAGGGAGAGAGAGAGAGAGAGAGAGAGAGAGAGAGAGAGAGAGAGAGAGGAAGAGAGAAGAGAGAGTAAGTGACCTTGTAACATAAATAAAAGAAGAATGGAAACGACTGAACAAGTGACAGTCATGCGAAGCTACACTGTTGGGGTGGACAGGATAGAGAGAGAGAGAGAGAGAGAGAGAGAGAGAGAGAGAGAGAGAGTGAGCGAGAGCTAGCGAGAGAGCCTAAAAATACGAGATGGTGCGATAAATATTAATAGTAATATAATAATATAATATAATATAATATATTATAATAATAATAATAAAAATATTAATAATACTAATAATAATAATAATAATAAATATAATTATAATTATAATTATAATAATAATAATAATTATAATTATAATTATAATTACAATAATAATAATAATAATAATAATAATAATAATAATAATAATTATAATAATATTAAAAACATATATGGATCTTGTGACCGAAGCCGCTCCCAGGCGAGGAGCTGAAGAGGGTGTGGAAACGCCCGGGACACCAAAGCCCCACCCAAGACCCTGTGCCCCTCAGCAATTATGAAGGGAAAGTTGAGTTATAGAGGTTATTGGTCAAGATATTTGGCCTACCTATAATGTGAGTCCATGCCCCCTCATCCTCAACACTATCACAAAGATAGTGTAAACAAAACTATAACCTTGACACAACGGGCACTACAGCTATTACAATACAATACTAGTTTGGCTTGCCATACCAGTATATATTTATTGTACAGTACACTCGGATGCCATTGTCTCTAGCCCACCCATAAACATTCGTCGACCTCACCTATTTATAATTATTTTAGTATATCTCCGTTATTCTTGACTTACAGTGTGCTGGCTTAATAATCCTATAGGGTTGATAGCCTCTGAGGTCCTATTTAAATTAATTCTGGAAACGAATTAATGATTATATTTTTCAACACATCAATAAGAAAGTTATATATACTATTACTGAAAAACAAGTTCTATCCAAAAATCAATCTAGATGGTTATAATTGCATAAAGGAAAACAAAAAGAGTCCACGAATTCCTAGACCACTCATAAATATTCGGGGACTTCACTTATATATAATTATGGAAATATAATCTCAGGAAGCGAATTCATAAATATATTTCTATATACATTAAATACAAAACTATATTATAGGTTTGATTCCCGAAGGGAAGTAGAGAAAACCTAATATTTAGTAGGGGCCCCGGAATCATTGACGATGTTGCCTATTAGTATAATAGTCTCCATTCAACACCCACGTCGTCAGTCGTTTGAATCAAACGCCGCGAGGAAGAACAAGAGTCATCTTCATAAGTGCAACGCTATTTCTCTTATGGGATCGTTATAGATCGGGTACCCACTACGAAACAACCTTCGTAAAAAATAAGAGCAGGAAAAATGTAATACTTTAACGTTGTTATTCACAAGCTTCCCACATTCGGTGGATTTTCTTGCGTTGTGGCTTCTTACCGCCTCTCGCCAAGCGCAACAATTCGTCCTTCAATGATATATCAAGATAACCTCAAAACATCAGCGAATGGGAAGGGGATGGCTGGGAGGGACTTCATCGTCAATGATTCCGGGGCCCCTACTAAATATTAGGTTTTCTCTACTTCCCTTCGGGAATCAAACCTATAATTTAATAGTGGCCCCTTCATCATTGACGATGTTGCCTGAATTCCAAGACTGGATGGGGACATTCGTAATATCGGAACCTCAATAACCGCATGGTTAAGTCAAGAAACCTTATAACAGGAAAAAGATATTTTATTGTTTTGTTATCGTGCATATATTTTATAATATGAAAGAGTGTGAGCAGTGCGTTGCTTCAAAGAAGCCTGCTCCAACAACAGAGTCCTCTTCCATGAGGTATTTGTTGTAGCGTGTGACACAGAGTAAAATGCAAAAAATCCCTCGTCACCTCGACCCATGACCTGTGCCGAGCTCAGAACATAAGAAAATGGAAGTCTGCAAAAAGCCGATCAGCCCATACAAGGCAGATCCCTGTCACACCCAACCCCAATTACTAGGCCCAACTCACTAATACCTTGAGTACTGACCCCACCAAAACGGTCAGAGATTAACACAAGATTACGGGGTCTGCTGAGCGCCGATTGGCCCACACCTGGTAGATTCCCCTCACACCCAACCCATCTCGTCCATATGCCTATCTAATTTTATCTTAAATTAAAGCTCCCTATCGTTCTTGATCCCACTATATCACTCGGTAGCCTATTCCACCCATCTACAACTGTTACCAAACCAATATTTGCCTATATCTTTTCTGAAACGAAATTTATCTAATTTGAAACCATTTGTTCGAGTTCTTTCGCTATCACGGAGCTTCAGTACATTTTTCATGTCTCCTTTATTTGTCCCACTAACCCACTTGAACACTTCTATCATAATTATCCCCTCTAACTCTGCGTCTTTCTAACGAATGTAAGCCTAATTTTTTCAACCTTTCTTCATATGGTAGATTTCTAATATTATGAATATTTTTTGTCTTTCTTCGCTGTACTCTCTCCAACGAATCTATGTCCATTCTGTAATAAGGACACCAAACTTGGACAGCATAATCCATATGAGGTCTCACTAATGACAAGTAAAGTTTCAAGATAACATCGGCAGTTCTGTTACTCACACTCCTTGAGATGAACCCCAGAATCCTGTTTGCCTTGTTACGTACGCTTATACACTGTTTTCTAGGTTTCAAATCGTTGCTAACAAACACACCCAAATCTTTCTCGCAGTCTGAGTTTTCTAATTCAGCATTAGCTATTTTATATTTTGCATTAGTATTCGTCTTCCCTATCTTTAATACCTTGCATTTGTCAATATTAAAATTCATCTGCCATTTTACTGACCATTCGTGTAAGGCATCTAGATCCCTTTGGAGGCACTCTATGTCGCTATCTGAATCTATTGGTCTCCCTATTTTGGTATCGTCTGCGAATTTACTTATCCTAATAGTTATACCTAAATCAAGGTCATTTATATATATAATAAATAACAGAGGACCCAATACAGATCCCTGGGGGACACCACTCTTGACTGATCCCCACTCTGACTTAGTACCATTTATGCTGACTCTCTGCTTCCTACCAATTAGCCATGACCTAATCCATCCCAACAACGACCCTCCTATCCCATGGCCTCAACCTTTCTCATCAATCTCTCATGAGGGACTCTGTCGAAAGCTTTACTGAAATCTAAATATATTATATCATATGACTTGTCAATATCTACTGCTTCATACACCTCTGAGAAAAAACTAAGCAAATTTGTAAGGCAAGAACGTCCCTTAGTGAATCCATGCTGAGAAGAATTTATTAAATTACATTTTTCTAAGTGGTTTCTAATTTTACTAGCAATAATTGACTCTAGTAGCTTTCCTATGATTGATGTGAGACTAATGGGACGGTAATTGGATGCTATTGATTTATCACCTTTTTTGAAGATCGGAACTACTTTTGCAATCTTCCAAGCTTCTGGAACTAAACCAGTTTCTAATGACTTGTTAAATAGAAATGTTAATGGGTAACTTAACTCATCTCTGCATTCTTTTAATACTCTAGCATATACCTCATCCGGACCAGGCGATTTCTGAGGTTTCAGTCTGTCAATTTCCTTAAGCACATCATTTCTACTTATAGTAGCCGCACTTAAGCTATTTTCTATACTATCGCTATATACCTTACGGACTTCTGGAACTGTGCCAAATTTTCATTTGTGAAAACGGAAAGAAAATGATTATTTAATGTACTGCTCATTTCTAAATCATTTTCTGTAATTTCTCCTATCGAAGTTTTAAGGGGACCAATTAGCCTACATCTCTAACCTTTGATTTATATAGTTGGTAAAAAGCTCTAGGATTATTTTTTGAGTCATTTGCAATCTTGATTTCATAATTTCTTTTCTCTTTCCTGTGACGCCTCCCGGCGTTGGCAGAATGGTTGCGTGGGACATTGCAGCTCGCTAGCGCTCGCCAGGATGGGGGGATAGGCTACAGTTGTCCTAGAATGATCTGCTTTATTTCATTAGTGTCGTGTTGCCACAGACAGTCTAGAAATGGTCTTTGTTTTGGTCTCTGACCGCGCCTTATATTTTATATTCGCTATAATATAAATGTTGCTTGTGTGGGAGGCGAGCGAGAGAGTGTGAGGCGGTACACCTGGCAGCGGGGTGAGCTATGACGCGGCTCGCTTGGGCGCTGACGGCGTTGGCGGCCGGGTGGTCAACTAGTCCCTTCCCGTCGCTGCCTCGTGTTCTTTACCAGCTCAGAGCTTGCCTGACACGCGTATCGCCTACATCCTTTGCAATTCTGTCCCCCATACTCGCCACTTTCCATACTATTTCTCTCTCTCGACTTCTCCTTTCTCATTCTCTAATCTTTATTAAACTCAACGTCCCTTCTGGTTTCAGCATAGACGTTCACCGTCGACCAGTCGTATTGTACGCGAAGCTCTCAGATATTTCCATGTATTAGGTTAAGGAGGTATTATGCTTTATTGAGGGTTAGAGAGACGGACTTTTCCGTATGTGTCCTCTCTCGGGAAGGTTGTAGACCGGTATATGTCTCCCTGGCAAGGTGTTGAGTGATTCTGCTTGGTTATCTAAAGCTAGACTGGGGGTAAGGTTACTGTGTCGTTGTCTCCGATGTGTGCAGTGTTAGCTAAGCCCTGCACGACATCGACAGGTACTGTGGGAGCCTAAGTTGTCTTCGGGTTGGTTTACTTTGCGAGCACAGCGCTGTGGTGTGAGAGGGCCATAGCCTATCCCTCACAACATAGTGCTGCCTCTTTGTGTTGACTTCTGAGGGATCGCCAGGATAGAGCTAGGTACTAGAGACCTAGATTTATCAAGAGAGCATCCCCGTCATATAACGTAATCTTCATTATACCACCTTCGGACAACGTTAGGCTACGAGCCGCATGCTCGCCCATTGTTGCCCTGCCTTGATACCCCAGCTAGACTTTATTAACTGAGCAGACACTGGTTAGAGATAAGCCCCATTATTATATGTAGGCAGCATTATTATTCACTGCACTTTTGAGCCGAGGTTGTTGTTGAGTTGCACAACCCTAGTAGGCTGTTGCGTTGTGTCACGAAGCATTTCTTTAGTTGTCGAGCATTACTACCTTTGCGCAGTCTTTATTATTCGCCTGCCTATTATTACTATATGTCCTAGCATTTATTGTGACCCGTATTCTGCATTATAATTGTTCAAGATTCTTTACGAACATCTTCCCAGCATCAGACTTATTTCAGAAGTTTCCAGTTGATGTTGCAGGACTAGCATTGCACTTTCTTTAATACAGGAGTGCCAGTTATTTGAGTATCTACCGTAACGTTAATTAATCACGTTAACTATCTTTTCTTTGTGTAACATAATCGAGTAACCTTTTACTGTTTGAGAATAGGCTGTTTCATTGAGCGTCAGCCTAGTGTGTGTGCACCAGTTACCGAGTCATAGGATACCTCGTTGTCCAGCACGACTCAGGGCGGTAATGGTGTTTTGTTTTCCAGTGTTTAAGGCAGGGGTTGGATCTAGTGTTACCGTTGTTGCATTTTGCCATTATCTAGTCCAATGTTGAAGAGCCCTGGGTCTTTGAGAACCTGGATCGTAACATTCCTAATATCCTTTTTGACCTGTCTTGATAAATTGTGATAGTAAGCAAGTAGGTGAATTTCGCCTTTCTTAATTTTTCTATATATTCCTATCTTTTTTCCGAGAAGGTCTAATAGTCTATTATTCATCCATTTGGGTTGGTTCTGTGCTGATCTAAATTTTCTTTTGGGGATATATTTATTTTGCGCATTGAATACCGACTTGATAAAATTTTCGTATGTATCTAACAAATTTGATGTCGCTTCCTGACTTAAGCTAGGGGTAAGGGATAAAGGGTATGGGATACACACATTTGGACACCTGGATAGACTTAGTTTTTTTACCATAGGGTCCGTTAATAGGGCTCTTCTTAACCCACCATAATTGGCTTTTCTAAAGTCGGGTATTAATGTCGTATTCTCTCTGGGATTACCTCTCCATTGTATATTAAAATACACAGAATTGTGATAACTATTTCCTAGGTGGTCCCCGATTTCTACATTATTTATCATATGTTCATTGTTACTGAAAACTAAATCGAGAATATTATTACCTCTAGTCGGCGTATCTATGAATTGAAATAAAAACACTATCTTGTACTACCTCTATAAACTCCTTTGAGTCAGAGTCGCCTATTTGATGCTGCCAATCTATATTCGGAAAATTAAAATCCCCCATAATGCACACATTGCTAAACCTTGATGCTATTTAAATTTCCTCCCATAAAGATGTTCCGTCATTTCTACTCATATTTGGTGGTCTATACATAACTCCAATAACTATGGTCTCACTACCTTCGCTAACCTCTACCCAAACACTTTCATTATCATTATTTAGTCTAATACCTGATTTAATACAGCTTTTTAATGTACTCCTGACAAACACTGCTATACCACCTCCCCTTCTACTTGTTCGGTTATATTTAAACAAACTATATCCCGGTATATCAAATTCTGCTAAAAAATGCCTGGTTTCTGTATTAATCCATGTTTCAGTTAGTGCTATTATGTCTATATTTTCTTTGCTCACAAGTGCTCTAAGTTCATTCATTTTGTTACACAAACTCCTACAATTTGCATAATAAACCCTCAACCTATTACTTTTATTTGCAACTAATTTTCTATTGTTTTTAACTAGTTTATTATTACCTGTTGAACTACTAGACCTAGACGGAAAATCTACTCTATCAGAATTTTCGTCATTACTAACAATTACATGTGGCTGGGATTCTATTTTACTTACTATTTTACTTTATTCTATGGTTTATTAACAAATCCCCGCAACAATCTTGTCGAGTGAGCTGGCCAAGGTCAAAACTCCTAGTCGAGAGAGATGAACTCCATCCTGGGCATACAGTTCATCCTTACCATAAAAGAGGGACCAGTTATCCAGGAATGGAATAGTATTTGCCTTGCAATACTTCTCCAGCCGGCTATTTACACCAATAGCCCTGGAGGACCATTCCTTCCTTACCCCTCTTCTTGGCAGGATACTGTGTACCACAGGAACTCCACCCTTTTCCTTGATACTCTCCAACATTTCCTGATACTTGGAGAGCAACTCCTCAGTCCTGCATCTCCATATATCGTTGCTCCCTGCATTGAGGAAGATGATGGGGTCCTCCCCACTCACTTCCAGGACAGCATCTATCTTCTCAGCCACCCTCCCGACTCCGGCACCAGGCACGCAGACAACTTTACCAACCTGAGTGTTTGTTGCCCTGCCAAGGGCGGGTGCCCGACCCCGAAAGGGGTTGAAATAGGAGAGCTATCCCCCCGCCAAAGGCGGCTTTCTAGGGCCTTTCCTAGCTGATGCTGAGAGGATTGGGTTCTAGTCATGTGGTGATAGGCTGGTCTATCACAGTGAGAACTGAGCGATCTCTGCCATACCCATAGCTTACTCTGACTGTTCCTTTAACTTATATATTTTCTAGATCTCAAGTGACGGCGTCTTTTCCGTGGATTGACCTCCCAATCTACCAAGATTGGAAGCCAAAGCGTCACATTTTTCCCTTGCCCCTCAACTTTCTCTTCATAATTGCTGAGGGGCACAGGGCCCTGGGTGGGGCTTTGGTTTCCCGGGCGTTTCTGCACCCTCCTCAGCTCCCCGCCATGGAGTGGCTTCGGTCACCCAGGCTTTATTGTGGTCGGCAGGGAGGGTTCTGTGAGGGCGCTCGGTTATGGCCTTGGAATTGCTCGGGGCCTTGGGGCTGTTCGGCCAGGCAGCTTGGGGAACAACAACAACAACCATTTAATCACCGACAATGAAAACAGAGTTAGCTTTTTTCTTTTGTCGGCGTGTAGCAGCAGTTTTAGCAGCAGCAGCAGCAGACTTCCTCCCCTCCCCTCTCACTGCCTCGCTGTAAGACGGGTCATCTCCTTCCCCCACTCCGTCTTCACTTCCATCACACTCGTCCTCCAGGGTGCTGTACTTGTTGTTTACAGGTACACACTGCTTCTTCAAGGTACACTTCGTTCCACTTGAAGCTACCACTTTCCAGGAAAAGTCCGGTTTTCCTACACAAGTGGCATTTTTAGTTTCCTCTAATGCCATCTTCAATGCTAAGTTCGCATCCTTGAGAGATTGGACTTCAAGCTCCACATTTTCCAGCCTTTCTTGCAAGGCAAGACAAAGCTGGAGAATATGGGAAGAGGTAGCAACCTCATCAGCACAAGCCATCACTAAGAATGTTCACTAGCACCTCACTTAGGGGTAAAAAGGTATGTCACTAGCGGTCACTCGGGACGTCTTCACTGGTCAAAGGTCAGCTTGGTCCTTTGGTCCATTTATCGAGTCACATTGACCAATACTAAAGTTAGTGAATCTAGTGCAAACTAGTCTGGAACATTTATTGAGTCATTACGACCAATACCAACCTTTCTTCATCTAATGCAACTAGCAAAGAAACCTGAAACTTACATATACAGTATAATGAACATATAGAGTCACTACGACCAACCTTTCGTATTCTAGTGCAACTAGCATAGACACCTGAAATTTACATATACAGTAAAATGAACAGTAGTGAAAACAATCTTTTATTATTTGTAAAAATACATGAGCTTTAATTAACCTCTGAAGTGCGCATGGGGGTAATTGGAAACGTCCCCCTGTGCTGACGTATTTGAGGTGTTTCCGTCACTAAAATATTCATTGTGCCATTAATAGCATTAATATTTATCCATATGCGCCTATTATGGGTTGATTATAAAGGTATTAACCTGAAACAACAATAAAACGAGTTAAAACAGCGTTTGGATGGTCAAAATCGGAGATATAGCCCCCGAGTTGTATAATGTATGGGTGAGGCAAACTGCTTTCCCGCCAATTTCCCCCAAGGCCACTGAGACACAGTCGATCGATACTCTCTCTCTCTCTTGCACTCGCTTGCCATCAGTGATGACAACACCCTGCTTGCAACTCGCTAATGTTAGCACGAAAATATACCTCAGAATAAGGGAATAACAGGGAAAATAGGTGATAACTGAAGGAGAGGATGAAAGTGGGGAAGGAGGGGAGGTAGAGGACTGAGATTTTGCATGGCCCAGGGGCCAACAAAAAATAAAAAAATAAAAAAAATAAAAATATATTTTTTTTTTCGATGTCAAAAGTTGATTTTTTTTTCTCACTCACTCATAAGAGTCTCCCCGCAGTCCGCCGGGGGAACTCTTAAGAGTCTCCCCGCAGTTCCCGGGTTAAGCTTTCATAACATCAGATTTGATAAATAAACAAATTTTCCCGAGCTTCTTAGTTCGTAAATATTCTAATTGGGCTTGGCCCGGCGTAACTTAACGCCTAGCTTGCCCTGCATCAACTTGTAAACCTGTGGAAGGGGGATTATCTCTTGTACTGGGATCCACATACCCCCCCCACTTTTTTCTTAAGCCCTTATTGGGCATACACATCACAGTACTAACGGCTGGAATTACAAGTAAAACAAACAGAAGGAGTGTGCCCTTGTGCGGACTAAAAGAACCAAGGCTTGGGCCGTAATAGAAAACCGAGTTGGTAACCAAGGAGCGAAAACATATGCAAATGAAAAACTCCTGCACCGGGGGCGCCTCCTGTGACGACCTCGTCCTCTGCCCACTTGGTGCGTAGCGAGGACACGTAGGATCCTAGAATAATTTAGAGAGCCAGAAAACCCCCTGGCTATATCAGTTAGTCCACCGGGGGATGGCAAAAAATAATTCCCAGTCTAAGAGGCTTCCCACCAGGGTTTGCGTCGGGGTCAAGGGATGGGCTATTTGTTCCGGCAACGAACCTGGGGTAACACCTAAGGTCTGAGGCCAGATCTCCTGAACCACAGGCATGGGAATAACTGGAATCCACGGCGTAGGGTCTGTAGTCAACTGGCGATCAATTATTTCTGCCGTCTCTGGCCCGGCGGAGGAGGTAGACTGGTGGGGAACCCCTACATTGACAAGAGGATGGTGAGGCATAGATAAACTGTGAGGTGGTCCCAGTGCCTGATTTGGGGTTTGACCGCGTTTGATATCGCATTGATGGATCACCTTCTGTAACAAGTCATTAAGTTGCTCAGACGTAAAACCAGGGAGTTGAGCTTGTGTTGGGGGCCTAACTTGTTGGTCTGTCTGCATCAGAGTGGCTGTGTGTGTCCTAGGATTGATCTCTAATGTTTGACTGATACTAGCCGTGGCCGAGTGGGGTGAACCAATAGCCGTTGACACGTGGTCACGCGGCGGTGGTGGTGCCAGAGCGGTTGTAGGTCGAGGACCTACATTCGTGCGGGCGGACATCAATCCGAACTGGTCCTTTATTGGATCCAGGGGTGTCGCGTGAGACCTCATGGTCGTAACTGCATCTGATGTAAAGGCACCCAGAGACGGAGTAGGGGAATAAGCCTTAGTGACTGTCTCTGTTAGTTAGCACTAGTTTGGAACCTTGGAGCCTAACGTGTACAGTTTGTCTGATTCTAGTGGCTGCGTGGGAGAGGCCGCCGTCCATCCCGGGGAGAACCCCCGGCATCCCCGAGGTGGCCGCCGGAACCCCTTGCCGTGTCACCGTAAGATCTACTTGCGGAGAAGTAGGAGTTGCTTTAGATAGCAGAACACGTCGTGGTGGGCTCGAGAGCCTGCGGATCTTGTTTGGCAGATACTCTGTGCTGTCCATTCTCCTCAGGCTGCCCGCCGATGGAGCTGGGTGGGCAGGGTGGAGACACTCCGGTGACATCAAGCGGCTCTTCTTGGCTGGGGGAGAGGAGCTCTGTGCGGATGTCGTGGAGGAAGTAGGAGACGCAATGGTCAACAAAGGTATAGGGGAATTGTGTGACAGGGGAGCCGTTTGTTCATCAAATGAATATAACTGAACTACCCTCAATAATTCCGGGTTATCACATGACAGTTCTTTGTTAGCTACTTGAGAAGCATATGCCTTAAATTTAGTCTTAATGTCAATGAGAGTGAGCAAACAAGACGTATCTTGGGCAGCGAGCCATTCCTCAAAAAGGTCTGAACAGACTGGACATGTACGAGACGTCCACCTGAAAGAGGCTCTGTCTAAGCATTGAGCACACCTGATGCATCGTCTATGTGCGGGTATCGGTATCAAAAGACATGAGGGGGTTGAGCAGACTGTAAACAACGGCATGATTCAGAGACTCCCCTCCCCGGCGGGAACGTTGCGGTGGCAGGAGATCCTGAGGGTTGACCTGGAAAGAAAAAATTTCCAGGAATCAGTGCTCATAAGGATATACAGAGAGAGCCTCACACATCCTATCCTCCCGGCACAAGAAGAGTAGGAGGCCATGGCCTTCCCCTTCTTCCCACCCCTAAGAGGTAATTGTGAAGTGCCTACTCCCATGCCCCTAGGTAACATGAGAAGAGGTTATCACTTTGCAGAGGGCGAAATTTATGACCTAGGGCATAGGACAGTAAGCCAACTGGCGGCGTTCTGCTCCGTGCTCCAACAAACATGCAAGCCTCCGCTGGTATGTTTACCGACTGGGCCGCCGGCAAGGCGGGGTAAACGACACTGAGTAAGTGTGCCAGCTTATGACGAAAGTCATATGTGCAGACTCCGCCGGGGCGTTTTTACTCACTGGGCCGCCGGCATGGCGGGGTAAACTAAACTATGATCCAGTGCCAGCTCCTGACGGAAGTCATAGTTACCGGAGGACCCTTAACGGCAGGTGGAGCCGTGTTACACAAACGAAACCACCCGCCGTCGGACCATTCACCACTCAGCCGCCGAAAAAGGCGGAGGAAACGTCCGAGGGTCTCAATAGCACATTACAAACCAGTGTTACAGACACGTCAGAGTCCGCCGGACCTGCTAGGGTCCAGGAACAAGGCGGTAGCAGTATCAAAACCCCATCCGACTCACACATGACGAGGGAGACACGAAACCCAGCAAAAACGCCGGCACGGCGAACCGGACCAACGGCTACAAAACCGAGCCCGGCGGGACAAGAAGAGGGAGGGGGAAACTCGGAGCATAGCACAACCACGAGAGAACCCAACCCACAACTCACGCACTCCCAAGCTTAGAACATCTTGCAGGACTCCCGGAAAGTGGCACACAAACCCACAGGGACACCCACCAAACACAGGGAACATAATAAATCACAACAATAGCAAAAATTAAAAGAACTCTCCAAAACTAGATAACCTACAGGCTTATCCAGAACAGACCGACGAACATGAATGAGTCATGGAAGGGAGCCAAAAAGGGTGAAGAGAGAGCCCCCAAATGGGGCCTCTCTGCAGTCTTGAATGCCGGAAGACCTCACAGCCACGTGTGACAATCCTAACCCTGGTGCGACTGCAATAAGGCAGGGTCCCTGGACCCGAAGCTGAACAAAAGCGACAGCTCACGAAAACTGAAAAAAGCCTCCTAACTAAGGAAAACAAGCAAAAACTAGGGCGCATAGCAACAATAAAATACCACGTGTGGTGGCAACATTGAACACAATGAGAAAGCGCCTGGATGTACCCTAATTTAACACTTCCTGCGGGCCAACAATAACACAACCCGTGCTAGCTAGTCTAAACCCTGCTCACTATCTCCCAGATATATACAAATGAGAAAAGACTCACTAGAGGAGAGCGAACGTCAAATGAAGCCGGAGCGCGGGGGCACTAGTGTTGACAGGAGGCCCGCGGGGAAGAGAAGGACGAATTGTTGCGCTTGGCGAGAGGCGGTAAGAAGCCACAACGCAAGAAAATCCACCGAATGTGGGAAGCTTGTGAATAACAGTGTTAAAGTATTAAATTTTTCCTTTTTTGTTCTCTTATTTTTTACGAAGTTTTTCGTAGTGGGTACCCGATCTGTGACGACACCATAAGAGAAGTAGCGTTGCACTTATGAAGATGACTCCTATTCTTCCCCGCGGCGGTTGATTCAAACGACTGACGTGGGTGTTGAATGGAGACTATTATACTAATAGGCAACATCGTCAATGATGAAGGGGCCACTATTAAATACACCATATACAGGATAAGAAGTGAAAAGGAACAATTCATCACAACTTTATTGGTTTATAAAAGAAATTACAATATTTTTAATTTATATATTGTCTCACTTTCTTAACTTGTAGGGTATTCAGTACGTATAGAGATTTCAGTACGTATAGAGATTGCATTACGGGGAGTGCGGAATGTTGTCAGTCTTGCCTGGACATAGACTACACCTGGCTGGCTGGGGGGAGGGTCGGACGCCAGTTTGGGGTCCAGGGAGTGATTCTGTTTGGAATCCTTGGAAAAAACAACCTTTCTCTCTTTTCAATTTTGTTATGCCCTTATTATTTGATATTTTCTTTTAGTTTGCTCCCTAAACCTCCATTAAGCTTAAAAATAATACCCCCAAGACCCCCTTTCAAGATAAATTTGTACATTATTCTGTACAAAAAGGTCCCGGCCCATGGCCGATTCCTCCTAAATTACAGGCTCGTGATAGTTCACCATGAAAAATTCTATACCTAAATGGTATGCAATTTAGGAGGAATCGACCGTTGGCCACAACATAATATTATATCTACCGAAAAATGTAAAAATTATCTCGAAAGAGGGTTGGGAGTATTTTTTAAGTTACATAGAAGTCTAGGGAGCAAACTAAATAAAAATTAACAATAATAATAATAACATTAATAACGTAAAAAAGGAAGGAAGGTAGTTTAGTCCAAAGTTTCCAAACAGGATCGCCCCGTCGGCTTCAAAGGGGCCGGACGAACCCCAACCAGCGCTACACAACGAGGAAACTGGAACACTACGCGGGGAAATACACACACACATACCTTCTGTTGTACTCTTAACCCTTTCACCACCATTACCAATTTTCATCATATTCGGGTTACCATTAGACGATATTCTATAGCTTATAATCTACCTCGAGGACTTAAAGGGGTACATACAATCTCAGTAAAGTTTGTGAAAAACATAGGTCCTTCTTGTATGTACAGTAACCCTCTCTACGTCGGAACTCTTGAGGTCGGAAACACGTACTAGCCAGATTGGCATCGACCTGTCGGACAAGTCCTCCCATTTGCCGGACTTTTCCGAGATTTTTACGACAGTCTCTAAATGTTGGACAACGCTCTCGTTTTCAGAAAACTAAGGGCAATTGTCCGTCTTAACCGTCAAATTCTGTCGTCTGATATCTCGTATTTTTCCAAGATTTGTCCGACATTCTCTAACAGTGCTGGACGACGCGCTCACTTTCCCGGAAAATAAGGGTAAATGTCCGTCAAAACCGGGAATCTAAGGTACGAATAGGACGCACTGAAGTTTATTCTGGTTATCATTAGACGATTGTATACAGCTTAGGAAAGATCTGTGGAAATTAAAAGGGTTAAGACTCTCAATTAACCCTCTGACTTCCATATACCCTTCCCAATCTGAATAAAATTTTCTAATAATAGCCAGAATACACTGTCAAAATGATTTAATTACTCTGGTCGTTAGTTGTTGTCGTTCCCCAGGCTGCCTGGTCGTTAGTGAGCTATAAAGGTTAGTGTACTAAAGTTTTGGCTTACTCATTTGGAATAGGGTATAGGAGAGCTGCGTATGGAGGAAACTGACCTCCTCCCCCGCTGTCCCCTCACAAACAGATCTCACTATACCCCCGTCCCCCACCCCACTCCCCCCCGGGAGGTGCGGCTCCTGGGACTACCTGGATGATGATGCAGTGTTTAACTCTGTGCACTCTCTTGATTGACAGAGCTAGGGCTTGCCTGGACATTTGCCACGAATTGCTAGACCTAACGACCCAAACTTTTGACATCTACCAATGGCACGGCCTGGGATCGAACTGCCGACCCTTTAATCAGCAACCGGACGCGCTACCGACAATGCCTGGATGCCGCGGGATTCCCATAAAGAGCATCTTAGGGCTACAACAACAACAAGCCAAAATATAATATAAACCACTAGCTTGACCATACAGTACTCAAAGGGTTAATATAATGTATATGTAGCCTATTGTGTTGATATGTTTATAGATACAATACTTTCTTCAGAGATCATTGGTATAACTCCTTTAGTACAGTTGGACACACTAAATTGTATAAACTCCATCATTATATGTATGGAAGCAAAATTAGTTTGATTGAACTAGAATTGTATTTTACTATACAGTACAGTAATTAAATAATATCACTAGTTTCTTTCTATGTATATGTATGTGTAAGTGTGTGTGTGTATATGTGTATGAAGGAAACAAAAGACAAAGCTGTCTGAACCAAGTGTCTCCCCAAAAATTGAAAGAATGATAAAGTGCCAAATACAAGGTACATTAGAGTCAAAATATATGGACACACGGAGGTTGAAGTAGTGTAGTTTAAGTCATAGGATGAGAGAGATATTTCCATAATTTACTTGTTGAGTGGAAGAAATACTGAGAAAATAGATTCACTCTTGGGTTAGAGAGTTGGACAGAGTAGGAGTGTGTTGAAAGGTGGGTGTCACCTACTCTGCGTAAAGGAGAAGTTATACACTGAGAACGCTCTGACGAACATTGAGTAATATAATAGCGGTAGAAGAGTGAGAGAGATGCATCACTGCATTTCCTTCCATACATAAAATCTTGAGTGGATACAAATTTGTGTGGCCAACTGTATAACGACGCACTGCTTGCCCTTGTTCTGTCTTTATTGTTGAGTGTTAGTAATAATTGAATAAATCGAAGATGTCATGTTTCTAAAAGGGATAAATTGCATTACCTATTAACACTTATAACCCCTTCAGCACTATCACCTCCCTTTCATCATATTCTGGTTACCGTTAGATGATTTTATGTAGCATATAATCTACCTCCAAGACTCAAAGGGGTAAGTACGATCTCAATAGACCCTCTAAATATCATACTGTAGTTCCTTCATAAGCTACAGAAATCAGTCTAAGTTTAACCAGAATCAAAGTGAATTAAGGCATCATGGTGCTGAATAGGTTAACCAAACGTAGTCATATATAATAATAATATTCTGGTCTTTCATTTCTCAAAGCACCAGTTCTTCCTGAGGAATTCACTAGCGCTTGGAACCCGTTATACCACTATTAAGAAAAATGTGGCATTGTTTATAAGCAGTAAGAGCTTCAACCATGGAAATGGCAGCTGGTAAAGCCTGTAATAATCAGTCACTGTGCCCCTACCAAGATCATAACTTTTTTTAAAGAGAAAGGTCTTGAGCAGCCCCTTAAAAGATTCAACTGAATTCAACCATCTTATCGATGGTGGCAATTGATTATACAACCTAGGAGACACATAGTAAAAGGACCAAGCATAGAAGGAGGACTGCTGGATGGCTCCCAGTTCGTCGAGACGCAAGTGATCATCATTGCTTCGTAGAATCGTACCATGGTGTGCCAACGGACATTTTACAATTTAGCTAGGTACTTACGTTCACTAAATTAAGAGCCTTAAATATCATGAGACACAGTTTAAATTCTATCCTAGCTTTAATTTAGGTTAAGAAAAAGTTAGATTTCATAGGGTTAGGTTATGGACAGATATTATTTATGATGTTTAAGACTTGTCTGTTAATTTTGGTGGAGTCTCCACTGCCTAACACACCAATGATTTAACTACTGTTTATACCAACCAAAAGCACTTCAATCAGGGAGCAATTTATGTTCGTTATTATGCCTATTACTATTTTATGCACAGTACAGTACCTCAAACCCATCCCCCCCTAAAAAAAAAAAAAAAAAAAAAACAATAATAATACTGTAACTATAATAAATTAATAATAACAATAATCATAAAAAATGATCTGTAAAACTTGCAAAACAAACCAAAACCAGAAATCACACAATATAGGCCTAGAGAGAAACCAACATATATAAAAAAAATACTACTACTACTACTACTACTACTACTACTACTACAGTACTACTACTACTACTACTAATAATAATAATAATAATAATACAAATGATAATAAAATAACAGAAATAATTTCATATTATCACCAACCCACCAATTAAATTACAAATAAACCTAATTTATGAAATAAATGAAACTAATGAATACATGTGGTACTCCAAGGTTTGAACCTAGGATACTCACACCAAAATCGCGCACTAACCATTACGCTATCAAGACAGTAAAAAATAATATCCAAACCAAGGGACATCCACACCCTTCACTCAGCAATTAGCACACCAACAACCCACCATAATAAGCTATTTATAGGCATCACATATAAATTGAACGAAGCCACAAAAATATTATGAGAAACCAAAAGTATACACACCGTACATACATAAATAGAAAAAAATAAAAAACTGGAAAAAGATAATATATCAAACTATAACAAGGGGGGAGGGGGGGGACACTTATTAGACAAAATAATATATATATTATGAATAAAAAATGTGTCAAGTGAGGCAGCTCTGAACAAGGCTGCCTGGAGTGCTGCCATTAGAACATCAGGCCAGAACCGCACTTTGTGTGGAGCACTCGGTCTTTAAATTTATGAATGCATGTATAATTTATGAATGCATGTATACAGTATGTATATTATGATAGCCAGAAAAGTTACAATCTTGTGATTGGCACAGTGACAACTACATTATAGGCTTTAGCTGTTGTCATTTTCCATGGTTGCAGCTTATACTGATGCAGTTTTTAATGCTGTGCACTTCCTTGATTGACAGGGCTAGGGTGTGCCCTTGTTACAGGGACTTTATTGGACATTTGCCACAAATTGCTAGACCAAGCTGTCTAAACTCTTGCTGTCTACCAATGGCACGGGGTGGGATCGTACTGTCGACCCTTTGATCAGCAGATGCGCTACCGACCATGCCACGGCCCGCGGCCGTATATGAACAACACCACAATTATTTTAATTGTGATGCAACGCATTCAGAGCTCTAGTAAACTCCTCCGGAAGAACTGGAGCTCTTGAGATATAAAAGACCAGATTATTATTATTATTATTATTAGATAATTAAATATGCCATTAAATGAAATTAATGAAATCATGTGATCCTCCTGGGATTCAAACTCAGGACACCACATACAGAGCTTACAAGCTCAAACCATGACACCATCAAGACAGTTAAAGGTTATACAGTATTAGAAAGGTGTGAATCCTACCTACGTCGCTAAATTAATGTTCCAGTTACCTTATTCTGCAGTATTATTATAACCCACACTAATTACAAATAGAAAACTTAGATAGACATATAGAGATAGAGACAGAGAATTTGAGTTGTAGAGATAGAATATTTAGAGATAGCGAGAGACATAATTAGTTAGATAGATGGATAGATTTAGATAGAGACAAGAGATAATTAGTTAGCTAAATAGATAGATAGAATATTTCCAGGCCCTTGCAGACGTCTTGAAATACAGACATCAATATTTTCAGATACTGTTTTTCCTTGAAGGTATCTTGAAATATAGACATCAATATTTACAGATAATTCTTTGAAGACGTCTTAACACATAGACATCAATATTTCCAGACATTTCCTGGAAGACTCCTTGAAACACCGACACCAAGAATTCCAGATCCTTTAAGATGTCTTAAAATATAAAAATCAACATTTGCAGACCCTTGATGAAGTCTTGAAATACAGATGCTAATATAACCAGACCCTTGGAGATGTCTTGAAATATAGATGCCAATATTTCCAAACCCTTGAAGATGTCTTGAGATACAGACATCATTATTTCCAGACATTTCCTTGAAGTTGTCTTATATTACAGACCCCCGCAAGATGTCTTGAAACGCAGATAAATTAGTTGCAGACGTCTTGAAGTTAGAACCAAAGCGCAGAGTTTCCGTTTTCTAATTGTGGTGGGTCACTGAACTACATTACAGTATTGTATTGCCATGTGCGCTGTTAACACTTAAACACTTTATTGCAACAAAAACGGTAAACATATATAACTTAAGGTCTTTTATTAAGCGCCAATTCTCTCCAGCCCGAGATTCAAAGGCGCTCGACATACTGACATATAGTAGACTATATTACTGAAATACTATTACCCATTTCCTAGCTCAAGGGAAATGGTACCGGCTACCTGTGTATGTGAATAACCTTCATGCCTGAGCGGGGGATTGAACTTGGGTCTCCCGGGTGGCAGACCAAGACACTTTTCACTACGAACCAGTGCACATACAGTAAACAGTGTTATTTGGTTTATCTATTAACATACTTCTTTTACCACCATTCACTCCCTGCTCAAGAGCTGGGGTAGGGTGGGTGGGTGGGTGAGGGACTTCAGTGTACAGTTGCCACAGATTGCTAGACCACACCATCCACCGTCTGCCAATAACACACACTGGCTGGCCCCAACCTCAAAGCCTCCAACCCTCCACCTCTTGGTTTACAAGCCAGTGTTCTACCAACCGCACTATGGCCTGTGGTACATTACAACACATAAACAATGGTGTAGGGATGCAGCGACCCCACCACCCACCACTTCGGTGGTGCAGTCAGCCAATGTAGCAGTCACAGTGATTTCTTGTTACTGCCTTATTGTAGCACGGTTAAGGCTGGTGTGGTGCAATTTTGCCAGGTGCAAATGCTTCAGGGGGACTTTATTGAGTTTTGCTGAGACACTGTTAGCGCTATACCAACATCAGCCACAGTGATAACATGATAGGGCTGTGTTGTGGTAAGTCTTTATTGTACTGTACAGTACTACAGTAAAAAGACTAAAACCACGCTCTCTGTGGATGAAGCGGTCTTTAAACTTGTATGTATGTATAGTATATAACACTGTTTTTGTATACAGTGGACCCTTAGTATTCAATCATTTGGCATTCGCTATTTTGAAAATTTGTAGGTTTTTCAGTCTGAGCAATAAAAACAGCTAAAAATTAAAAACAACAAAAATGGTAGTTTGTAGTAGCATATTTGTTAAAGTACAGTGTAGATGTTTACAGCTTGGTATTATTGTCACTATACTTACCCTACAGTACAACATTACGTTAAGTCATATATACAACATTGACTCCCTCGTCCCCTTCCTTCAAATCAACGCTAAGTAAGTTACCCCAAACATATTTTGTACACTATCTGATCCCACCTCTTGGGGGTAATTATGATATTTTGTTTATTATTGAGGATTTTGCTCGTTTTTGCCATTATCGAGCAATGTATTTTTAGTTTGTCCTCTTGGTTAACTAAGAAATGCCCACCCAGATCCCCTTCAAGGTAAATTTGTAGGCTACATTTTTCAATAGAAAAATGTCCAGGCCAAAGGCCGATTTCTTTATGAGTTATAGGCTCGCTATCGCTTGCCCAGAAAATAAATTGACATCTGAAAGGGGTGAATCATCTTATTATTGCCAAACTAATGGGGTGAAACATATTATTGTCAAACTAATGGGGTGAAGCATCTTATTACTGCCAAACTAATGGGGCAAAACATCTTATTACTGCCAAACTAATGGGGTGAAACATCTTAAAACCTCCAAACTACTGGAGCGAAACTGTGGAGGTCCAAAAAGAAGCCCCCCTCAGACCAAATAGTGTCAAAAACATCAGCCTTTCCCCCATCCCTTCAAACCAAAAATATAAGTTACCCCAAAGATCATTTTAACCCATTCTGTACCGGCGAACTCTTTTTCATTATATTCTGGCGATCTTTAGACGATTTTGTGCAGCTTAGGAAGGAGCTGCGGTAGTAAAAATGGTCGAGTGAGATAGATCGAAGCCTGTTGATTGCTGGAGGCCCTCTTTAAACTGAATACAATCGTCTAATAGTAGCCAGAGTAAACTATAAAAGACGTTTCCGGTACTGAAGGGATTAACCCACTCAGTGCCGCTGACGTCCTTTACATACATCCTATTCTGGACACTGTTAGACAATTATATTTAGTTTGGGAAGGACCTGTGATAGCCCAAAGGATTCATTATTTCATCCTCAACCCACCCATTAACTTATCAATAAACCTAATTAATGAAAGCAATGAAACTATTGAATACATGTGGTACTCCAAAGATTCGAACCTAGGATACTCACACTGAAATTCCGCCTTCATAGTCTGTAGCTTCTAATTTTTAGCGGTCCTTCCTAAGCTGAATAAAATCATCTAATAGTTGCCAGAGTATAATGACAAGGACGTCACCGGTACTGCATGGGGCCAAACTGCGCCATTGTTTTTTGCAAGTTTTACATTATAAATTCTCTCGGCAACACGAACTAGATCTTCTCTATAAATTAACGACTGGACATGTAGACAGGAGCTTCATTTACAAAACACTTATGCGCTAAACCCGCTTCTAAGTATCATAGCTCGACGTGCGCTTTATGACTAGACGATTCTGTAAAGGAAAAATAAAACATTGGGTCAATAATTGGCATACATAAGTTGGTCCTCTTAAAACTACCAAGGAAAAATAAAAAATTGGCTTAATAATTGGCATACATAAGTTGGTTCTCTTCAAACTATCAAACTGGCTATAGGTAGTGCCAATGAACTTGACAAAAATCTTAATCCCTGACCTCTCTGTAACTCAAATGGGCCTCAGGGGAGACTGGTGTCAATTTAGTCACTGAGTTGATAAACACCATTATTAAAGTTAAAATGTAAAACTTGCAAACTAAACAAACCAAAATTGGGACAAGGACAATATAAAGTCAAATTAAATTATCAAAATCGCTATGTGGAAACAACGCTTACTAAAATGAAAATTATTAAATAAAAGAACACAATCCACCACATAGGGTGTACATCACTACATGAGCAAGTTAATCTGTTTCCCAAGCAAACCAATCGCACATATAACAACGCACTATCGTCACGTTAAAGGAAGTAGTCAAGTTTGGGAAGTCCGGGACGTTCTGGCAAATTTTACTAAACTCTGCATGAATAAAGAAACTACATGTTAAATGTCAAAATATTATTTAAAACTAATTTGCAACATGACAAGACATTAACAATAGTAAAAAATACAAATATTGATAAGATATCTATACTATTACAAAATAATATATAAAATACAGTACAGCACTCACTAACGATAGTGCTATCGGGTAGGTACCTGTAAGCATAGCATGCTTCAAGTGACCCCTATCAATAACTACCCTACAAATAACCTACATTTATAGCACAAATAAACTAAGGAAATCGCAAAAGTAAGCAATTGATACTATCGACAATGAATACATATAATATAAAGAGAAATAATTGCAAAATATGAAGTAACAACAGATTTAAACAAAGAGTACTCTTTTAACAAGAACAATAAATTTAAAAAATCATCAATATTAATAATAATAATAATAATAGAAAAAGAAAAAGATAAACAATAAATACAGACAAAAAGTAAGCAGAGGTTATACAAGAAACTTCAAGTTAAAAATGCTTGATTAAAATTATTGATGTCAAATTTTAGAATACAGTCACAATAATTGACCCTAAAAAGATTAAATTTATGGAACAATTTACTTGCCTCAAAACCTCTGTCCACTAAGAGTCTGTATAGTAACCTAGCTCTAGCCCAAAAGTCATCTACTTTAGTGCAGATTTTACAAAATCTTATTAATTGGGAATAAAAACAATTATAAGTGATTTTACTATCGATATTACTACTAGGGAAAGGAAAGTTTATTACGTTAAAATTAAAATCATCAACTTTGTGATATACTTTAAGTATGCACTGTTCATTAACAATCTCTATATTTATATCAAGAAAATGTTCAACTTTATAATTTACGTTACATTGTGTGAGGGGAATAGAATTAGGGTAAATAAGTTTAGCAACTTGATTAAAATTTAACAAATTGCAAACAAGAATATCATCAATATATCTACTATTATTACTTAACAGTTTAGCAAGTGCTAATTTTTCTGGAATTTTATTTTTCTTGCTACTGTCAACTAAGTCTTTTATATATTTAAATTCTAAAGCAAGCAAGAATAAGTCTGCAATTAAAGGGCTAGCATTTCCACCCATAGGAATTCCTAATATTTGTTTGAAAATGTACGGCCCGAATCTAACATAAGTATTGAAAAGGAGGAATTTAAGGGCATCTTTAAGTTTAGTTCTATCAAAATATACAGAACTAGTGGGAGTAGAGCTAAGTGATGCATTATTAAATATGTATAAACATTTATGAAATAATTACCATTCCTAACGAACCTGTCAAAGTGCAAATCTATAATAAAGCAAAGCTCTGAATATACTAAATCTAAAGGCAAATTGGTATACAAAGTTGAAAAGTCGAAGCTATGTACCGAGGTAACTTTCGGCATGGTATTTATTTTATCAATAACTTCTAACGAATTGTCAACACTCCAATAATAGTTAATGCCAGTTCTTCTCATGATGGTATTACAATATCTTTTATGAGTACTTTTAATGTATTTTAAGCAATTTACTACTTGTTCTGATAGAGTTTTAGTGGTAGCAAATTTTGCTCCGGCAATAAAGCGATATTTATAAGGTCTTTTATGAAATTTAGGTAACATGTATAATTTTGCAATGCACTTGTTCTTATCAGAAAGTTTAATATCAAATATTATATTTTTCTTGGTATGTTCATCGATTAAGTTATCAATATTCAGATTATTTTGAATTTCATAAACAGAATTACCGCAAATATTTTTACGTAATATGTTACCCTTAATACCTAATTCTTTTTTCATATTTTCAAGATAAAATTTCTTACATGTGAAGCTATAATTATTGCTGGCTTTATCTACTGTAGTGATTACAAAATGTTTATGTAAATTTATTAAATCAGCTTTAAGCTTATTATAATTATAGTCTATAAAATCTGAAAGATTAAATTCATTTTTAAGCGAGAAAATTTTATTTCTAATTAACTTAATTAATAATTTAGACCATGCTTCTAGTTCTCTCGCATTGCAGCACGCAATTTTTAACAATTTATCTTTTAATTTATTGACTGAAAAAACAATATCTTTTAAAATTATGTCCCATGTTACTTTATTACTCCCTATTCTAAATTTAAACCCTTTACGACATAGCTCCGCTAATTTGTCGTTTGCAAAATGTTTAACTAGTTCTACATCACCTGTTAATATGTGACATATCGGACTATAAATGAACTTTGCTAGTGCATCACGTCTGCTAGCTGGCATATCCATGACTCTTTCACACACACATTTATTATTATTGAAAATATCATTATCTGAAAGATTTCCTAAAACTTTATTATAATTACAAATAATAGACCCAACAGGTCGTTCATATGAATACACTATTAATGGTTTGAAATCTTTACAACCATCTGGTAATATGGACTTAACTTTCTTTGAATTAATAAGACTGTTAACATTAATTTTGTCTAAAATTTTAGAGGAATAATTTAAAGTGGACAGGACTTTATCTTTAATACGGTTATCTTTGGATTTCTTAGAATTAGCTCTAATATATCCCATAAAAGCAAAGACTATATTCTTAAATTTATTTGTGAAATTATGTTTATTATTTAGAATATTTTCTATAAAAGGAGCAAAACTTTTCTTTTGTAGGCCTTTCAATGAATCTTTTAATTTTTTAATTCCGAAATTTCGATATAATGAATATAAATTATTAACAATAATTATAATATCAGACCTGCTTTTCTTTTTATTAAATGTATTTAGTCTTCTATTACCGTGTCTACCAGGTCTTCTGTTTAAAACAGGGAAGTTAAAATATGGGTTATTAAAATCGTTTTTTAATAAATCTTTATACAAAATGTTGCCTACATTTTTTATTTGATTGTTAAGTCCAAATGGATAGATGGTCATTAATTTTCCAATCCAATAATTTTCTCTATCTAAAACATTTTGATTACTTTGAACAATTTCTATAATTTTGTATTTACAATCAAATTTAGTACAATCTGTGTTAAAATGCTTATATAGAAGAATCTTGGAGTCGATGCCGTTCTTAATTCCTGATCTATGCCCGTAGGCTCTTTCTCTTAAACATTGCTCCGTCTTTCCAACATATTGTATACCACATTTCTCACAGGTTATTAAATAGATAACATTTTTTACTTTACATGGAGATGTTACATTAACAGAAGAATTTAGAAACAAAAATTTTGTATTGGTAATGTAACTTTTAAAAAATGTTTGATGTTCAAAATCAAATTCATTCACACAGAGTTTACATTTACAGTTATCAACGAAAAGACGCCGGTTATTTTCATTTTTATTTTTCATTATTTAAGTTTTTATAATTTTGCCGGGTGCGTGGGTACATAGAATTTTCTGACACGTAGTCCGTGGCCGGTCCTGGTTCGTCAACGAGTACAAGTAAAGGAAGGGACAGTACATGGGGAACACGTCGTATACTAATGTTGCCACTAGTACAGACCGTCCTCACATCTATACTGTCCCTGAACCTATATAAATTAAAATGTAAAACTTGCAAACTAAACAAACCAAAATTGGGACAAGGACAATATAAAGTCAAATTAAATTATCAAAATCGCTATGTGGAAACAACGCTTACTAAAATGAAAATTATTAAATAAAAGAACACAATCCACCACATAGGGTGTACATCACTACATGAGCAAGTTAATCTGTTTCCCAAGCAAACCAATCGCACATATAACAACGCACTATCGTCACGTTAAAGGAAGTAGTCAAGTTTGGGAAGTCCGGGACGTTCTGGCAAATTTACTAAACTCTGCATGAATAAAGAAACTACATGTTAAATGTCAAAATATTATTTAAAACCAAATTTGCAACATGACAAGACATTAACAATAGTAAAAAATACAAATATTGATAAGATATCTATACTATTACAAAATAATATATAAAATACAGTACAGCACTCACTAACGATAGTGCTATCGGGTAGGTACCTGTAAGCATAGCATGCTTCAAGTGACCCCTATCAATAACTACCCTACAAATAACCTACATTTATAGCACAAATAAACTAAGGAAATCGCAAAAGTAAGCAATTGATACTATCGACAATGAATACATATAATATAAAGAGAAATAATTGCAAAATATGAAGTAACAACAGATTTAAACAAAGAGTACTCTTTTAACAAGAACAATAAATTTAAAAAATCATCAATATTAATAATAATAATAATAATAATAATAGAAAAAGAAAAAGATAAACAATAAATACAGACAAAAAGTAAGCAGAGGTTATACAAGAAACTTCAAGTTAAAAATGCTTGATTAAAATTATTGATGTCAAATTTTAGAATACAGTCACAATAATTGACCCTAAAAAGATTAAATTTATGGAACAATTTACTTGCCTAAGATGAGAAAATCCCAGAGGATTGGCTCAAAAGTGTAATAGTAAATATATACAAAGGAAAAGGGGATGCGCTAGATAGAGGAAATTATAGGGGCCTGAAAATGCTTGACCAAATCATGAAGGTCTGTCAGAGAGTCTTTGAGGGTTTGATCAGGCAAAGCATCTCCATTGATGATATGCAGTTTGGTTTTATGCCAGGACGGGGTACAACCGATGCTATCTTCATAGTCAGGCAGATACAGGAAAGATACTTACTAAAAGGCAGGGATCTTTACTTTGTTTTTGTAGACCTGGAGAAGGCCTTTGATAGGGTGCCTAGAGATGTTGTGCAGTGGGCTATGAGCAAACTTGGTGTGGAAGAGTGGCTGGTGCATGTGATAATGAAGATGTATGAGGATTCGCGAAGTGCGGTGAGGGTAAAGGGTGTTCTGAGTGATGAGTTCACAGTCTGTGTTGGAGTCCATCAGGGTTCAGTGTTAAGCCCCCTCCTCTTTATTATGGTCTTGGAGGCACTGTCTAGAGTTTTTAGAGGCAGACTCCCATTGGAACTGTTTTATGCAGACGATTTAGTCCTAATAGCGGACAGTATGCAAGATGCTGAGGCCAAATTCAGAGAATGGAGAGAGGGCATGGCGAGCAAGGGTTTAAGAGTCAATATTAACAAAACCAAGGTTATGCATTGTAGATTGAGACGAGGCAATGTGGAAAAGAGCGGTGCATACCCATGTGCAGTGTGTGGAAAGGGAGTGGGTGTTAACTCAATTCAATGTAGCATCTGTCGATGTTGGGTACACCATGGGAGTAAGCGCTGTAGTAGAATAAAGGGACCTCTGCCGAAGGATAAGTCAGAAATAGAGAAATTTGAGTGCGTAGTGTGCAAAGGCGAGCTTGTGTTAAGTGATGATCCTGTGGCTATGAATTTTGGAAATGAGTCATTGGAGCTGGTGAACAAGTTTTGTTAGGAGATACCATCTCTGCCGGTGGTGGGGCCGAGGCTGCCACTGTTGCTAGAATTAGGTGTGGCTGGGGGAAGTTCAGAGAACTGCTGCCAATCCTGACCATGAAAAGAATGCCTCTCCCCCTGAAGGGAAAGGTGTATGCCTCATGTGTTAGAAGTGCAATGACATATGCCTCAGAAACATGGGCCGTTAAAGTAGAGGATGTCAACAGAATGGAACGTAATGAGATGAGAATGGTGAGATGGATGTGTGGGGCCAGGCTACAGGACAGAATAACAAATGTTGAGCTGAGGAGACGTTTAGGTATAAAGAGTATTAGCGAGGTGATTCGTACAAGTAGACTGGGATGGTATGGACATGTGGAGAGAATGGATGAACAAAATTGGGTGAAAAAATGCAGGTCTGTGATTGTGGAGGGAGCTGCACCAAGGGGTGGACCGAGGAAGACCTGGGATCGGACTATACGTGCCGATCTCAAATCCAAGAACTTGACAAGTGAAGCAGCCCTTAACAGGGTTGCCTGGAACGCCGCCATTAGGATAAGAGACTGAAACTGCACGTATGTGTGGAACACTCAGTCTTAAAATTTGATGTATTATGTAAGTAGAGCAAACTGGCTGTAAATATCCACACCTATTTCCTGGTGGACTCTTCCTAAATGATAAGAACATCAGCCCGATTGCTTTCATTCATTTTGAGTTATAAGAAGTTACTGGCTGTAAACATCCACACCTATTTCCTGGTGGACTCTTCCCAAATGATAAAACGTCAGCCCGATTGCTTTCATTCGATTTGAGTTATAAGAAGTTAAAGGGTCAAGATTATTGTCAAGTTCGCTGGCAAAACTTGGTGGAAATTTTACTTCCTTTGCAACTGATTTCTCGATAACTATTGGAGAGCTAAGAAACTACTACTGTACAGTGTGTCCCTGCATCATATTGGAGAGCTAAGAAACTACTACTGTACAGTGTGTCCCTGCATCATATTGGAGAGCTAAGAAACTACTACTGTACAGTGTGTCCCTGCATCATATTGGAGAGCTAAGAAACTACTACTGTACAGTGTGTCCCTGCATCATATTGGAGAGCTTACTGTACAGTGTGTCCCTGCATCATATTATGGCTAAGTTTTCGTAATTAACAACATATTTGGGACGGGTATGAAAACCTTGCAAAAGCTGACTAATTAAGATAATCTAGGGATGGAAGTCTAGAGCCAAAAAAAAAAAACACACACACACACCTCTTAAATTGGCAATGGTTAAGGGAAGGTTTTTAGTTTGTTCCCTAGACCTCCATCAAGCTTAAAATTACACCCCCTTGACCCCATTTCAAGATAAATTTGTACTCTTTTCGGTAGAAAAATGTTCCGGCCATAGGCCGATTCCTCTGAAATTACAGGCTCGATATTACTCGTCAGAGAAAAATTGACACCTAAATGGCACGAAAGGTCTTAAAATTGACAGAAATGGGTCGAAACTTCTTAAAATTGCCAAAGTAAGTGTCAAGTTTTTCTTGGCGAGCAATAGCGAGCCTGTAGTTTAGATGGTATCGGCCTTTGGCCGGTACATCCTTCTACCGAAAAATTTCCAATTTTACCTGAAACGGGGGTCTTGGAAGTATTTTTCTAAGCTTGATGGAGGTCTAAGGAACAAACTAAAAACTACACTTAAATTAACCCTGGTTACAATCAGCTTAAAACATAGAATCATATACAGTAGTACTAACCTTCTGATTGTGATTGTGATTTTAATGTTTTATTCTGCTTGAGTCCCTGGATGGTGGCCTTGATCTGAGTGTCGTAGTCGGTCCACTCGGAGATGATCCTCTGAGCGGCCACCAACTTGGCCTCCTTGGTCATGGGGTTGTTGCACTGGTGGGGGGTGGAGGGGGGGGAGGCTGGTTAGTTCACTGTTATATATCTATCTATCTATATACTCAGGCACATACCACATTTTTTTTTTTTTATTATATTTTTTTCATTATTATTTTTATTTTTATTTTTTATTTATTTTTTTTTAAAGCTGGGGGTGGCCGACTCAAGACAGAGCCCGAACAGGGACAACACAACACAACAAAGAACACAAAAACAGAACACAAATTCACACACATCTAGGTCGAGAATTTGTGTTCTTTGTTGTGTTGTGTTGTCCCTGTTCGGGCTCTGTCTCGACGTATCAAAAGAAAAAAAATATTGTAATTATTATTTACATTCTTATATAAACCCTTCCTTGAATACTAACCAAGTCTATAATTTTGGCGGTGTTCTTGGACTCGTCATCGCACCAAGACTCACACCACAGCCAGTCCTGGGGTAGTGACTTGATCCTTACTTGGTGGACCATATTGTTTGGTAGGTCCTGAAAACAATACAACATACAGTATTAGGATAAGTCAAACAACTCATTATTGGTGATGGGCTGGTCTATCAGAGTGAGAACTGAGCGATCTCTGCCATACCCATAGCTTACTCTGACTGTTCCTTTTACTTATATATCTTCTAGATCTCGAGTGACGGCGTCTCTTCCATTGATTGACCTCCCAATCTACCAAGATTGGAAGCCAAAGCGTCACATTTTTCCCTTGCCCCTCAACTTTCTCTTCATAATTGCTGAGGGGCACAGGGCCCTGGGTGGGGCTTTGGTTTCCCGGGCGTTTCCGCACCCTCCTCAGCTCCCCGCCATGGAATGGCTTCGGTCACCCAGGCTTTATTGTGGTCGGCAGGGAGGGTTCTGTGGGGGCACTCGGTTATGGCCTTGGCCGTGCTCGGGGCCTTGGGGCTGTTCGGCCAGGCAGCTTGGGGAACAACAACTCATTATTTGTTTGTTTGGTTTAACCCCTTATGGATGGGGATGTTTGTAACTTCTACTACCTGCCTGGCGGGCATATTTACCCTAAACGAGCTTCATTCCATGCTCTTCTTCATGCATAAACAAGAGCCAGAGCGTAATACAATTATATATCCGTGAAAGGGCGATAATAGAGCTTTCCAATGACACCTGAATCATCCTTGTACGACCACGGGTTCTCTTGCAACAATTGCGCAACACGAGGGAAAATACCCTAAAATACGGTAAATTCCTGAGTTTTTCCCTTGCCTCGCGAGGCCAGGGGTGTGGGATGTTGTGGTGGGGAGCTCGGTCACCTCGCTCGGTCCATGCCGAGCAGTCAGAGCCCGCCTATCGTCCTCCCAACGCGTGGACTCTCTCTCAGAGCCGATAATGTGCTCAACATCCCTTGCGACATATGTCGGGCCCCGCAGGGGTGGCCATGATTCTCTCACTCGACATATGTCAGGCCCCACGGCTTGAGTGTTAAAGGCCTTCAATACTTTACTGACCCTCCCGTGAAATAAGCTAGAGAATCGAACGAGTTGCCTTGGAAAACGGAGGTATAGGTAGTGCCAACGAACTTGACAATAATCTCGATCCCTGACCTTTTGTAACTAAGAAGGGCTTAGAAAAAACTGGCTGTAAATATCCACACCTATTCCCTGGTGGACTCTTCCCTAATGATAGAAATATCAACCAGATTGCTTTCATTCCTTTTGAGTTATAAGAAGTTAAAGGGTCAAGATTATTGTCAAGTTCGCTGGCACTACCTATATATTCACTGCCTCCCACTCAGGGAACAAGGCGTCTAGCAATAGATACCCCCCTAGTACTACGCTCCTTGTCGTGGTAGAGGGGCTGGCGACTGGAGCTTGATGGGAGAGGGTTATGGTTATTTCCCTCTTCCCTCGAGCTTTCGTCGTCGGCTTGACTAATTTTATGTACTTTATCCGTCCTCTTTCTATGTTTTTCCCCTTCTGTTCTTATTCTGTTTCATTCGGTTGTCCTTCGGGCAGCCTATATCATATGCCACCTTGTCGGGCCCTCTTAGTTGGCCTGGCTAGGTTGTTGGCTCCTGACCTGAATTGTCTCCGGTAGCTGCTAGTGCGGCTGAGCTGACTCGATTCCCCTCAGTAGTACATTTTTGTGCATCTCGCTGTGATTTTTGTTCTACCTTAGTCCTGATCTCTCATTCTTCGCCCTTGATCACTTCTTGGTTGGTGCTGTAGTGTAGCAATTCTTGCCTCATCCTTCGGCCCTGCCCTATAAGAGGTCTGCTGTGGAGCTCATGTGGTCCGGCTGAACTGATGAAATGGCGAGAAATGTCTGTGTGTCTTCACCTTCCCAGAGTTGTTCACCTTCAGCCCTTCCCTATCAATCTTGTCTTGATTAGTTGTCCATCTTGATCTAATCCTTCGGGACAGCCCTATGAGAGTTCTTTTGGGGAACTCAATGGTCTGGTTAAACTATTATATTAATAAAACAGAACAAAAAATCAATAGATAACATCCTGTTATAAAGGCAATTTTTAACACATTTTAATTTAATTTCAATACTGTACATGGATGTGAGGTGAGTGGGGCAGCTGTTAGTGGAACACCACCTATGGTATGGGAGAAGGAAGTAGAAAAATATATTGAAAAACTTTCACGGGTAAAGGAAGCATGTCTGAACAAAGTAGCCTGGAGGTGCAAGGCGTTGATGATGCAGTTTTTACCACAGTATACTCGCTGTTCAAGGGCTGGGCTAGGGTAGGTGGGTGAGAAACTTCAGTGTACAGTTACCACAGATTGCTAGACTGCACCGTCCACCAACAACACTGTTGTCTGCCAATAACACACACTATCTGGCCACAGCCTCCAAACCCTCCACCTCTTGGTTTACAGGCCAGTGCACTACCAACCATGCTATGGCCTGTGTCAAAGATGAATTATTTTCTTATGTTGATTTGTTCTACCGACTTATTGTTATATGAAATTAAGTAATGATATTAACCCACCTGGTCTAAATTAGAGAGAGAGTTAGGATCCTGCGATAGACCCTGGTATTGTCCTCTGAGGCGATCCCCGGCAGCGATGCGACGGAACTTCTTGAGGTCCACCACAAAGAGGGCGGAGATGTGGTACTTCCGCCCAGCCAGGTGGTTGCGCCAGTACCCAGACTTCCAAAACCTGAAAAAAAAAAATAAATAAATAAAAAAAATATATATATACTGTATATATAAATCAATAAATAAAAAATAATAATAAAAAGAAAAAAAAAATAATTAATAAAATAAAGAAAAAAATGGAATCGTTAGTGTGAACATAATTATTACGGTGGAGTTTTTTTGTTTTTATTCTTCTGAACCCCCTTCTCTCTCATGTTTAGCCACATTAGTTTTTGAGATTTAAAGACTTTCTCCTCTTTAGTCTGGCAACTGTAAGACCTTTCACCCCATTTCTTTGTCAATAATGCCATTTAACCCCTTATTGGCGGCGCTCGACTCAAGTCGTGCACCAATTTGCAGCAAGTTAGGAGCATTATTAAGGCTTTTAAAGGGTTAAAATCAAGTGCAAATGGCCGGGAGCACAGCGGGCCAGACAGCCGACTCCCAGGGCTTACCGCCGCCCATTAACTCATGTTCCCTGTGTTCTCGAGAGGCCGGCAGTGTAGCCAGTAGTGAGCATAGCTGGGAAAAATATACCGATATATGCTAAACTCCCATGTTCGTGGCATCACTGCAAGAGAACCACGATTGCTACGTAGCTCGTTCTGGTCTCATTTTGAAGCTTTTAGTGCCTAGTTTTTTGCTAAATAATATTTTGTTCATGCAGATGCTTGATTTATCATGCAGGAGGGCCTGAATATGCCCAAATGAGCCCAAAACACCCCGCTAGACAAGAGTTAAGTATGGATTTGTACCTGGCAAGCGACAGTGAGCCAGAAATTTAGTAGGAAACGGCCTCTGGCCAGAACATTTTTCTACCGAAAAATGTACAAATTAATCTTGAAGGAGGGTCTTGGGGGAGTTATTATTACAGCTTGATGAGAGGTCTAGGGAGCAAACTAAAAACTACAAATTATACAATACTGTATAATTAATAAAAAAACAACAAAATTAATGAAATAGGCCAACCTGCCAAACACAGCAAATAAAACAATAACAACAATGGCAGCAAATATTACCTAAACGGAGATAGATAACTAGAATCACCGTGCTTGTTAAGGGGAGGTTTCTAGTTTGTTTCCTACTCCTCCAGCAACCTTAAAATTTCACCCCCTTGACCCCCTTTCAAGATAAAATTTGTACATTTTTCGGTACGGCCGGTTCTTCCAACATTACAGGCTCGCTATCGTTCGGCAGGCAAAAAATCAACACCTAAATAGCACGAAAGGTCTAAATATTGACGAAGAAATGGGGCAAAAGGTCTTAAAATCGACTAACTAATGGGGCAAACATCTCAACATCTGAAAACTAATGGGGCTAAACATGAGAGAGAAAGTGGTCCAGAAAACCGGCCCATGTCCCCTTAAAGTGTATACTGAACCCTCGATCTTCCTTGTCCGAGTCACAGAAGGCAACAAAGCCGTACGGAGAGAGTTAGATACAGACCAACGTAAATAATAATGGTGGTGACCTGCTTTTTTTTTCTCTCTATTTCTCTCTTTCTCTGGCTTGTATCCATTCGGCCCCAATCAGCCTACTATTTTAAGACATTTATCCCCATCCAGGTGTTGATTTCTTCCTGGCGAGGGATAGCGAGCCAGCATTGTATGGAGAAATCCGGCTTCGCCGGAAAAAAAATTCTATTGAAAAATTTACAAATTTAGCATGATGTCAATACATTTTTAAAAATATGCTGGCTCGCTACCGCTCACCACAAAAAAAAATACACCTGGATGGGGATAAACATCTTAAAGCACTAGGCTGAATGGGGCCGAATGGATACAACCCAGGGAAAGAACGAGAAAGATAAAACAAACAAAGAGGTGGGCCCCCTAAGCAAACGGAGACAACTAACTAGAATCACCGTGCATTAAAAAGTGTATATACTGTACCTGAAACCGTCGATCTCCTTGCGGGAGTCACAGAAGGGCACAAAGCCGTACGGAGCTCCATCCAAGTCTTCATTATTCAGATCCTTCACGTCCGCCCTCACTACCTGACAACCATAACAAAATATAGGGTTACAAGGGCTCTGTCTCGAGTCGGCCACCCCCAATAGAAAAAAATATACATATAAAAAAAGGGTATGTGCCAGAGAAGAAAGAAAGAAAGATAGATAGATAGATAGATAGATAGATAGATAGATAGATAGATAGATAGATAGATAGATAGATAGATAGATAGATAGATAGATAGATAGATAGATAGATAGATAGATAGATAGATAGATAGATAGATAGATAGATAGATAGATAGATAGATAGATAGATAGATAGAAGTGCTCTGTAGGGAACAACAATCAGCAAATCACATAATTTTAATGTAAAACTTGCAAAATCAACAAACCAAAACTTGGACGAACACCGTTAAAAAAAAAACTTATCAAAATCGCTATGTGGAAAGAACACTTAACCCCTTCAGTACCAACAACGGCTCCCTACCGTCAGTAGATAAATCACTCCCCAGTCCCAGCAACGGCAGAGAGCCATCAGTAATATACTTTCCTTGTATTTCCAGGCAGTGCCTGGTACCACAACCGTTTGAGCACTGCTCTAGAGTTGGCAACACTTCTCAGATTATATCCAAGCCTCTACAGACTGGGAGAGCCAGTATTTCTCCATCTTTTGAGGTGGGAGGTTGTTCTATCTTGCCATTTTGGCCACATTGCTTGGGACTGGGGGGGACTTTTATTACTGTACCCTATGGTACAGTAGGGGTTAAGCAAAATAATAATTTATAAATAAAAGAACACAAAGGAAAATCATTCAGCAGTCAGAAATACAGGTCTCCCTCACTATCTGATGCCCAGGTTTACGATACTATTACAGGTTTTTAGGTGTTTGGGTTTGGGCTGGTCCCAGAACGCATCCTCATTTACCCCATTCATTTTAGGGTTTGCTATATGATTTTCAGGAACGTAACCCAATTGTAAATTATGGGAGACCTGTATTCATAAATAAAATTTCAGGTACAGTCGCGGTCATTAATTCTGGTACATTATAAGGGAGTTTGAAAGTAACCTTGATAAAGCATGGGGAAGACAAGATTTGAAGTTTGATTATAAAGCAAAAATACAAAATAGTAAAAATGTTGCGTCTGCTACCGCCGCCGCTAACACCGTGAACGACCGCAGCAGTGCAAGTACTGGTACTGAGCTGGATACACAGGCCTTTAATCACCACCCAAAACGAGGGGCGTCGCGCTCCTTGGTGCCGCTAGAAGAGTGGCGAACACATCATCATCAAAAAGGTAGTTTGCCATTTTCCAGAGGATCTACTGTAAGAAACTGTAAGATTATGAAGCCTCAACAAATTTGAAGGAACCTCCGACATTCCAAAATTCTGTAGTGGGCCACTGGTACCTACTGTATATAGTTTCCTTTACAGAAGTATAAATCAATGGAATCAGTTAGAAGATAAAAGTAGTGTGTGCAAAAAATATCCATATTTTTAAAGCAAAGTTATACAATTGTAACTCAGGAAGCGGGACAATACAAGCCTAAAAGCTTAACTCCTGTATAATACAATTAGGTCAATACAATTAGGTAAATACATATACTGTACATACAATAATATTAATAGTAAAACATATATATTTATCTATTTACCAAGGAAATAATAGTAATACTTATAATAATAATCTATGAGAACACTGTCAACACTGCATCTATCTCACCTGATCAGCATCAACAAAAATAATCTTCTTAATATCTAGCGGGAAGAGGACATCCAGGAATAGAATCTTGTAGCCCCAGATGATGCGTTGTTTCTCTGTCTGTTGGTGGAGCCAGCGAGGCCACTTGTACTCCACCAGCTCGTACTCGAACCCGTACTCCTCCGCCAGCAGGGGTAACAGGTCCTAAACAACCAAAGGACAAGGTTACAAATTAATATTTCGAATTTGCAAAACAAACCAAAACCAGAAACCGCATAATTATAATGTCAAACTTGCAAAATAACCAACCAAAACAGGCAAACACAATATAAAGACAAAAGAACTTATCAAAATCACTGTGGAAATAACGCTTTAGCAAAATATAGACAACCAAACTATACAATAGGTACCGGTACCGTATGTGGATATAACGTTTTGAAGATTCAGCAAATCAATGTTATGGAATTATCATTACATAAAACATATAATTACCGGTATATATTAAAATCATATACAGTATAACCACAGGTACTTTGTTTTCTTTTTCTTTCTATATAACAGAGAGAGAGAGAGAGAGATTTACTATACTAGACTCTGAAAATTGACAGAAATGGGGTGAAAGGTCTTAAAATTTAAAAACTAATGGGGTGAACGTCTTAAAATCTCAAAACTAATGGGGCTCAACATGATAACCACTGCCCCCGCTAACCTTAAAACTAATGGGGCTCAACATGATAACCACTTCCCCCGCTAACCTTAAAACTAATGGGGCTCAACATGATAACCACTGCCCCCGCTAACCTTAAAACTAATGGGCTCAACATGATAACCACTGCCCCCGCTAACCTTAAAACTAATGGGGCTCAACATGATAACCACTGCCCCCGCTAACCTTAAAACTAATGGGGCTCAACATGATAACCACTGCCCCCGCTAACCTTAAAACTAATGGGGCTCAACATGATAACCACTGCCCCCGCTAACCTTAAAACTCGGGGACAGGAAATTCTTGAGGAACCAGAACTTGACGGGCGTCTTGGTGTGGCGCAGGACGGACACCATCATGATGCGGAGGAAGCGTTCGTACAGGTGGCCCGACGCTACCGAGAAGATGTTGACGCGTTCCTCGCTGTCTTCGCTGTCGTCACCGCCGCCCGAGCTGAATGTGCTGGAGGGAAATGAGAGAATGAATAGTTGATTTTTGTTTTGTTGCTATTGTTATTAGTAGACTACTGCACAGATGAAAAGGTTTAGACAAATTAGTAGACTATTGTTGTTGCTAGCATACTAGTAGCCTACTGCACACAACATAGGCAGCCCATGACAGGGTCGCCTGTAATGCCGCCATTTAGCACGTGAGATTGTAAACACAGTGTGGATGAAACAGTCTTTAAACTTGCATGTACTGTATGTATGTACTGCATATTGGAAGTCTACAGCAGTTTAGTCATATAGAAAGAATATAATATGATGATTTTTGTTTTAGTGTTTTTATTTTTTCTTATTTTTTATTTTTTTTTTACTAAAGGGTGAAGCATGTTGAAATTATAGCAATGGTGGGAGAGATGACAGAGAGCAGACCAAAAAAGACTTAAGATGAAGGATCTTTGTGTTAGGTAGCTTGATGAGCAACACTGCAGGGGACAGTGTAGCAGGGAGCATAAGACATAAGGGGGCATAAGACACCAAACGAGGAGCTGTGCGCTCCTCGTTGCCACTAGAAGCATGCCAAAAACAATCTGATACCCGTGCAGAACACAACTGACTTTCAACTGGTAATAAGAATCATAGGAAGTGATGATACCCGTGCAGAACACAACTGACTTTCAACTGGTAATAAGAATCATAGGAGGTGATGATACCCGTGCAGAGCACAGGCAGACAGAAACGGATAATCTCAAATCCAAGAACTTGACAAGTGAAACAGCCCTTAACAGGGTTGCTTGGAACGCCGCCATTAGGACAAGAGACTGAAACTGCACGTATGTGTGGAACACTCAGTCTTAAAATGTTATGTATGCATGTACAGTATGTATGAGTAGCTAATGATAATGTTGGACAGATTGGGAGAGAGATATCCTGATCAGGATTCGAACCCACTCACCCCCGGTATATCTGGGAGAGTTGGGCACCGTAACCACTCGGCCATGAGCGGATAAAAGGAAAGCAACCTTAGTTGCTATTTAAAGAACCAGGTTAAGCCAGTGTCACACGCGCGATTTTTCCGGCAATTTTCGATGAGCAAGTTTTTTGTCTTTAAATTGTAAGGCTTTTTCACATTGGAATTGTAAACTAGACTGAATGTAGAATATGTTAGGTGGCTGAATTTTAATATAACCGAGATTTTATAGCTGCCAGACTACAATTGCTCGTAAAAATTGAAGGAAAAATAGCTCGTGTGACACCGCCTTTATAGTCTCGTGGAGGACTATGCCTTCGAACCCACATGTTCGAAGGCATAGTCCTCCACGAGACAATAAAGCCGGAGTCACACAAGCCCATTTTCGAGCAATTTTTACGGGCAATTATGGTCTGGAAGCTTAAAAAAATACACTTTATCAGAATTCACCGCCTAACATAATCTACCTTCAGTCTAGTTACCGAAACCAGTGCGAAAATGTCCCAAAATTATACGAGAAAAAACTTGCTCATGGAAAATTGACGGAAAAATCGCTCGTGTGACAGCGACTTAACCTGGCTATTATATCCGTCCGCTCATGGCCGAGTGGTTACGGTGCCCAGCTCTCCCAAATATATCTGGGGTGAGTGGGTTTCAATCCTGGCTATTATATCCGTCCGCTCATGGCCGAGTGGTTACGGTGCCCAGCTCTCCCAAATATATCTGGGGTGAGTGGGTTTCAATCCTGGTCAGAATAGCTCTCTCCCAAGGTTGAGTAGAGGATGCCAAACTTCACTCTAAATAAGACCAGAGTGAAAGAATGGCAGCCTGATGAGATGAACATACACCAATTCAATACATTTACAAGTGCACAATAGCTTTCTATAATAGTGAAAATTATTGAACCATAACCCAAGAAGTATTACAAAAAGCAGACAATAAAATATAGGCTAAAACTAATATGTATACACACAATAGATAAATAGCAATACAATCCTTCACATACGCCACATGGACAATAAAATATAGGCTAAAACTAACGTATAAATAGCAATACAATCCTTCAAATAGGACACATTAACAATTAAATATAGGCTACAACTAACATGCTTACACAGAAGAGATAAATAGCAATACAAATCTACAAATATTACACCTTGACAAATAAATATACAGTAAGTAGGCTACAACTAATATGTATACACAGAATAAAGACGATAAATAGCAATACAATCCTTCAAATACGATACATTGACAATAAAATATAGGCAACAACTATAGTGTATCTATTTCCAGCTGATGGTAAAGTGAATCCCTTAGCATCTGATCTCTAGATTCTTAATGGAAAAATTATAATAATAATAATAATAATAAGCATGTTACTTATTTCTCATAAGCGCCAATTTTTCCAAAGAATTCACTAGCGCTCGGAAAGAGAAAAAAAAAAGAACAAAATCATTGCATCAAAAGAAGGCTTATATACAACACACATTTAACAATCACTAGCAGTGGCAAAACAGCCTAAACTCTATAGCCATCTGTCATGACACCTCTCTCAAGATCATAGCTTCTCTCAAAGAGAAAAGTCTTAAGTTGTCTCTTGAAGCATTCAACAGAACTCAGTTGTCTCATGGACAGCGGCAACCTGTTATACAACCTCGGAGCCATGTAGGAGAATGACCTCTCAAAGAAAGAAGACTGCTGGAAAGCCCTTGGTTCATCAAGACGAAAAGGGTCATTGTCATGACGCACAACTACACCATGGTGTGCCGGTGGGCGCCTGAGCAGCTCCGCAAGGTACCTAGGCTCACCAAATTTGAGAACCTTAAAAGTCACCAAACACAACTTAAATTCTATTCTTGCTCTTACTGGCAGCCAGTGCAGTTCTATGTGAAGAGATGTAGTAGGAGTTCTAGGTGGAACACCAAAAATGAGTCTTGCGGCCCTGTTAAGAAGAGACTGAACTTTCTTTAAAATATAATTTGGAAGACCCACCAACAGGGCATTGCAATAATCAACACGAGAGAAGACCAATGAGTGAACCAATGTCAGGAGGCAACGTCTGGTTATAAACGGCTTCACCAAATAGAGATTTCTGATGTGCAAGTAACAACTTTTAACTATCTGGTTTACATGCTCTATTGAAATCTAATCGGGAGTTCACATATACACCCAGATTTCAAACAGAGTTGGCCGGTCGCAGCTGAGATCCACCCACATTGATGGAGAGGGCACCTACTATATCATCAGCTCTTCTATTTCCTCGGATGATGAGAATATCAGTTTTACCATCATTTAGTTTAAGTTTTCTCGCTCTCATCCACTTCTTGATATCAGACATCAACAATTCCATCTTACTCCGTATATCAACTATATTTGTGATTCTCACATAAATCTGGGTGTCATCTGCATAAAAGTGAAAGGTGACATTATGTGCACGAAGCAGAAGAGACAAACTGCTGATATAAATTATAAATAGGATAGGACCTAAAACTGATCCCTGCAGAACACCATACTGCAGGGGTGTCGAGTCCGAGACCATTTGATTTACCATCACACTCTGGGATCTACCTGACAAGTACGACCCAAGAAGCAAGAGAGCTGAGTCACGCACACCACAATCATAAAGATCACTCAATAACAACTTGTGATCCACTGTGTCAAAGGCCGCAGAGAGATCAAGCAAGACCAATAGTGAGGCCACACCATTGCAAATGTTCTCAACTAGATCATTATGTACTCTAATCAATGCTGTTTCAGTTGAATGATGCTGTCGGTAAGCAGACTGAAAAATTGGGATAGTTTCATTCTGCTGAAGTAGTGGTTGTAATTGGTCAAGTATTGCACGCTCTAATATCTTTGATATGAAGGACAGGTTGGAGACAGGACGATAGTTCAACATGTTCTCAACATCAAGTCCAGGTTTCTTTAGAGTAGGTCGGAGTAGTGCATGCTTTTCAGAATGTGGGAATCTACCTTCAGAGAAGCACTTGTTAATTATTTTGGAAATAAACTCAACTGTGTGATCATAGACTCTTGGTAGCTTGGAAACATTTATGGGATCCAACGGGCAAAATGTTTTATTGAGGTTTCTTATGTAGGACGAGATCATGTCCACCTCTACTGAGTGAAAGGATGAGAGGACATTATTAGGAATGTGTCGGGGTTGGAGTACAACTGAAAGTTCTTCACCAACAGAAGCATCATCCAGTTCCTGTCTTATGCGAGTTATCTTGCCAGCAAAAAATACCACAAAGTTGGCAGCCAACTCGGCATATGTCTCTGCGTCATATTATTGTCAAGTTTCCGTAATTAGCAAAATATTTCGCTACACGATCTTGGTAATAAGCCGAGTTATTAGATGGCGAGATAGCAATTTAACAACAGCTGGAAAAAAAATATTATAACATGCATACACTGAAAAGATAAATAGCAAAACGATCCTTCAAATACGACACTCATATATAAAAGACGAGGAAGTGCTTAACCCTTCCTGCCCGGGTGTCATTTTAAAATGACACCGCGGCAGATGGGCAGGAGCCCGGGTGTCATTTTAAAATCTGTAAGCTTGAAAGCCTATTAAGCTTGGTTTGAAAGCCGTGCATCCGACGCATGTAAGCAAAGCCTGTCTTTGCGACACCGCACCTCCGAAACCAAGAAGGAGACGTCGGATCAATGTTGTTGTTGTATGCTATGACTAAATTAGTGTCTGCAAAAGTCCGATATTGCGAACATCGCATCGAATCTCTCTCCACGGAAATCGTCATCACAACTGAACCAGTTGACCTAGAGAGTGGCCAGTTTACAGATAAGAAACAGCACTACATTTAAAGATGCGTGGGAATTCTCTAGCATTTAAAATAACAAAGATAAGGGTAGCCTATTAAAGACATCTTTTGGCCAGATCGCCCGGACCTCAATAATGACCTTAGGATGGCGAGCCCGGGCAAGAAGGGTTAAAGAAGGATGGGGCTCTCTTTTTTTTTTTTTTTTTTTTTTTAGGGATCCAAATAAGAACCTCCCATGTAAAGCAGTAATTCCAGCAAGGGAACATGCACTGCCATCCGTCCTCTGAGGGGTAAAGGTAATAGCAAAATGTATAACTTGCAAAACAAACCAAAACACGAACTGCACAATATAAAGACAAAACAACAACTTATCCAAATTCATCCATGTGTTAGAAATGTTCTATTAAATGTATTCCTTTAACTGCAGACAATTGTACAAGGAAGAGCAGTGGATATTAGTGTACTGCTGATAAGGGAGGGAAACGAGTGGAAGCTACCTGTACTGATGTTTGCCGATGATACAGTTCTGATGAGCGATAATGAATGGGAGTTGCAGGGTCTGGTAAATATGTTTGGAACAGTGTGTGAAAAACGGAATCTGAAGGCAAATGCGGGGAAGAGCAAGGTTATGGTCTTTGAAAGGGGTGCAGCCACAGAGTGTGAGGTGAGGTTGAACGGTCGGGCTATGGAGTATGTCAGCTCATTTAAGTATCTGGGCAGTACACATCTATCTATCTATCTATTGCCTGACGCCGTGATCCCCGAAGGGGTGGCCACGAACGAACCGCCCCCATGCACCTCTGTCCCCAGTCAGTCGACGCCCCTCCCCCCAACCAGCACCACCTTCGTTCATGTACTTCCTCACTCCATCCTTCCACCTCATATTCGGTCTACCTCTCCCCCTCTGTCCCTCCACCTCGCTCTCATACACCCTCTTAGTCATTCTCTCGCTTTCCATACGTTCCATATGGCCGAACCATCTCAAGTTGTTCCTTTTCACACTTTCCAGCACATCTACCTCCACACCACACCTCCTTTACTTCCTCATTAGTCTGTCTATCCCTCCATGTAACTCCGCACGCACTCCTTAAGTAATTCATTTCCACTGCTCTCACTCTTGGTCTGAGTCTCTCAACAAACGTCCATGCTTCGCTTCCGTAAGTCAGTGTCGGGATTACCACACTGTCATGCAAGGACTTCTTCACTTCCATACTGACCACCCTATTTCTTGTTACTGCTTTTAGCATTCCTACAACCCTCTTCCCCTGTTGTACCCTCTCCCGCACCTCTTCATCCATAGTCCCATCTTTACTCAACACACTGCCCAGATACTTAAAAGAGTTGACGATCTCCATAGCCTGACCGTTCAGCTTCACCTCACACTCTGTGACTTCACCCCTTTCGAAGACCATAACCTTGCTCTTCCCCGTATTTACCTTCAAATTCCGTTTTTCGCACACTGTTCCAAACTCATTTACCAGACCCTGCAACTCCCATTCATTATCACTCATCAGAACTGTATCATCCGCAAACAGCAGTATAGGTAGCTTCCACTCAATTCCCTCCCTTTTCAGCGATACACCAACATCCACTGCTCTTGATAGTATTTCTTTCATAACTCCATCCATATATACAGTAAACAACCACGGGGACATCACACACCCCTGTTTCAAACCAACATTCAGGTCAAAGAACTCGCTCTGCTCACTCTCCACACGTACTGCCGCCTTTGCACCCTCATACATGCTCTTCACTGCTTTCAACAACTTGCCCTCTACTCCGTATATTCTAAGTACTTTCCACAAACCTTCTCTATCCACTCTGTCATAGGCCTTCTCCAAGTCCATAAAGGCAACATACACCTTTTGTTTCTTCTCCAGATACTTCTCCACAACACAATTCAGGGTAAAAATCTGATCTACACATCCTCTTCCCTTCCTAAAACCTCCCTGCTCGTCGCCTATCCATTTCTCCGTTCTCACTCTCACTCTCTCAATCACTACCCTACTGTATACCTTCCCTACTACGCTTAGAAGACATATTCCTCGGTGGTTACCACACACTCCTCTTTCCCCTTTGCCCTTATATAGGGGGACTATTATGCCAGTCTTCCAGTCATCGGGTGCACTCCCCTTCTCCCATGCTAGTTTGCACATTTTCCATACCCATTCTATCACTATCTCACCACCATACCTCAACATTTCCCCACACACTCCATCTGTTCCTGGTGCTTTCCCCAACTTCACTCTTTTCATGGCTTCCCACACTTCTGACCTCCTGATCCCCACCTCCTCCTCCACTACTTCTCTTCTTCTCCCTCCCATACCATATCCAGCTATGTTTGCTGGCTCTTCATTCCTTTCATTTAGCAACTCACTGAAGTACTCCCTCCATCTTTCGACTCTCTCTTGCTTCTCGGCTAGCATTCTCCCATTCTTATCTTTCACACCCTTACTGTTTCCCTTGCTACCTTCCCTAACTTTCTTGACTTCTTTCCAGAACAGTTTCTTACTCTCCCTCCATTTTACACTCAGATTCCTTCCAAATTCCTCATCTACTCTTCTCTTACTTTCCTTCACTACTCTCTTCACCACCCTCTTACTCTCCACGTACCTCGCTCGTTTCTGTCTCTCGGAATCTTCATTCCCTCTGCTACCCAACCACTCTCTATATGCTTTCTTCTTTTCTTCCACAGCTATTCGTACCTCTTCTGTCCACCATGCTGTACCTTTCACTCCCCTCCCTCTTCTCCTCACTCCACACACCTCCTCACATGCTGCACAGATCTCATCCTTAAACACCTTGCTCATCTCCTCCACTTCCTCCATAACTTCCAGGTCGAACCCACCTAGTCGTCTTTCCACTGCTCTCCTGTACTCCTCCCTGATTTCCTCCTCCTGCAACCTCTCCACCCTCCTCACCATTCCACCCTCCTCTCGCCTCCCTCCCGCTCTCCTCACCCACTTCTTTTGTATCCTAACCTTAGCTACCACTACATAATGATCAGACAGACCCCCTCCAATACCCCTATACACCCTAGCATCCATCACAGATTTCTTCATTCGTTCATCCACACATACATAATCAATCAATGACTTTCGTTCCACCACTGTCTTATCCTTCATCGTCAACATCCGTTTCCACGTGTACCTGTGGATCATTCTGTGTCGGAAGAAGGTGTTGGCTATCCACAGCCTCCTCCCCACACATACGTCCACAAGTGCACTACCATTCCCATTCACCTCTGATGGTACCCCCCACCCTCCCACCACTCCCTCAACTTTCCTATCACCCACCTTACCATTCATATCCCCAATCAGAAATATTCTTTCGTTCTTGTCAAACTTCTCCAGGCACGCCTCCACATTCATCCAGAACTCCTCTTTCTTTCTTTCAAGTATATCCTCTGTCGGGGCATACACGCATACAATCACCCACGTTTGTATTCCTACTTTCATTCTCACCCACACAATCCTTGAATCCACAGACCCATACTCTCTTACACATTCCTTCCATTTGCTACTTACAAACAAACATGCACCTTCTCTCGCTGTTCCTTCACTCACTCCAGCACACACACCCATTCCACACTCCCACTCTCTCACATCTGAACCTTTCCATTTGGTCTCTGTCATTCCACATACATCCAGCCTGGCATTCACTAACACTTCCAGAACCTCTCTCTCTTTTGTGCCATCATTCATGCCACTAACATTCCACGTAGCCATTCTCAGAATGTCCAAAGGCATGTCCTTAGTCGGTCGTGGTTCGTCAACGTTGGTTCCGTCCGCATCCGAGGCTGTTCGTTCGTTTTTCCTTGCTTCGATATTTTTTCCGGGTGGGGGTCGCAAGCCCGCCGACCCAACCTCTTTAGTCGCCTCTTACGACACGCAGAATGCACGTGGGGCATATTCTATTCCCTAACCCCCAGGCAGTACACATACATACAGTATATATAAGTTTAAAGATAGTTTTGTTCACAGGGAATGTGGTTACAGTCTTATGACCTAAATGGCGGCTTTCCAGGTGGCCCTGTCAAGGGCTGCCTTTCTTGTCAAGTTCTATATTTTGAGATCGGACCGGAGTACCTGATCCCATGTCATTCTAGGTCTACCCACACTGTCAGCTCGGCCGCAGCAACAACCGAAGAAACAAATCAGGTCAGGAACCTACTACCTAGCCAGGCCAGGGAGGCACGAGATATAGGCTGCCCGAGGACAACCGAATGGGACAGAATAAGAAAAGAAGGGAAAAAACATAAAAAGAGGAAAGAAATACAGTAGGGTCCCGCATAAAACGAGTCTCGATTAAAACGACCGACCTAAAATATTAATATTTAATTTTCGATCAGAATGAATGTGATCACATAAAACGAGTCCGCCGCCAAAGTGGGGCAAATCCGAGGAGTTTTCATATAGAGCGCCGCCGAAATATCGTACAAAACGTACGAAATATCGTACGCTTTCATATAGAACGCCGAAATATCGTACAAAACGTACAAAATATCGTACGCTCCTGACGGAAATTTACGCTTCCAGTGCACATTGACGATATTGGGCCACCAAAATGCTGTGTTCACATAAAACGAAAACGCATAAAACACCCTCGTTTATCGACCATATACTCGTTTTATGTGAGACCCTACTGTACTACTCAAAATTAGTCAAGCCAACGATGAAAGCTAGAGGGAAGAAGGAGGGAAATAACCATAACCCTCCCCCAGCAAGCCCTAAACGCCGACCCCGAAGCCCCCCAACCGTGACAATGAGAGTAGTACCAGAGGGGAGTGTGTTGAGTAAAGATGGGAGTATGGATGAAGGAGTGCAGGAGAATTGAATTGATAAGATTTAGGCACAAAGGCCAAGCACTGGGACCCGGCGGGTGCCAAACCCCGAAAGGAGTTGAAATAGGGGAGCTATCCCCCCGCCAAAGGCGGCTCTCTAGGGCCTTTCCTAGCTGATGCCGAGAGGATTGGGTTCTAGTCATGTGGTGATGGGCTGGTCTATCAGAGTGAGAGCTGAGCGATCTCTGCCATACCCATAGCTTACTCTGACTGTTCCTTTTATTTATATATCTTCTAGATCTCAAGTGACGGCATCTTTTCCGTGGACTGACCTCCCTACTGCCAACCTAGAGGTCGGCAGATTGGAAGCCAAAGCATCATATTTTTCCCTTGCCCCTCAACTTTCCCTTCATAATTGCTGAGGGGCACAGGGCCTCAGGAGGGGCTTTGGTTTCCCGGGCGTTTCCGCACCCTCCTCAGCTCCCTGCCTAGGAGTTGCTTCGGTCACCCGGGATTTGGTAGTGGATCGGTACTAGGACCAATTCTCTTTCTAATTTACATCAACGACATAGATGAGGGTCTCACCTGTACAATCTCAAAATTTGCTGACGATACAAAAATTGCAAATAGCGTACTCTCAAAAGAACAAGTTGACGATATGCAACACAATCTAGATAAGTTGTCACGTTGGGCCCAAATTTGGCAAAAGAGTTTCAATGCGTATAAATGTAAAGTACTACATTTCGGATACCAAAATGAGAAAGCAAACTATTCGATGAATGGCACTCAGCTTAAGAATGTAAACAGAGAAACCAATCTGGGAGTAACAATATCGAGTAACCTAAAAACCGAGTCAACAATGTTCAGAAGTTGTTAAGAAAGCAAACAAAATAATTGGCTTTATAGGCAGGTCATTTGAGCATAAATCCAAAGAAGTTATCCTAACCCTTTACAATTCCTTAGTCTGCCCTCTTCTGGAATACTGCGTTCAATCCTGGTGCCCTTATTACCAAAAAAGATATAGACAACGTAGAGTTATCAAAATTATACCTAGCCTAAAGAACAAACCATACGAGGAGCGTCTTAGCGAACTAAATCTATTTCCTTTAACCCAGCGCAGATTAAGAGGCGACTTAATTCAAGTGTTCAAAATCATCAAAGGCATCGACAATATGAACTGTAGTAAGTACTGTACTGTACTTCACTATCAACCAATCTAATTACACGCGGGGAAACGGCTCCCGGACGGATTGCCGACGGACATTTGGCCGACAGACCCTAGCCTAACCTAACCTAACCTAATTTAACCTAACCTAATTTAACCTAACCTAACCTAACCTAACCTAACCTAACCTAACCTAACTTAACCTAACCGTTCGGCCAAATGTCCGTTCGGCCAAATGTCCGTCGGCAATCCGTCCGGCCACGGGGGAAACGGTTGCAAAATTATCGGTAAATCTTTTAACTCACACGAATCTAAGAATTTCTTCTTCAATCGAGTTGTCAACTTGTGTAATGGGCTTCCCCGAGACGTTATAGACTGCAGCACCGTTGATTCATTTAAACTTCGCCTAGACAAATATCTTGCATCAAACCCGCGACTGACTGCGTTTGTAAATGAATAACTTTATTTTATCCCCCCCCATCAGTTACTAACCAATCTGTCCCCTACTAACTTCCTAATCCTGCCACGGACATTAATTCCAGGGCAGTAGTTCCCTTTCCAATGCTCCCTTACCCACTCTAAACCACTGTTTGGACAATTGATCCTCAGTGTTTTGGAGGACAAGCAGCCTAGATGGTCACCAGACCTGTTGTTACTTGATTTCCTTTGTACTCCTTTCTACTCCTTTGTACTCCTTTGTAAGCAGGGAGAGTTTTGTGGGGGCGCTCGTTTATGGCCTTGGCCTTGCTCGGGACCTTGGGGCTGTTCGGCCAGACAGCCTGGGGAACAACAACAGGGACCTGTAGAGATCATTCAGCGCTACATCTAAAAGGAGTGCGGGAGAGGGTGCAACAGGGGAAGAGAGTTGTAGGAACGCTGAAAGCAGTAATAAGAAATAGGGTGGTCATCATGGAAGTACTGTATAGAAGTCCTTGCATGACAGTGTGGTAATCCCGACATTGACTTACGGAAGCGAAGCATGGACGTTGGTGGAGAGACTCAGATCAAGAGTGAGAAGGGTGGAAATTAGTTACTTGAGAAATGCGTGCGGAGTTACATGGAGGGATAGACAGCCGAATTAAGAGTTAAGAGAGAGGTGTGGTGTGGATGTAGATGTGCTGGAAAGTGTGAAAAGGAACACTTTGAGATGGTTTGGCGATATGGAAAGTATGGGAAGCGAGAGAATGACTAAGAGGGTGTACGAGAGCGAGGTGGAAGGACTGAGAGGGAGAGGTGGAAGGATAGAGTGAAGAAGTATTTGAGTGAAGGCGGTGCTGGATGGGAGGAGGGGCGTCGACTGACCGGGGACAGAGGTGCATGGGGACGTTTTGTTCGTGGCCACCCCTTCAGGGATAGCGGCGTCCGCCAATAGATAGATAGACCAAGAAGAGATACAGTAGTTTCATATTTTTCCATTAATTATCGAGAAATTAGCTGCTAAGGGATTCAATCTATCATCAGAGTATAGTTACAAATATCTGGTATTGGTCAGGGTTCCAAGAACTACTCATGCATTAAGGCCGGTGTTACACGATTCATTTTTCCGGCAATTTTTGATGAGCAAGTTTGTTTCTAATAATTATTATGTTCTATCCAACAACCAACTCTACTCCTAAAATCGATTAATGAAATATTACAAACACATGTGGCAGTCCGTGGATTCGAACCCAGGACGCTCACACCGAAAATCAACACCTTATGCATTACGCCACGAAGACAGTATATAGGGAGGGTTCTTTCACATTGGCATTGGTAACTAGACCGAAGTATCCATAATATGCTAGGTAGCTGATTTCTGAAGGAGTTTACATTTTGAAGATGCCAGACTACAATTGCCCGTAAAAATTGCCGGAAAAAGAGCTTATGTGACACCCCTAAACTAACCAACTTGTAGTGACAGCAGGCACAGAGGCAGAACAGACACAGGTATTTTAATGTAACACTTGCAAAATAAATTAACCAAAACAGGGACACAATACAAAGGCAAAAGAACTTGTGGAAATAACGCTTAAGCAAAATATAATAATCTATCTATCTATCTACTGTATCTACTTCATCTATCTACTCAGGCCCATTCCCCTTTTTATGTTATTTTTAGCTGGGTGGCTAAATTAATAATAAATAATAAACACTATCTCGACCAGTAGACCATATTAAACCAGTAGTTCTCAACCAGTACACACTCAACTATACATTGTTCCAAATGGCTAGGTCAGAAATCGTGAACCCTGACCTTTGCAACTCAAGAAGGGCTAGAGCAAATGGGATATAAATTGCCACACCTATTCCCTGGCTAACTCTTCCTAAATGGTAGAAATATTAGCTGGATTACTGTAGTCGTTTGTGAGTTATACAGGTTAAGGGGGGTCACCTGCTTTTTTTCTTCTCTTTCTCTCCCTTTCTCTCTTTCTCTGGTTTGTATCCATTCGGCCCCATTCAGCCAACTGTTTTAAGACGTTTATCCCCATCCAGGTGTCGATTTCTTCCTGGCGAGCGATAGCGAGCCAGCATTGTGTGGAGAAATCCGGTTTCAGAGACATTTTTCTATCTAAAAATGTACAAATGTGACTTGCTGTCAAAACAAATATATATATATATATGCTGGCTCGCTACCGCTCGCCAGGAAAATATTGACACCTGGATGGGGGCAAACGTCTTAAAACAGTAGGCTGAATGGGGCTGAATGGATACAAGCCAAAGAGAGAGAGGGAGCGAAACAGAAAAAAAAAGCGAGGTGGGGGTCCCTTAATGTTGAGGAGTTTTGGCCTACTTATTTGGAACAGTGCATAGTACTGTTCAATGTAGGTTAGTTATAGATAGCGCCAACCAACTTGACAATAATCTTAACCCCTTAACTTCTTATAACTCAAAATGAAAGAAAACAATCGGGCTGACATTAATCGTGATCGTGTATTGAATCTCTGACTGTGTTGGTGGTGTAATGGTTTAGATGCTTAAGTTCTGGGTGTGGTGTTCGTCCCGAGTTCGAATCCCGGGAGGACCATATGCTTTCATTAGTTTATTCAAGTGCATTGGGGTTTGTAATTGATGATTAACCCAGGGAACGCACAAATGCCCTTGGGGCAAGGGTACTTATTTGTGAATTTCTAGCCTTGGATTCTGACGTAATTCGTTACATTTACAATAGAAAGCATTATTTGTTTTCAATGTGCTTTTATTTTACATATATGATGAATATATGAACCTTGAAGCGAGATAAAATAAGTGGGAAAAGCATTTGGGTGGTGAAAATCGTAAATATTCCCCACCCGGTCGTATTCTCAGGCGTGAGCCAGCGAGTCACACACCCTCCCCTGTCGCTGTCTCTGACTCAACTGAACAACCGGGAGGTGTCTCGGTGTTATATAACGATCTTTTATGCACCCCACTTGTGCTACATTACCGCGGGAGAGAAAAATAACCGATATATGATGAAAATAAGAGGAAAAATAGGTGATAATTGAGGAGAGGGGGAGGGGGGAATAAGGTGGGGAAGTGAAACATATGGATGAGTGGTAGGAAGTACTAGAGGGGAATTATCTCACCTAATGACATACTCCTTTGTTTTGAGAGCCCCTGGGGTGCTTTGGATTTTTTTGGTTATGGTCTTGCTTCCATGAAGCCTATTGTGTTCGCTATGGTGACCCTTCCGTGAGGCCTATCGCACTTGATGGGTTAATGTTAAGAATGAGGTGTTGCTTATTTCTATCATTTGGAAAGAGTCCACCAGGAAATAGGTGTAGATATGTACAGCCAGTATGCTCAAGGTCCTTTCGAGTTACAAGGAGGTCAGGGGTCGAGATTTGTGTCAAGCTGGTTGGCGGCACCTTTAGTTAGGATATTATTAGCACATTTCGGTACACTCGGATACCAGTCTCTAGCCCACTCAGGAGAATTCGTGGACCCTTATGTTTTCTCAATGCAATTATATCTATCCAGATTTATTTTTGGATATAATTTGCTTTTCAATGAATAGTATATATATGGGTTTGTAGTTGAATTATAGAACATTCTATTCTTAAGGGAGCCCACCTCACTTTTTTTCTCTTTCTCTCCCTCTCTCTTTGGCTTGTATCCATTCGGCCCCATTCAGCCTACTGTTTTAATACTCTTACCCCCATCCAGATGTCAATATTTTCCTGGCGAGTGGGTAGCGAGCCAGCATATATATATTTTTGTTTTGACAGCAAGCTAAATTTGTACATTTTTCGATAGAAAATTTCTCCGGCAAAGCCGGATTTCTCCATACAATGCTGGCTCACTATCGCTCGCCAGGAAGAAATCGACACCTGGATGGGGATAAATGTCTTAAAACAGTTGGCTGAATGGGGGCGAATGGATACAAGCCAGGGAAAGAGAGAAAAGAAGAGAAAGATAAAAAAAGCCAGCCGGAGACCCCCCATAAATTAGTTTCCAGAGATATACTGTACTTCCATAACTAGAAATCGATAAAGTCCAGGAATTTGTATGAGTGAGCCAGAGACTATGGCATCAGAGTGTACATCACCGACGAGCCAACAACATTTAGTTTAGTTCACGGGAATGAGGGTGGGTAGCGTGCGTACCCTGCATGCGGGAGGCCGTGAGTTTGATCCTTGCTTGTTAAATGTCTTTGACACTCTTCCCAACCACTCTCTGCAATAGCAGACAACAGAGGTGCAGCAGAATAGTGTCACATTTGTAATGTGAATCGTAGCACCTGATAAAGCATGATTGAGCTGGATACATTGGTTACAGACAACATTCACAACCACAGCCACTCCAACAATACAGTAACATTCAACATACACTTCATACATTACACTGGTTACAGATAACACTCACAACCACAACCACTACAACAGTACAGTAATATTAAACATACACTTCATACATTACATATATTGGTTACAGACAACATTCACAACCACAACCACTACAACAGTACCGTACAGTAATATCAAACACACACTTCAAACATTACAAGAGTTACAGACAACACTCACAACCACAACCACTACAACAGTACAGTAATATTAAACATACACGTCATACATTACATATATTGGTTACAGACAACATTCACAACCACAACCACTACAACAGTACAGTAATATCAAACACACACTTGAAACATTACAAGAGTTACAGACAACACTCACAACCACAGCCACCACAGTAACATTAAACATACACTTCATACACTACACTGGTATACATAACAAGGGAATTAAAGCAGGAATCACAGGCAGAATAAACCTCTTCCAGGAATATTCTGCAACAATCTTATGAGAATCAGTCTGGGATTCCAACACAAGACTCTTTATATCATATGCCACACAGTCTTTAACCCTTCACCACCATTACCTAATCATATTCTGGTTACCATTAGACAATTTCCTTTAGTTTACAATCTACTTCTACGACTCAAATAGGTAAATACGATCTTAACAAACCCTCTTAATAACATAGGTCCTTCTTAAACTGCATAAAATTGTCTAAAATTATCCAGAATCCAAGGTAAAAAGGCATCATGGTGCTGAAGGGGTTAAGGGGCTTGTTGGCTCTGATTTGACTTTGTTCACTTGGTTTGGTAAACAAACGAGCAAATAGCAAAACAAAAAAATTGTTGGCTTCCGGGTGATGGACCAAAATACATTTGAAGTTTGTTAACCCCTTCTGTACCGGCGACGTTTATTTCATTCTATTCTAGTTATATTTAGACGATTTTGTGCAGTTTATGAAGGATCTGTGGTATAGAGAGGGTTAAGTGAGTAGTTTGAAGCATCTTATTTGCTGGAGGCCTTTTATAAACTGAATAATATCGTCTAATAGTAGCCAGAGTAAAGACGTCGCCAGTACGGAAGGGGTTAATGCTTTAGTTATTTCCAAATACAGTAGTGATTTTGATAAGTTCTCGTCTTTTTAGTTTAAAGACCATTTTCTCTGTGGACAAAACGGTCTTTAAACTTTTTTTGTATACATTATTTATGCCTTCCTGCTTTGGTTTGTTTGATTTGCAAGTTTTGCATTTACATAGTCACCCCCAGCTAAAAATAAATAAATAAATAAAACAAATAAAACAAATAAAATAAATAGAAAAAATGGGGAATAAGCCTGAGTAGAGTAAATAGCTCAAATGATGTACACTTTTACAGGTTGAATGATCCAGGATACAGTATAATGGTGTGGATGAATGTTACGTAATACCTGCGCCAGAGTTTCCTAGCCAGAGCACAACCCTCACCAAACAGCACACTCCACTCCGATACTAACGGCCCAACAACAGGCATGCTTGCAAAATAAAAATAAAAGAACATTATACTAATTACTCCTACCAACTAAATCACTGTATAAAGCCCAACCGTGCAACAGTAATACTAAACAGTGAAAACATCATCTACATTTCATCCTATTGATCTTTGTATCTGAGGCCTAATGTATTTTGTATCTTAGCAGCTTTACCAATGCTGACCATATAAATACATACAGTAGTAAGGAATACGAGGCATGGTCAGTAACGCGTCAGACTGTTGATCAAAAGGTCTGCAGTTCGATCCCACCTTGTGCAATTGGTAGACGTCACAAGTTTGGAAACTCAGGTCTGCATGTAGGGGTAGACCTAGAATGACATAGGATCAAGTACTCCAATCCGATCTCAAAATAAAAAAACTCGACCAGAAAGGCAGCCCTTGACAGGGCCGCCTTGAAAGCCGCCATTTAGGACGTGAGACTGTAACCACATTCCCTGTGGACAAAACGGTCTTTAAACTTGTATATACTGTACAGTACAGTACAGTATATAATTATGTATGTATGTATGTATGTATGTATGTATGTAGGTCTAGCGATTTGTGGCAAATGTCCAGTTAAGTCCCTGTAACAAGGGTACGCCTTACCCCTGTGAATCAATGGAGTGCACAGCATTATAAACTGTATCAAAGGAATATGAGGGCATAATATGCCTTCTATTTTTTTAAGAGACAGTAAATAGAGAAAGGAAAAACAAAGACAAACAAAAAAGGTCCATGTGCCTAGAGGCATCCTCCATTCATAAAATGTTTGTAACAATTGGACTTAAACTATTGTCTCAGAATTGACCACTTGCGGGTTTCAGGCTATAAGGAAGGTGGAACCGTAAACATCGATATTAAACAGAAATGCACTAATAATGTAGGTTTCTGATGGATGGAGAGGATGATGAATTTGGTTTTATGTATTTATAGATGTACTGCGACCGTATTTTAGCTGGTCATTCTGCGTAATATCGATGTCTACGGCTACAACTTCCTTATAGCCTGAAACTCGCAAATGGTCAATTGGCTGCAGTTATCAGCTACTCACAACACATCGATAATCTGTCACTATCATACATAATTTTATGGACGTATGCATCTACTTAAATAAAAAACAAAATTTCAACTGTACAAAACTTCAGAAAATAATAGAAAAAATCCTATGATATAAAGTGAACAAGTTATTATCATGCATAATTTGTCTTCTACTCATTATTATTTATATAAGTTTATTTGCATTGTAACTTAAGAGATAGCAATACCGCAATAGCTTCTACTACCAATTGTGCAGTTTATAGGGTATTAAAAAAGGAAATGTTAATAATGATTCTGAAAATATTGTCTTTTAACCCCTACTGTACCAGAGGTAACTACCATAAATGTGGTAAAGATGGTGATGGGCTGGTCTATCAGAGTGAGACCTGAGCGATCTCTGCCATACCCATAGCTTACTCTGACTGTTTCTTTTACTTATATATTTTCTAGATCTCAAGTGACGGCGTCTCTTCCGTGGATTGACCTCCCAATCTACCAAGATTGGAAGCCAAAGTGTCACATTTTTCCTTTGCCCATCAACTTTCTCTTCATAATTGCTGAGGGGCACAGGGCCCTGGGTGGGGCTTTGGTTTCCCGGACGTTTCCGCACCCTCCTCAACTCCCCGCCATGGAGTGGCTTCGGTCACCCAGGCTTTATTGTGGTCGGCAGGGAGGGTTCTGTGGGGGCGCCCGGTTATGGCCTTGGCCTTGCTCGGGGCCTTGGGGCTGTTCGGCCAGGCAGCTTGGGGAACAACAACAACAACAACCATAAATGTATCCCCCAGTCCCAAGCAATGTGGCCAAAATGGCAAGATATAACAACCTCCCACCTCAAAAGATGGAGGAATAATGCCTCTCCCAGCCAGTAGAGGCTTGGATATAAGCTGAGAAGCGTTGCCAACTCTAGAGCAGTGCTCAAACGGTTGTGGTACCAGGCACTGCCTGATACTGGCAGTTACGAGGACCGTATATTACTGATGGTTGGCAGCCGTCGCTGGGACTGGGGAGTGATTTATCTACGGACAGCTCTCTGTCATCGCTGGGATTGTACGGGTTATAAGAACATATCCATACGACGGTCCACACAGCCTTACTGCTGGCCTATTTAAGGGGAACTATTATTATTTTTTTCTGAACTCCTTCTCCTTCAAGTTTAGCCCAATTATTTATGAGATTATAAGACGTTCTCCCCATTATTTTGGCGATTTTAAGAACTTTCGCCCTATCTACAGTAGGTGTAATTTAGGAGGAACCGAAAAATGTACAAATTTATCTCTAATTTATGATAGAGATCTACGGAGAAAACGAAAACAAATATATGTACCGGTAATAATTAAAAAAAAAAAAAAAATATTAAAACGTCCCCTTAAATGTCTAAAGGTATAGGCCTTTCATTATAGGTAGGCCAAACATCTTGACCACGCAATTGAGCTAAATATTTCACAATTTAGTAAGTGTCAGGCTGTGTCTCGAGTCGGCCACACCCAATTAACCCTCTCACTCTCATATGACGCAGAGGTTGCCAGATTAGCAATAAGAAATAAGAGTTCTCTCACTCTTATAATTACCTCTCCAAAATTAGTTTTCTGCCCACAGCTAACTCAAAGACAACTGCAGAGGTTGAAGTAACTAAACTAAAGGTTTCTAAATACCCCTGATGGTAACAAAGGCTTTAAAGTATCCCTAATAGGGTCAAAATTGCGTCATATGTCGGAGTGGGTTTAAAAAAAAAAAAAAAAAAAAAAAAAACGGAGTATGTGCCAAATTACATAGATAGATACAGTATATAGATAGGAAGGGTCAGTCAGGGAATAGGTGTGGAAAATGACAGCCCATTTGCTCCAGCCCTTTTTGAGTTACAGAGGTTAGGGGTGACAATTGTCTGGCCTACCAATAATGAATGGACTATAGTGTTGACAATTGCTGCCTATGGGCTACCCGGTTCATTACGGGAGCCCACCTCGCTTTTGTTCTCTTTCTCTCCCTCTCTCTTTGGCTTGTATCCATTCGGCCCCATTCACTCTACTGTTTTAAGATGTTTGCCCCCATCCAGGTGTCAATATTTTCCTGGCGAGCGGTAGCGAGCCAGAATATATATACTGTATTTTTGTTTTGACAGCAACCTAAATTTGTACATTTTTCGATAGAAAAATTTCTCCGGCAAAGCCGGATTTCTCCATACAATGCTGGCTCGCTATCGCTCGCCAGGAAGAAATCGACACCTGGATGGGGATAAAAGTCTTAAAACACTTGGCTGAATGGGGCCGAATAGATACAAGCCAGAGAAAGAGAGAAAAGGAGAGAAAGATAAAAAAAGATGGTGACCCCCCTTAAAGGTAGGCCAAAAATCCTGACCTCTATCCTCTGTATCTCAAAAAGGGCCGAGCAAATGGGCAATAAATCTCTACCCCTATTCCCTGGTTAACATATCCCAATTGGTAGGAAAATGAACTGGATTATTCTAGCCCTTTTTAAGTTACAGAGGTTAACCCCTTCAGCGCCATGACGTAATTATCATCATGTTCAGGTTACCATTAAACAATTTTCTTTGGTTTATAATCTACCTCTAGGACTCAAATGAGTAAATACGAGCTCAATAAACCCTCGGAATAACATGGGTCCTCCTTAAACTGCATAAAATCATCTAACTTTAGCCAGAATCAAAGGTAAAAAGGTGTCATGGTGCTGAAGGGGTTAAGAGTCTAGATTTCTGGCCTACCTAAAATGAACAAGGTATAGTTAGCCTGCGATGCTTTGATACAAAACACATGAGGCTCCGGATACAAAGCTATGAGTGAATGATATATAATACTTTATACTTAAAATAAAGGCAAAGTGTTCAGGTATTAGTAAAACACACAATTATTACCGAAATGCAAAATCAACGCTGTGTATACAATGATCATAAAAAGTAAATAAATCCATAAATATTAATAAAAGAAAAATTCAAAAATAAAATATATAGGCTATACTAAAATAAGTATAAAGCGCTATTATTGTACAACATAATCCTGTGAAGCAAAATAAAAAAGGTTTATTGGGTAAAGCAAGGAATGTGCATGTTATCAATGATAGGTCAATAATGAAACCTTTATGGGGAGGTTTTTAGTTTGCACCCTACACTTCTCTCAAGCATAAAAACATACCCCCTAGACCCCCCTTAGAGATAAATGTGTAAATTTTTTGGTAGAAGGGGATCCAGGAAAAACAAATACTTCCCCTTAACCCGGGGCTTCCCGTCGGTTCTCAGCCGACTCATCTTGCTCGAAACCGCCCAGGCGAGGAGCTGAGGAGGATGCAGAAACGCCCTGGGCACTAAAGCCCCACCCAGGGCCCTGTGACCCTCAGCAATTATGAAGGGAAAGTTGAGGGGTAAAGGAAAAAGTGACACTTTGGCTCCCAAGCTAAAACCAGCCCATCACCACAGTGTAGAGAGTGTTAAGAGTTATAGAGGTTACTGTTCACGAGTTTAGGCCTACTTACTTGGAATAGGGTATAGGATTTCCCGGGTTAATAACGTACCTTGTAATAGAGCTCCACAGTCCGCCCCCTTGTCCCTGTTCGTCCTCGTCGACCAGTAACGAGTGGTGTTGTTTGCCGGGCTGCTTCACCACGCGCACCTTCACCACGTGGGATCGGAAGCTGCTCAGGAGGATCTCTACGTCTTCCGAGCCTACCGGTGTGTCCGTACCCTCGTGGCTGGTAAGGAGAGTAATAGATAGATGTACACTTCTCAACACTTACCAGTACATTATTTATTTATATATTTTTAGGTTTCCTCCCTAAACATGAGGAAGAAGGGGGACCAGAAAAAACGACCATCTCCCCTTAAACCCCGCACTTCGGCAGGCCTCTTATACGCCACACCGAACCTTCACCACAGACCTCAGTAGTCCTCTTATACTCCCGCGAGCGTAATATTCACGGCCGCGTAACTCAACAACCCGACCAGGATCAAGATAACAATATGTACTTCATTTTCCAATTTAGTATATCTTTCATCATTGCTTAGCTATTAAGAAAATAAGGCCATAACGCCCAACCCGCACCAATTCCGCCGGTACGGAGCGTAAGAAGATCGCCGAGGCAAAAGGGTTAACACAATACTATTACTCTACAGTACTGATATATAGTCCATTCATTGTAAATTAATTGGTGAGTTTGTGAAAACAAATATGAATTAACCCATTCAGTACCGGTGAGGTCCTTTCAACTTTATTCAGGCTACTATTACACGATTATATTCAGTTTTAAAAGGGCCTCCAGCAATTAACAAGCTTCGAAATATCCTACTCAACACTTTTTACTCCCACAGATCCTTCTTAAATTGCACAAAATCGTCTATTTATAGCTAGAATAAAATTTAAAAGACGTCACCGGTACAGAAAGATCAACAAAACTAAGATTGCTTGTTATTTCCAAGTAGCAATTTTGATAAGTTCTTTTGTCATTATATTGTGTCATCCCTGTTTTGGTTTGTTTATTTTGTAAGTTTTACATAATAATTTATTTAGTTAGTGTTATCCCTATTCGGGCTGTCTCGAGTCGGCCACCCCCCTGCTAAAAAACAGAAAAAAATGGGGAATGTGCATGAGTAGATACATAGATAGACATTATAATTGCTTGACAAAAAAAGAAAGAAATTAAAATGTAAAACTTGCAAAATACATAAACAAAGAAAGACCGTGACATACTTGGCAATGTTGTAGATGTCGGCGGAGCGTCCCTGTCGTAACTTAAGCAGCCAGGCCCCGGGGTTGGCTTTCAGTTGGAAGTAGCCCAGGTTAGCCATTACAATTGTGTCCACCTGCAAATACAGTACAAAACACAAATATTTTAATAATAACATAACGCTCTGTCTCGAATCGGCCACCCCCAGGCCCCAGCTAGGAAAAAAAAAAAAAAAAAAAAAAAAGGGATATGTGCCAGAGTATATACTGTAGATAGATAGATAGAGATAGATAGTCTAAGAGGAGTAAAGTTGGTTAGTGGAGAGAACATAATCATTATTCTGGTTCAGTAGTAGTTTATCGAGAGGCCTTCCTTAGGGTTAAGCGCTCCATTAATTACTATTTCCATTCACATACAGTAGGGTCTCACATAAAACGAGTTTATGGTCGATAAACGAGGGCGTTTTATGTGAATTCGTTTTATGTGAACACAGCATTTTGGTGGCGCAATATCGTCAATGTTCACTGTAAGCGAAAATTTTCGTACAAAGCGAACGATATTTCGTACGATATTTCGGCGTTTTATATGAAAGCGTACGATATTTTGTACGTTTTGTACGATATTTCGGCGCTCTATATGAAAACTCCTTGTATTTGCCCCACTTTGGCGGCGGACTCGTTTTATGTGATCACATTCGTTCTGATCGAAAATTAAATATTAATATTTTAGGTCGGTCGTTTTAATCGAGACTCGTTTTATGCGAACACGTTTTATGCGGGACCCTACTGTATATGCATAGCCTCCGATAGCGCAGTTGAAATGGTTGTAGATGCTAAGATAGGTATGCAGGATTCGAAACTGCATAATAAATCGTAGGCTTGTGCAACATTCTTTAACTGTCTTCGTGGTGCAATGCATAAGTGTGTTGATTTTCGGTGTGAGCGTCCTGGGTTCGAATCCCCGGACTGCCACATGTGTTTGTTAATTTCATTAATCGAGTTTAGGAGTAAAGTTGGTTAGTGGAGAGAACACAATAATAGATAGATAACACTTTTTTAGCAACTCAGACAAATATATTTAATCATAAAGGAACAAGGAAACCAGTAAACTTATTAAGTCAGGGGGACTTTGTTGAGTCTTGCTGAGACACTGTTAGTGCTATACCAACAATGGTCACTGTAATGACATGATGGGGCAGTGTTGTGGTAAGTCTTTATTGTACTGTACTACATTAAAAGGACTGAAACACGCTCTTTGTGGATGAAGCGGTCTTTAAACCTGTATTTTATTTTTTTCTATGTGTATTAACCCTTGGGATCCGGGGGGCCTCATATGAAGTTTGGTATTTTCAAACTTCATAATTCAGTAGCTACTGATTGAGACCACCTAGAGCAGTCAAATTTTTTGCAAATTGTAGAACGTTTTCTTGTCTGTAGACTGCCGTTGAGATGACATCGCTACGTTGCGTGGTTGCCGAGTTCTGATGATTATATCGGCGACTTTTTAGCCGCGCATTTTGCCTCATATGAGGCCTCCCGGATTCCAAGGGTTAAGGAGACAAAAGGTAAGTTGCTAGTAACGAGTGTCTCTCCCAAAGCCGAAATAGTGAAAGGGCCGAATTCAAGGGACGTTGGGGCAAAATGCCTGGACACCCAAAGTTTAAAGCAGTTTAATTCATGGGATGAAGGAAAGACTGATTGAGGGAAACAGTTCCAGAGTTCAATTATGGAGTAGAAGAAAGACTGAAAAAAATTGCCAATTCTTGGGTTGGAGAGCTGGACAGAATAGGATTGGGACTGAGTATGTACAGTATTACCTTTAGCAACTTTCAGAAAACTTTACTGTATTTAATTATAGAGGAACAAGAAAACCAATAAGCATTTAGGGGGAGGTTCAGTATTTGGTTTTCCTGGACCCCATTCTCCCTCATGTTTTGCCCCCTTTGATCAAGACAATATATTTTAAAACTATTGGGACTAAACATAATGGAGAAGGGGACCCAGGACACCCTCTTTAATTACAATACATACATACATACATACATACAAGTTTAAAGACCGTTTGTCCACAGAGACTGTGGTTATAATCTCACGTCCTAAATGGCAGCTTTCCAGGCGGCCCTGTCAAGGGCTGCCTCTGTTGTCAAGTTCTTTATTTTGAGATCGGACCGGAGTACCCGAGCCCACGTCATTCTAGGTCCACCCCTACGCGGTGGACGCGCAGCTCCCCCCACGTTCACAGTCCGGCATTTCTTCACCCAGTTCTGATCATCCATTCTCTCCACATGTCCAAACCAACCAAGTCAGCTTGTGCGTATCACTTCACTGACACTCCTAATGCCCAGACGCCTTCTCAATTCCTCGCTCGATACCCTGTCCCTGAGATTAACCCCACACATCAATCTCACCATTCGCTTCTCATTCCGTTCCATTCTATTTTACATCCTCCGCTTTAACTGACCACGTGTCCGAGGCATAGGTCATCACACTCCTAACACACGAGGTATACACCTTCCCTTTAAGGTGGGGTGGGAGCCCTCTCATGGTCAGGAGTGGCAACCGGCCACGTCTCCGAGGCATAGGTCATCGCGCTCCTAACACACGAGGTATACACCTTCCCAGCCACTTCTGACTCTAGCAATGGAGCTAGCTTCAGCGCCACCTCCGGCGGAAACCGTATCGCCCAGGTAGCAGAACTTATTCACACACTCCAGCGTTACACTGTCAAAATCAACACTGACAGGCGGGTCATTTAATACAAGATCTCCCTTGCACACTGCACATTCAAAGTCTCTGATTCTTGTCAAAGGTCCTCTAGCTCCACTACATCTCTTGTGTACCCCGTCACTACAGACGCAACATTGAATTGAATTACTTCCCACCCTCTTCCCACATACTGCGCATTGATATTCGCCGCTTCTTTCCATAGTACCACGCCCTACTCCACTAATCATGACCTTTGTTTTATCTATGTTAACACTTAGACCCTTATTTGCCATACCTTCCCTCTGTCTTTTGAACTTCGCCTCTGCTTCCTGCGCACTATCTGCGATAAGAACTAGATCATCTGCAGATCACATCTCCCATGGGAGTCCTGTCCTAAATTCCCTTGACAGATCCTCCAGGACTAAAACAAACAGTAATGGGCTCAGAACTGAACCTTGGTGAACTCTAACTCTCACTGGGAACTCTTCGCTCAGGCCCCCGTTTACTCTAACTGCTGCCCATGACCCCTCATACATTCTCATTATCACACGCACCAGCCACTCTTCTACTCCGAGTTTTCTCATAGCCCACTGCACTACCTCCCTGGGCACCCGGTCAAAGGCCTTCTCCAGATCTACAAAAACTAGGTAGAACTCTGTTTTCCTCTAAGTACAGTATTTAACATATATTCTAGTTAGCTATGAATAACTTGATTGAGCTAACATTTATAATAAGGCCTTCAATATGGTGACGTCTTTGTTATTATTCATTACCGGTAACTATGATGTCCTGGGGCACATTTGTTAATGTACTTGGATCACAACCCCGAACTCAACTTCAATTCCTGATAAGATGCATATTAGTTGTTGTTGTTGTTGTTGTTGTTCCCTAAGCATGTTAGTAGGTATGGATGGTTTGGACATGTGGAGAGGATGGATGAACGAAGTTGGGTGAAAAGATGCAAGTCCATGAATGTGGTGGGAGCTGCACCAAGGGGCAGACCATACTGTCTGATCTTGAAATAAAAAAAAACTGACAAGTGAGGCAGCTCTGAACAGGGCTGCCTGGAGCAACGGCATTAGGAAGTGAGACCGGTACTGCACTTTGTATGAAGGAAGTAAATTTGACTACACATAACTACCACCGCTACCACCAACCACTCGACGACGTATACAGACTAATAACACACACAACAAAGCCACTTTAACAGCTTCCTCTCTCTCAAGACCCCTTTTCCCCTCTCTACACTCTTCAGAAAATAGGAAAGTATAAAGTAGCTATGAGGTGCCGTTGTAAAGACTCATCCCTCAATACCTTCACCAGACCTGACTTGATAACAAGTACAAAACTACCTCCACCTCCAATTCCATCACTACCATAATAACTACTACTATAGTCTATTCGCTGTAAGTAGGTGAGAAATCATGACCTATAATCTCTAACTAAAAAACGTCTAGAGTAATCGAGCTAATATTTCTACCATTTGGGACGAGTCAGTCAAGGAATAGATGTGGAAATATACAGCCAATTTGATCTAGCCCTTTTTGAGTTACAGAGGTTAGAGGTCATGATTTCTTGCCTACCTACAGCGAATAGACTATACTGCTACTACTACTGACCATAACAGGTTGATGTCTGTTGCCAAGTGTAAACTGTAGTCCACGTGGAGGGTTGCCTGAAGACTGTTCAAAACAATGGCCTTCCAAAAGTAGGTGCTCCAACTCAAACTCACTGCAAAACACATAAAATAGTCACATACTTTAGCAAATACAACACTTTATATTTTTTACTTTATCAAATACAAAAGTTTTACTCTATCAAATACAACAATAACAATTATTTTTCATTAAATACACCACTCAACATTAAAGTATACTTAAAGGTGGAGGTGCATGGGTTGAGATAAACCTGGAATAATAATCACCAACCAACACATAATTATCTTGAAAAATGCAATGGCACCGAAATAATTATTAACAATGGTATAAAGGATTTTGTGGATCGTCTACACCAGGCCTGTGACGTCATAGTGACGTCACACCAGTATCTTCATCGTGGACTGGATGGTGGACTTACACTCCTATGACGTCACAGGTCCGGTTTAGACGATCCACAAAATCCTTTATACCATTGTTAATAATTATTTTGGTGCCATTGCATTTTGCAAGATAATTATGTGTAGGCTGGCGATTATTATTCCATGTTTATCTCAACCCATGCACCCCCAACTTTAAGTAAAAATTTAATAACATACATTAAAAATAATATATTTTGTTTACCCTTTCAAGATTTGATTACGCATTTCCTTTTTGTTTTCTGGGTATGATTAGTCAATTTTAATGACATTAGGAAGAGTACAGCATATGGAAGTCAGAGGGTTGTTGTTGTTGTTGTTGCTGTTCCCCAGGCTGTCTGGCCGAGCAGCCCCAAGGTCCCGAGCAAGGCCAAGGCCATAACCGAGTGCCCCCACAGAGCCCTCCCTGCTTACCACTAATAATGCCCAGGTGACCGAAGCCACTCCAAGGGGGGAAGCTGAGGAGAGTGCGGAAACGCCCGGGAAACCAAAGCCCCACCCAAGGCCCTGTGCCCCTCAGCAATAATGAAGGGAAAGTTGAGGGGCAAAGGAAACATGTGACATCTTGGCTCCCAAACTGCCAACCTCTAGGTTGGCAGTAGGGAGGTCAATCCACGGAAGAGACGGCATCACTTGAGATCTTGAAAATATATGAGCAAAAGGAACAGTCAGAGTAAGCTATGGGTATGGCAGAGATCACTCAGCTCTCACTCTGATAGACCAGCCTATTACCACATGACTAGAACCCAATCCTCTCAGCATCAGCTAGGAAAGGCCCTAGAAAGCCTCCTTTGGCGGGGGGATAGCTCCCCTATTTCAACCTCTTTCAGGGTTGAGCACCCGCCTAGTCAGAGGGTTAATTGAGCTAGTCTTTACCCTTAGGCATCAAGTGTCTAGCAATACATAAACGGAATAAACCTCCCTGTGGAGCTTTCTGTCTTTAACCCTTGCAGGACGGATGGCGTCATTGTCATCTTACTCTAGCTACTATTAAGCGATGCTGTTCAGTTTAGGAAGGACCTCTAGAAATCAAAAAGGCCACACACTATCTAAATTAACCCTTTCGTGCACTGCAGGGCGCGATTGTGTCCTTACAGAGATACTTTAAACCTTTGTGACCATCAGGGGTGTTTAGAAACCTTTAGTTTAATTACTTCAACCTCTGCAAGTTGTCTTTAAACGAGTTGTGGGCAGAAAGCTAATTTTGGAGAGGTAATTATGAGATTAAGAGAATACTACAGTACTTATGAATTGGCCTACTAAACGGCAACCCCAGGACCTGAATGGGTTAACCCGTTAAATACTGCATATCCTTCCTAACTTGAATAAAATTGTCTAAATACTGTATAGAATATAATAAAGTGAAGTCACCCACACTAAAAGGATTTAATTTGATGTTGTTGTTGTTCCCCAGGCTGTCTGGCCGAACAGCCCCAAGGTCCTGAGCAAGGCCAAGGCCATAAACGAGCGCCCCCGCAAAACCCTCCCTGCTTACCCCTAATAAAGCCCGGGTGACCGAAGCCACTCCAAGGCGGGGAGCTGAGGAGGGCGCGGAAACGCCCGGGAAACCAAAGCCCCACCCAAGGCCCTGTGCCCCTCAGCAATTATGAAGGGAAACTTTAATTTGATGTACAGTAGGGTCTCGCATAAAACGTGTTCAGATAAAACGAGTCTCGATTAAAACGAGCGACCTAAAATATTAATATTTAAATATTTAATTTTCGATAAGAACGAATGTGATCACATAAAACGAGTCCGCCGCCCAAAGTGGAGCAAATCCGAGGAGTTTTCATATCGAGCACAGAAATATCGTACAAAACGTACGAAATATCGTACGTTTTGTACGGAAATTTACGCTTACAGTGAACATTGACGATATTGGGCCGCCAAAATGCCGTGTTCACATAGAACGAAATCGCATAAAACGCCCTCGTTTATCGAACAATTTCTCGTTTTACGCGGGACCCTACTGTATATACAATATGTATGAATGTATGCATGAATGTATTTTGGAGAGATTGTTTGCACCAATCGAGCAGGGCAGTACCCAGTGGAGGCCACATCAGAATATGATAAGGAATTGCTGGAACTCCTGTTTCATTTGCCTGGCTTCCCCTACTGTTTCTATTTGTGCCTCACCTACACAGAGTAATCTGGTTAACTCTCACAAACACCACCTCCTCCTATTCATTTCACTACACTTAAGGGGAGATCTCCACTTGAGGGACTTTTTTCTTGACCCCTTTCTCCCTCATGTCTAGCCCCATTGCTTTTGAGATTTTAAGACGTTTGCCCCATTAGTTTGGTGATTTTTAAGAATTTCAGCCCCATTCTGTCAATTTTAAGACCTTTCGTATCATTTAGGTGTCGATTTTATCCTGGCGAGCGATAGCGAGCCTGTAATTTAAGAGTAATCGGCCTTTCGGCCGGGACATTTTTCTACCGAAAAATGTACAAATTTATCTTGAAAGGGGGTCTAGGGGGTGAAATTTTAAGATTGCTGGAGGAGTAGGAAACAAACTAGAAACCTCCCCCTTAACAAGCACAGCACACTTTATTCCAACACACCTAAATTACCATACCTTGATGTGTGTGAATTTTGTGTTTTGTCTGTGTTTGTTTGCTGTTTTGTCTTGTGTTTTCCTGTTCTTGCTCTGTCTTGAGTCGGCCACCCCCAAGAAGAAGAAAAAATAGAATAGAGGAAAATAAAATAATAAATAGGAAAAGTGGGGATTGGGCCTGAGCAAATAGATAGATAGATTTTAGCTCTCTATCACTATCAACCTTGCAGAGGACACTTGTTACAGGCAGCTTTGCCTTTTGTTTCCTTCATGCACATAGACAAAATATATATACAGTATATATACCGGTACATTTCCTAATCTGATTAAAATGGTCTAATAATCATTTGTTTTAGTATACAGTGTGTATGTATGTATGTATAATAAACCTTTCCTTGATTTTTTGTATTTTTTCGTTTTGCAAGTTTTACATTAGTTTGGCAATTTTAACACCTTTAGCTCCATTTTCTTGTCAATTTTAAGACCTATCGTGCCATTAAGATGTCAATTTTTCCCTGGCGAGCGAAAGCGAGCCTGTAATTATAAGAGGAACTGGCCTTCGGCCGGAACATTTTTCTACCGAAAAATGTACAAATTTATCTTGATAGGGGGTGTTTTCTAAGTTTGAGGGAGGTCTAGCGAGGAAACTAAAATATAAATTAATAAATTAATTAATAGACCAAAAAAACAGCCACTATAGGTAGCGCCAAGGAACTTGACAATAATCTGGACCCCTGACCTCTCTGTAACTCAAAAGGGCCTAGAGCAAATTGGCTGTAAATATCCACACCTATTTCCTGGTGGACTCTTCCCCAATGATAGAAACGTCAGCCCGACTGCTTTAATTAATTTTGAGTTATAATAAGTTAAGGGGTCAATATTATTGTCAAGTTTGCTGGTGCTATCTATAACCCCTTAACCCTCTCTTACCTATGGACGCCTGATTCCACGGTCTCTAGTTTGATGTTATCCAGGTCGTGTAGAGAGTTGACCACGTCCACCAGCCAGTTCGGCCCATTAGTTTGGCGATTTTAACACCTTTAGCCCCATTTTGTTGTCAATTTTAACCCCTCAGACCCAGTAGGGCTCTGAGGCACCCATAACAAACGCGGCCCGCGGAACCCGGTAGGGCTCTGAGGCTCCGGCAGCTTGAAAGCCTGTAAGCTTTGTTTTGAAAGCCGTCTGTCCGACGCATGTAAACATCAGCCGGTTGGACCGACGCCGCGCATCTCCGACCACAAGAAGGAGAGGCGTCGCTTGTTCTTGTGTGGCTGTGTGTTTAATTGTGTTATTGTTTAGTATTGAAAAGTGGCTGATATCGCCACAAAGTTCTCTCCACGGAAATCGTCATCAAAACTGAACCAGTTGACTTAGAGAGCTCTACTCAACGCCATTCTACAGATACGATGATGATGATGATGATGATGATAAAGATTTTATTCTAGCCTACTGAGCCAGGAGGCCACTTATAAGGCTAGGAGACCAAGTATGGGAAGCGGAGATACATGGGTAGCTCAGTTATAACTCATGGAAAACATTGTATGGCCTGAAGATAGGAACGGAGCGGTGCAAAGGTAAAGGTAGGGGAGTCACAAAGCAATTCGGGAAGGGAACGGTTCTGGAGATAACGCAAACGTTCATACCTAAAGCTACGGCATTCGCACAATATATGGGGAATTGTAAGAACTGTATGACATTGCTGGCAATAGGGAGGTGGAGATCTAGGTAGACATTAGGTAACCATGTGTTAGCCTAGTATGTCCAAGACGAAGCCTGGTAAGCACAACCTGGTCAATACGAGCAGAAGAGGGAGGAGTCGTCCAGGGGAATACGTCGTCTTTGAAAGAACGGAGATGTATAGTGGTAGGGAGACTCTTCCACTCCATACACCACTTATCACGGACTTTAGACTTAAGTACCGGAAAGACGTCAGGTAGGTGCATGAGAGAGACGCTAGGAGTGCCCCGCCTAGCTCTCTTGGCCAGAGTATCCGCTCTTTCGTTCCCACTAAGACCGACATGGGCAGGGACCTAGCAGAACGTGATGGTACGGTCCAGGAGCAGGACATGAAGCAAGCTGGCAATGTGCCTAACAAGGGGGTCACGTGGTGCATAGCATTGTAGTGCCTGCAAGGCACTGAAGGAGTCACTGCATATGACAATGTGAGGAACGTTGCACGGGAGATCACCTATCAAGCCCAATGCACCCTGTATAGCTAATAATTCAGCGGTGAACACCGAGGAAAACGGATGGAGCGTGCTCTGATGTGATCCATATTCAGACACTGCTGCACAACCCACTAAGCCATCTTCCTTGGAACCATCGGTATAAATTAAAACAGCCGGACGGTGACAGAGCAGGTGGTTCAGGGCCAGAGTGCACAAAACAAACGCGTCAGTGGACTTGCCGGACGAAGTCAGGTGAAAGCAAAAGGTGGGACGTCGAATGCACCACGGCGCACTCAGGCACAGAAGCCCGAGGGAATGGTACGCTGTGAGTGGAAAATAGGTTCATGGGTACATGGTGACATATTATCCAGTGGGCCATCCGCGAAACATCGATCAGTAGGTGGCGACGCCGATAAGCGAACGGCAGAGGTCATCGTAACCAATATGCGATGATGATGGAGAGGCAGCTCACCAGCTTCCGCCAGCAGACTACTAATCCGGGAAGATCGAAAAGCCCCAGAGCTCAATCGGATCCCTAAGTGGTGGACAGAGTTGAGCCGCTGCAAAATAGGGGGGAAGCATTACCATATATTGGACAGCCATAGTCCAGTACCGATAGGACTATGGCTTTATAAAGCATAAGTTGTTGTTGTTGTTGTTGTTCCCTAAGCTGCCTGGCCGAACAGCCCCGAGTCCCTGAGGAAGGCCATGGCCATGATCGGGCTTTCCCACAGAGCTCTCATTGAGTGTAGGTTGTGTTGTTGGCGTAAGTGGTTGTGTGAAATGCAGTCTTCTATGATGTGTTTAATGGTATGGGGTGCTGTGTTACATCCCGGGCAGGCGTCGACAACGGAGTCATCCAGTCTCTTCTGATAGCTCAGGAGAGCTGGATGGTGTCCGCATCTCAGCCTGGCCAGGTGGACTCTGTCCTCGCGAGGGAGGGAGGATTCGGAAGGATGGATTTCGGGAGGTCGTGCATGCAGCTGCGTGTTGTCTGTGAGTGAGTGGATGGATTGGCGAGAGATATGAGTATGGATGTGCTTCTGGAAGTTGGTTCGGGGTGGGCAGGGAGGGAGAGAGGACAATAATTGTGTGTGATGCCGTGAGCTGGGTGTTGTTTTGATATTTCTTGGTGTCTGTGGGTGTGTTGCCATGTAGTTTAGTGGGTGGTCTTGGTTCGTGGAGGCTGCTGCCAGGAATTGAGTGCCTCTCATGTCCAGAAGCATAAGTAAGGTGGGTCTATCTGCCCCCACCCCAATGGACCCGAGCAACAGCCTTAACGACGTTCATGCGCTGGAGACAGCGGGCTTTCACTACATTGATGTGATCAATCCAATTGAGGTGGGTGTCAAAGGTCATACCAAGAAACTTTACAGTGTCGTAAAAGGGGATGCGGAAACCCCCCATTCTCAGATCGGTGGTATGGCCGCGCAAATGACGTTTGTCACGGAAAATAATAGCTCTCTAAGGAGAGCTGGAAACCCGTCTTGGATGCCCACTTGTGAATGGCACCCAAAGTGGTGTTAAGGCGACGTAACATGTGTGGTAAAGTGGGGGAGGTGTAGTAGACAGCAAAGTCGTCAACAAAAAGACTATGAGATACGCCCGCCGCAAGGCAATCAGAAATTTCATTGATCGCAATGATAAAGAGTGTCCCACAGCCTTGGGGTATTCCGGATTGAAGTGGCATGCAGCACGACAGCTGTCCCCCAGTCTTGACCTGGAAAGTCCAATCTGTCAAAAATGCTTGTAAGAACAATGGGAGAGTCATACAAAAGTTTGAGAATCCTGTGTCTCCAAGTCATGTCATATGCCTTCGCTATATCAAAAAATATGGCCACAGTAGGATGGCGGTTTACAAAACCTGCCCGAACCTGGTGTTCGAGATGGGTCAGGGAATGTAGAGGAGACCTACCGGGGCGCGATCCATTTTGGTATGGTGACAGAAGGCCATTTGTTTCAGCATAGTGCATTAATCTGGGATTTATCATTTTCTCCATTAACTTGCACAGGCAGGATGCGAGGACAATGGGTCTGTAATTAACAGATGTTGGGTCCTTTCCAGGTTTGGGGACCGGGACCATGTAAGCGTGGCGCCAAATCGGAGGGACGTAATTTACACTCCAAAACTGATTGTATAAATGGAGGCGAAATTGTAGAGCATCCTCATGGAGATGTCTGACAAGCGCATACGGAATACCATCGGGGCCAGGAGTAGTATCTGAACATGATTGTAAGGTGTGCAAGAGTTCAGACATAGTGAAAGGCTCATTGTATGTAAAGGCCCGACCCCCATCAAACAGAAGGGACTGCGATTCGGCGTTGTGTTTGTGTCGAAGGAACTCGTCTGTGTGGAACTCATCGGAACTAACCTTAGCGAAATGGGAGGCAAGGCAATTGGCAATGTCACAATGATCCAATATAGGTTCCCCCATAACAGCACTTGTTAGGGATGACAATGAAGGGCGAGCATTCAGACCGTTTATTTTTCGGAATTTCTCCCATATTTGCGTAGTAGAAGTGCGGTGAGTGAAGCTAGATATATAGGCTCTCCATGAGGTCAGTTTGCTCTGCCTGATCGCTCGCTTAGTCAGTGCAGAGACTCTGTTGTGAAAAGACTTCAACGACGAGAGGTGCAGAGCGTCACGGACGAGAGTAGGAATCAGTGTCGGGTTATCAGAATGCGGGATGAGCAATCGGGTCTCCACAAAGCGTGCGCGAAGCTGATGGAGGGTTCTTTCAAGGCGGTGTTTATAGGTAACCAAGGTACTCAAAGAAGGTGACCACCACGGAACCTGACGCACCCGGGTTCAAGAAGACGTTTTAGGGATGGATGTGGAGGCCACTGAGTGGAGAAAATCCATGAAATAAGTGAAGTCCACGTCTGGGGGCTCATCACTACGAAAGTCACCGATGCTGCTGGACAAAGACTGAAAGGTATCCCAGTCGGCTTTGGAGATGTTATACTGCGGTAGTTGAATGGAGGGAGTCGGTGCTGTGCGCTGGAGAAGAACAGGGAAGTGGTCACTGGAAAAACGTTCGTTAAGGACAGCCCATTCGAAATGGGAAGCCACAGAATCGCTAGCCAGAGACAAATCTACAGCAGAGTAAGTGTCATGTGTGGAGGAACGGTAAGTATGGGCCATCTGGTTGAGGCAGCATAGCTCGGTCATTAGGATCAACTGCTCAATGTGGGTACTTAAAATGTCAGACCGGGGTCCACCCTATAAAGGGGAGTGGGCATTGAAGTCCCCTAATAAGAGGTATGGTTGGGTGAATTGACGAACGAGGGATGTTAAGTCATGTGGGGAATAGTGGCAGGATGGTTGGTTATATAAGGAGCAGATCGTTAAACGTGGCAAGTTGGGTAGAGAGATAGAGATGGCAATTGATTGGAAAGGGGCTGGGTCTAAATGGAAGACCGAGTATGCATGGTCATTACGGACCAGGATAGCTGTGCGCAAATGACCTTCAATGGAAGGGGAACAAGAGGCAAGTTGGTATCCTTTAGGGGGAGTGATATATGGTCCTATGTGCTGCAAGCAAATACACACCGGCATGTGCAGCCATAGAAAACGCTGCAACTCACCAGTGTGCAAACGTGTCTTATATCCATTCAAGTTCCAGTGTATAATATTATGCGTCAAGAATAGGTGTAACGGAAGATTGGCTAGTGCGGGCTGGAGCGGTAGGGGTCAGGGTAGAAGAGTGAGAATTAGTCTGTTGGGGAAGCGCCTGCTCCTGGAGATCCGGGAGCGAACACCCAGGTTCACCAGGAGGAGGGTCTGGTAAAGTGGCAACAATTTGTTCAAGCTGATCTTTCAATGTAGTAATAAAATCGGGCATCTCGAGGAAATGCAGCAGTGCCCCACGCAGACGCAATTTGAGCCGTATTGGGAAAGAGGTGATGGAGGACCGCGCCGTTCGGAGATAAACGAACGCACTCTGGCAGTAATATCATGTTCCGTCGAGGTCAACGAATCCTTGATGTAAGGGAGAAAACAAGATGTGCACCCGCAAAGCGCACCGTGAGAGGAGACGTCATCCTGTTCAACCCGAGGCAGGCAGCCTGGGAGGGGGGGGGGGGGGGGGATGATATCCTCAACGTCCGGTAGCTCTAGCAGGTCTGTAGGTATCGCAGTGGGTGGGTGAGGATCCGTAGGTAACTGATCCTGTGCCGATAGGGAAAGGGTTTCCTTTGACATCGGAGGGGATAGGTTACGACATTGGCCAGTCGACTTAGCAAGTTTAGATGCTGTTGATGCGGGAGGGTGGAATGTAGCAGTATCGCGCGCTCTCTTACGGCCGGAAGGCACATCGTGAAGTTGGACACGTGAATCGGATAAGCGGTAGGTAACTAGATCCGTGTCTTCTAGGTTGTGTTGGTGTCTGAAACGCTCCATCAACGCAGCCGGTGAAAGGGTCGAGCCAAGAACGTGGTCAACACACAGACAACCTGGGTCATGCGAAGAGGGTAGGGAATCAGGAGGGGCGATCCGTAGGAGGTAAACCTTTAAGGCCTTAGTCCAAGTGCCAGACGGTGATGAGAGATGCTCATGAAAGAAACGCTTACCACAGGAATTACACCAAAAAGTATCGGTATGGTCAGGCAAAGACCATGGCAGCACAGGGGACGTGGAGCCGTCAAACGCCGCAACCTGCATTTCAAGATCATCAGGCGCACCTTGGCTTTGCTGGTTCCCCAGAGTGGTGCACTTCTGAGAAGGAGACGTAATTTTACGGGTACTGGAGAGACGAGAGGTACCAGAGATTGAGGGGGCAGCTCTCGTTTGACGGGTAGTCGACTTGACAAGGGAGGACGATGCCCTCGGTATGGGAATTGAGGAAACGGCCTTCAGTGATGTAGCTCGAGGTCGGGTGATAAGCCCAGGTCGGGTGATAAGCCCAGCGCGGGGTTTGCGCTGAGGCCGTGGAGGCTGAGACTGGACAGTAGACCGAGCGGAAGAAGGATCACGCTTAGAATGCGGGGTGGGCGACGGCTCAGGCCCACTATGGGGATGATCTGTGGTCGAGACTTCCGCACCTAGAGCCGCAAACGCATTGTGAGTTGCGACGGGAGGTCGGGGGGAAGGTCGCGTGGCGTTGGAGGGTCTGGTGGAATGACAAACATGTGAGGATGGAGTCGAAGTTGAGGACCCGGGAAGCTGTGCCCGGTTGTCGGAGGGCAATGAAGCAGGACGGGACACAGTAGCATACCTCCGCTCAGGCGTCGTTCCAGACTCACGCACTAGTCGCGCAGCAACTCTGAAAGGAATGCCCTTCGCCTCCTGCAGATGGAGCACTTCTCTGGCGAAGACATAATGAGTGCAACGCTTATCCGAGGCAACGTGTCGGTCTCCACAATTTGTACATGATTGGTCATCAGCGGAGCACGGGGAAGGGTGAGCGCCATCCCCAGTTTCTACCCCACAGCGCAGACAGTGTCCGACAGAGCAAGTATTTAACAGGATGGCCGAATTTCCAACAGTTGACGCACTGGCGAGGACTACGAACAAAAGGTCGCATGCGCAGCAATTCGGCACCCAATTTAATGGAGTGAGGCAGTTCATGGCTATCAAAGTATAACTTAGCAATGCGAAGAGGAGCTCGATAGGGATCAGAGCCTCTCCTCGGGGATATCGTGTAAGTTTCAACTCTAAGTACTGCTGGGAGATCTAATTGCAATGCTAGACACAGACGCAGGCCAGCGTTTCTGAAGTCATCCTCCTTGATGAGGACACTATGGGGAACAACAACCGTGCCCACACATTGGTTTAGCGACACTTCGGGGTGACCCAGTAAAGTGTCACTGGGAGTGTCTAGGAGGGTTATCATGGTGGACGACTGTTTCTCAGAATGAACTTCAACAATTCGAGAGGTCTCCGAGTGATGGAACAGATCAACAGGACCCACCTCTTGCCGAAGGTAGACCTGAAGATCAATATCATCGTGTAGGCGGTTTTCAACCTTAAAGTACTTCGGCCATCGTGGGGGTTGAAACAGTGCACCGAGCACATCAGGTGCAGCATGAAATTGCCGCCTGTTGCGAGTTCGGGAGGAAGACTGTGGCAGAAACGGTTGGAGCGTTGTAATTGAGGTAGTAGCGACAGGGAGCACCGTGACTGGGTCCGAGGTAGGCTTACCCGGAGTACCAGACAGAGCGGTATTGGTCGTGGCCGGCAAGGTCGCCGGAGGAGCCGGGGCTGACACAGGAGTGGCAGCCCAGAGGAGAGTCAGCTGAATTGGTCTTGGGAAGAGCAGGGTTTTGTCAACGCAATGTCCGAAGCAGGGGGAAGATCCGATACACTGTCCAAAGCCACGCAGGGGTCAGGATCCGTATTGTCCGGTGAGTCAGTGTCCATAAGACGAAGAAGTTAAATTCATCCGATCCAAATCCCGTACCCACCAGGGAGCCACAATTAGAGGACGGGGTTACCGCCCTAGGGATCCGATCAGGTATACACCCTTCCCAATGTACCTTGAGAGCCGTCGGTCCGTCGAACTAAGACCCAGTACAAGAGTCCGGGTTTGACAGAAAAGGATCCCCTCGTTCGAACACGTCAGGGATGCCAGTTCTTAAGGGTGAAGAGGCTTGCCGTCCCACATCACCCTGTAACAAAACCAAAGAGCAAGTCGGGCCAAGAACCAAGTGTCATTCGCGGTACCCCCAGAAGAGGGGGTAGAGAGAGGAAGAAGGGAAAAACGAAAAGCAAACAGGGAGAGAAACAAAAGTGCACGGCAAAATTAGTTGGAGGTGACAGGGGGAGCGGTCAAATGACCTTGGCCGACCCACCTGCCAGCCCGGAAGCCCCCATACGACGACAACGGACCATGCGTTATGGAGGTCTGGAGAAGAAAAAAAAAGGTGATATGTGGCCTTTATGGAATTGGAGAAGGATTATGACAGAGTGGATAGAGAAACGAATGTGGAAAGTACTTAGAATATATGGAGTAGATGGCAAGTTGCTGAAAGCATGTGAATGAGGAATGGCTATGAGGGTGCAAAGGCGGCAGTAAGTACAGTGGACGAAGGAGCAGAGTGAGTTCCTTTACCTAAGTGTTGTGTTGAAACAGGGGTGGTGTGATGTCCCCGTGGTTGTTTACTGTAAATATGGATGGATTCATTAAAAGAAATACTAGGAAGAGCAGTGGATGTTGGTGTATCGCTGAAAAGGGAGGGAAATGAATGGAAGCTGCCTATACTGCTGTTTGCGGGTGGTACAGTTCTGGTGACCGAGAATGAATGGGAGTTGCACGGTCTGGTAAATGAGTTTGGAACTGTGTGCGAAAAAAAAATGAATTTGAAGGTAAAATGCCGGGAAGAGCAGGGGTATGGTCTTCGAAAAGGGTGAAGTGCACAGAGTGTGAGGTGAAGTTGAAGGGTCAGGCTATGGAGATTGTCAGCTCTTTTAAGTATCTGGGGGTAGTGTGTTGAGTAAAGATGGGACTATGGATTGAGAAGTGGGGGACAGGGTGCAAACAGGGGAAGAGGGTTGTAGGAAACGTTGAAAGCAGTAACAAGATACTAGAGTGGTCAGTATGGAAGTGCAGAAGTCCTTGCCAGACAGTGTGGTTAGCCGACACTAACTTACGGAAGCGAAGCATAGACGTTCGGGAAGAGACTCAGACCAAGAGTTAGAGCGGTGGAAATGTGGTACTTGAGAAGTGCGTACGGAGTTACATGGAGGGGATAGAACAGACGAATAAGGAAAGTAAGAAGGAGGTGTGATGTGGTAGGTAGACTGTGACATAAGAACAGTGTGAAAAGGAAACAACCCTGAGATGGTTCGGCCATATTGGGAAACGCATGGAAAGCGAAAGATTGAGAATAAGAGGGGTTGTACGGGATGAGCGAGGTGGAAGGACACGAGAGGGAGAGTTGCACCGAGGGGAGAGGTGGAAGGAATGGAATGTGAGGAAGTAGATGGGAATGAAAGGGCGGTGCTGGTTGGGAGGAGGGGGCGTCGGACCCGGACTGGGGGACAGAGGTTGCATGGGGGGCGGTTATCGTTCGTGGCCACCCCTTCAGGGAATCACGCGTCAGGCAATAGATAGGATAGATAGAATAATAATTAATTAATCTACTGTAAAACTATACAGTATATACTGTTATAATTATACTGTCATATATAAATAGAATAAGAAAATATAAAAAAATTTCAGAAACTTAACAGAGTAAAGTTACACTACGAGGCATATACTGTGTATACAGTATATATATATTTGTTTTTCTTGTTCATTCTATGTGATGGAGGAGAGGCAAAAGGCAGAATTGCCTATAGCGAGGTTCCCTCCCCACATAGTTGTGAAAGAGTGAACAGGGCCAAAATCAAGGGACGATTGGTTTGAGCCAAACATAACGCCTGGACACACAGGAGTTTTGAAGGCAATTTAAGTCATAGGAAGAGGGAAAGACTGATTCTGGGGAGAGAGTTCCAGAGCTCAGCGTGTTGAGTAGAAGAAAGTTTGAGAGTAACCTTTTCACTCTTGGGTTAGAGGAGAGTTCCCAGAGTAACGGGAGTTTGTGTGATGGAGTTGCAAGACGGGTACCACGTGCCCTACGTAAAGGATAGGTGGTATGCACTGGGGAAAAGCTCTGAGGGGAACACTGATTATTATAGTAGCGATAGAATAGCGAGAGAGATGCAACATGGCGGCGGAGAGGAGAGAGAGATTGCAGAGAGGGTTGCGGTGAGGGGGGTGGGAGTTAATGATAGTGAAAGGCCCTTCCTTTCTACTTTGTCTAGGCGGATGCGGTGTGTGAGGAGGAACCTCCCCCACACATGTGAAACAATACTCAATACAAGGACGCCACTATGCCCCTGTACAGAGCAAGAAGATGTGCTGGGGGGAAAAAGAAACCCCCCTAAGGCGGTTAAGCACACCCAGCTTCTGGGAGGCTGCCTTAGCCAAGAATGGTAATATGGTCCTTCCAAAATGAGAGCAGAAGAAAAAGAGACACAAGAATATTGAGAGGGAAGATGAAGGGTTGATGTTTGTATTGCTTGAAGAAGAATGAGGATAGTCCGCTGGGAGATCCTGACGGGTAGATAGATGGAGGAAAAGGAATTGGGTTTTGGAAGCATTAAACAGGTAACAAGGTTTTTCTACTTGCCCCCAATTGGAGATTAGTATTTTTAGATCAGGAATTTAAGAGTTTCTATGGCTTCATTACGTTTGTCGTTAAGGGGCGATTGCTGGCTGGGGCATTCTGAAAAAACTAATGGAGAAGTAGTGTAAGGTAGAGTCGTCTGCTGGGGTGGGTATGAATGGATGGGAATTGAGGTACAGTTAAGCGAGATAATTTATAATAAAAATTAGAAAGAGTAAGGGACCAAGTGAGATAGGGACAGAGCCCTGAGGAACACCAGAGTTTATAGGGGTGAGGACAGTGAACATTGCCCATCCAACCCAAAAAAAAACCCCCCCGGGCCCGGGCTATTAATTAATTATATGGAAACGGCCGGAAAGGAAATTAGAGACAAAGGCACAGATGGAGGGATAGAAAAACTGAAGGAGGGTAGTTTTAAAAATTAAAGATTTGTGCCAGACTCTATCGAAAGCTTTCGATATGTCTATTGCAATAGAGGAAAAAGTCTCAACGAAGTCACCGAAAGGAGGATGACCAAGAGTTAGTAAGATATGAAAGAAGATCATCCAGTCTGGAGATAGGCAGGGTTGGGGACCCTTAAGGAAACAATATTGGCGATCTGAGAGCAGATGATGAGATAGAGAAATGCTTAAGAAATTGGGAAGCAAGAATAGTTTCCAAAACACTTTAGAAAGACAAGAGATTGAGAGCAATTGGACAATATTCGTTGGAGGGCTTGGAGAGCGGTCACCCTTCTTTGGGACAGGTTGAATGTGAGCAAACTTTCCAGCATGAAGGGAAGACGTTAGAGGATAGACAGAGACGAAAGAGTTTGCCTAGGCAGGGAGTCAGCACGGAAGCACAGTATATATATAATATATATATTATATATATATGTATATATACCGGTCATATATATATACAGGGTGATCCAGAAATATGTGCCGAAAATCCGGGGATGTATTCCTGACACATAATTAATGTAAATTACGAAATGACCATATTGGCAATTCTCAATAGTTTTCGGGGTACAGCACCTCCCCGGGCTGCCACGGATGGGTTTTAATCCAGGGATTGTACAAAAAGTCTGTGACAGATGGGAAATTTCTTAACGACCGTAAAGTAATACAGCACAGTAAATGTTATGTCATACTGGAAATACTGTTTAATTTGTAATACATCACGTTGTCCTTGGTAAATGTTCATTACAAGGAATTGAACATTTACTGTAAATGTTATTGTCATACTGGAAATATGTTTTATTTGTTCATACATCACGTTGTCCTTGGTAATGTTTCATTTACAAGGAATTTTGAACATTTACTGTAAATGTTATTGTCATACTGGAATACTGTTTTATTTTGTTAATACATCACGTTGTCCTTGGTAAATGTTTCATTTACAAGCAATTCCCGGAGTAAAACACATTCAAGCAGACCTGTTAGGTGCTGTAACTCGAAAACTATTGAGAGTTGCCCATAGGTCATTTCGTAATTTACATTCAATTATGTGTCAGGAATACATCCCTGATTTTCGGCACATATTTCTGGATCACCCTGTATATATATATATATATATATATATATATATATATATATATATATATATATATAATTACAGTTTCTAACCCCACCCGCTGCCCCGCATTCCAATCTGCACTCTAGCTCCCTACCTTTTTTACCACTAACAATGTTTGGAGTATGGTGGGTAAAGCCCCTTTCACACAGTCAAGAACACAATGCCGCATATCGGCTTATCTGTGTTGGGCCTCGGTCTTGAGGAATGTGACCCCGACTGCATTTTTGTTACGCATGCAGCAGACGATAACCGCATACAACCAATCGAGAACTGTCCAACAACCGACCATCGTAGGCATATCACCGACGATGAACTGACTTCCGACAAATTTGAATTTAACGGTCATCTCCAGAAGCCGACTGACACCGACCAATCAAGACCGATTCAGGCCGACAACCAACTGCAACCGGTCTGCAGCCCTATGCGTCACTATGCGGGCATGGTCAGGGTTATGCGGAATGGTCGTGCTACACCCAGACTGGCACGGTATGTTCCCGACGACACCCATATGTTGCAGACCGACTTCAGACCTCATCCGCATGTTCACGACCGTGAGCTGTATATTGCAGACCACCAACCGCATAAGGCCGCATACTCAAATTTTGAGCTGGCTCAACTTTTTGGGGCCCGCCCACGCAGCCTGCTGCCGCCGACCATCTACGACCTTTGACTGCATATTGCAGACCAGCTTGCCAGCCATACCCCGCATGCGTGTTCGCCGTTATGCGGCATTGAGTTCTTGACTGTGTGAAATGGGCTTAAGGATGTCCTGCTTGGATCCACCACTTTAATTGTACCGATTGCTACATTTTATGTATATATGATACAGGATATAGTATCGAATCAATGTAGCCTAAACTAGGTTAAAAAGGGGCTCTAGATTGAATTAAACTGGCGTTGTTATATATACAAAATTAAAATAAAGATGGACAAAAAGTGCAATATATTCACCCCCTGCCTGTCCCCCAATGATCCATCACTCCAATTCCCTCTCATCCTCCTCACAACTCTCATCACTCTTTATCAAGTATATATATATATATATATACATATATATACTGTATATATATATATATATATATTATATAAAAGCCTAGTGTTGAAAACAAAACTATCTACAAATAAATGTTCTTTTCTTACGATGGCCATTTCCCTACCACCTTAGGCTTTTATGTGTAAAGGACAGCGATACAACGGATCTAATATGATTACAGTATACAGGCAATTTTCATACGGTATTTATCTTTCCCAAAGTACATAGCTACATCCATATTGTTGCAACCGATAATTAGTGTTATAGATGTTGAAATTTCAGGAAATGTGTTTGTAATGTTTTCTGTTGATGCCACAGCACAAGTGAAAATGAGTAATCGATCGAATACACACGAATAATTACATTTTGAGAATGTTACACGCTGTGGAAATAAAATACACTTGATATTAAATACATAATGCAGAGTAATGCACAGTTACAAAATACGGAAATACACGAAATATGGATATACACGAAATACGGAATTAAGGAAATACACGCATAGGAAAACGTATCCGAAAACGGACAAGTGTGAAAGAGAACGTTGTATGCTGAAAACAAATATGAAGTTGAGAATGCAAATTTATAGCACAAGCAATACAAAATGGCATAGAGCACAAGGATCAGACAAAAGTAAATAACACGTGAATCAGAGAAAAAAGTAATACACATAACAAAATATTATACAGTAACGCGTAGAATGAAAATACTGTATATATACAATGATATATAATATACCGGGTATATATATATATATATATATATAATATATATATATAGATATTATATATATCTATATATATATATATATATATATATATATAATATACAGTATATATATATATATATATATATATATATATATATATATATATAATATAAGATACAGTATATATGATTATAAATGATTATATATGATTATATAAAATAATGATTAAGCATAAGGCATGAATAAATGTTTATCCTTTTTAAGTAGACTCCGCATAGTTGAGCTTCGATTTTTATTACATAAAGAACGAAGACATCTTGAGCCCCAAACTTTGTAATTACCTGCAGCAAGTGAAGCAAACGTTTTAAACTGTATTAAGCATTTTGCATGAATAAATGTTTTAAATGTTTATGTGCAGCCAGCATAAGTTGAGCTTAGTTGTATAATTGCATTCATGATTTGGCATAAAAACGTCTAATAAGACATCCTGAACCACAAACCTTTTAATTTTCGCAACAATACGCAGCATACTTGAGCTCAGTCTTTTATGTGCATTTGTATTTGGCATCATCTATCTAAAACTATTTGAGCCACAGACCATTTATATTTGGACCACAAAGTTTGTTTATCTGCACTATATATCTATTTTCTGTATATATATATATATATATATATATATATATATATATATATATATATACTGTATATATATATATATATGTGTATTTACGGTGTTGGAGTCTTGAATATATTCAGTGCAGGGCAGCAGCTGTACACAGCAGTACTTTCAAGCAGTTTATTAGGCAACGTTTCGCCAATACTTTTGGCATCATCAGGCTACAAAATAATAAGTATCTTAATACTGCAACTTTAATCTTATAAATCATTAATACCTATCACGGTTAAACAAAATACCAAATCATTCCTAGTGGAGTCAATTGGATACAGATTGGCTAATAAATAAGCTAGAACATTAAAACCTAAGAATACTAACCACTGGTAAGCTACAGGGTATAATGTAGCTAAGCAAACATGAGGACATTCAATAACAATTGCTTACCGATTGGTTTGCAGTTTTCTCTTTACAAGACGATAACTACACTTTTAATTAGTTAGTCATTTTAGCCTTAGAATACTCTGTTTCATAGTTTCCCACCTTTCCTCCTGGACCCCTGTTCTCTATGATATTACCGTCTCTCTCAACCACCTTCTCTCTCTCTCTCGCTCTCTCTCTCTCGCTCTCGCTCTCGCTCTCTCTCTCTCTCTCTCTCTCTCTCTCTAATGATAGATTAAAATCCTCACAAAATGACGAAGAACGGGTGAAATTTGTAGAGCTACGACGCAAAGCCAAAAAGTTTATTAAGCAAAGTAAAAAGACCTTAGAGTTACATATTGCGAATCAAAGTAAAACAAACCCGAAAGAATTCTATAGTTATATCAGAAAGAAAAAAGTAGTTACTTCAACTGTTGGACCATTAGTCGATGAAAAAGGAGAATACACCAAAGACGAAGTACAAATGAGTAATGCCCTCAATACCTTCTTTGCATCAGTTTTTACAACAGAAGACCTCCGTGATATCCCTACACCATCGCCGATTCATATTGATAATTCAGATGTTCTAAGCAATATCACCGTTACAGAGAGAGAAGTATTGAATTGTTTAGATAAACTCAAGGTAAATAAAAACTCGGACCTGATACAATCTCGCCTAGAGTTCTAAAGGAAGCTAAGAATGAGCTCTCCAAACCACTGACATTACTATTCAATAAATCCTTGCAGTCTGGAACTATGCCTGATCAGTGGAAGCTAGCCAACGTAACACCGATATTCAAAAAAGGCAGCAAATCCCTACCCAGTAAACTATCGTCCAATTAGCTTAACTTCAGTTGTATGTAAAATGCTAGAAACGGTCATACGAGACAGACTCGTAATCACTTAGAGGAAAATAACATACTTAAAGATACTCAACACGGCTTTCGTAAAAAACGTTCCTGTTTAACAAACCTCTTAGACTTCTTCCACGATATCCTCAACCTCTACGATGAGAGTAAGCTGTAAATATTATATACCTTGATTTTCAAAAGGCCTTTGACAAAGTTCCCCACAAACGTTTACTGCTAAAACTAAAAGCGCATGGAATACAAGACGGTGTGTTGAAATGGATAGAAAATTGGCTCAGCAACAGAAAGCAAAGGGTAGTCATAAACGGTAAGGCATCTAAATGGACCAATGTAAGTAGCGGGGTACCCCAGGGATCGGTACTAGGACCAATTCTCTTTCTAATTTACATCAACGACATAGATGAGGGTCTCACCTGCACAATCTCAAAATTTGCTGACGATACAAAAATTGCAAATAGCGTACTCTCAAAAGAACAAGTTGACGATATGCAACACAATCTAGATAAATTGTCATGTTGGGCCCAAATTTGGCAAATGAGTTTCAATGCGGATAAATGTAAAGTACTACATGTCGGATACCTAAATGAGAAAGCAAACTATTCGATGAATGGCACTCAGCTTAAGAATGTAAACAGAGAAACTGATCTGGGAGTAACAATATCGAGTATATAACCTAAAACCGAGTCAACAATGTTCAGAAGTTGTTAAGAAGGCAAACAAAATAATTGGCTTTATAGGCAGGTCATTTGAGCATAAATCCAAAGAAGTTATCCTAACCCTTTACAATTCCTTAGTCCGCCCTCTCTGGAATACTGCGTTCAATCCTGGTGCCCTTATTACCAAAAAGATATAAACAAGCTAGAACGAGTTCAACGTAGAGTTACCAAAATGATACCTAGCCTAAAGAACAAACCATACGAAGAGCGTCTTAGAGAATTAAATCTATTTCCATTAACCCAGCGCAGATTAAGAGGCGACTTAATTCAAGTGTTCAAAATCATCAAAGGCATCGACAATATGAACTGTAGTAAGTACTTCACTATCGACCAATCTAATTACACGCGGGGAAACGGTTGCAAAATTATTGGTAAATCTTTTAACTCGCACGAATCTAAGAATTTCTTCTTCAATCGAGTTGTCAACTTGTGGAATGGGCTTCCCCAAGACGTTATAGACTGCAGCACCGTTGATTCATTTAAATTCCGCCTAGACAAATATCTCGCATCAAACCCGCGACTGACTGCGTTTGTAAATGAATAACTTTTCCTCCCCTCAGTTACTAACCCATATGTCCCCTACTAACTTCCTAGTCCTGCCACGTTAGTGGCAGGGCAGTAGTTCCCTTTCCAATGTTCCCTTACCCACTCTAAACCACTGTTTGGACACTTGATCCTCCGTGTTTTGGAGGACAAGCAACCTAGAAGGGTCACTAGATCTGTTGTTGCTTGATTTCCTTTGTACTTTGTACTCTCTCTCTCTCTCTCTCTCTCTCTCTCTCTCTCTCTCTTCACCTCCTTCATATTCTCCTTTTTCTTCTTCTTTCATAGTGTCTCCTCTAAAAACTGTAACCAATCTGCTGCAATCTTAGTTCAGCCCTTCACTTTAGAGTTTCTGCCTGGTGGCCATGATAACTCTGACTTTTGAGTTTGCTCCGCACACATCCTCTTCCCCTTTTATTCCCTTCGGTTTCTTTAGTTTTACCTTTTCGAATCTATATTTTTCAGCTTAGATACATGACAACTTAATGCATTTTAACAACTAATAACTATATATACCGGTACTGTACATGATAGTTATTTTGTAAATAAAATTATTCCTCTAACTCTTCATTAGGGTAAACGGATCTTAGCCCTTATAATATGTGAATCTAAATATACTGTAATCAAAGGTATCTCTCTCTCCTCTATCTCTCATATATATAATACGGTATATATATTATATATACAGTATATATATATATATATATATATATACTATATATATATATATTATAAATATATACAATATATATATAATTATATAATATATATTATATATATATATATAATATATATATATCTATATATATATATATATAATATATATTAATTATGTTATATTTGTTTTATGTCTCAACCTCGGGATTGTAGGCTTTTCAGTAGCCTGTAACCCTTACAAGGCCCCGAGATTATCGATTGAAGTTTCGAGATGTTGAATGCTCCATATGTGTCGCACTAGATGATGTCAGTGGAGCTTTCAAGGAGTTGGTTGCTTCCTTTCTGCCACACTAGATGACGAAACCTTATTTATATAAGTTACTTGATTGGAGACACAGCTATATGGTAATTACCCATCTTTGAATATGGTCAGGCATTTGCTATGCAATGAATTGGTGACGATTTAAGGGGTGTTTTTTTGACGTGTTGTGTGCCAGACTACTTTTACAACAGAAAAAACAATCAGATCACCTCGGTAAAATCCCTGACGTTAGGTGTGGAATCGATCTGAGGTCCTTTAGATCTGCAGTCCACGACGCTACCCACTGTGCTATCGCCTCCCCCAGATATATATATATATATATATATATATATATATATATATATATATATATATATATATATAAATATATATATATACGGTATTGTTACGACCGGCACAACGAAATAAACAAGGGCACTTAATATTGGACTACAAGATAGGCTAGATCTGCAACAACGGTACGCTAATTCCAAACCCTCGAACTATTAACCCGGCAAGCGCGATAGGCCTAACGGAAGGCTTCCTATAGGGAACGCGATAGGCCTCACGGAAGCAAGACCATAAAAAAGCCTTCCAAAAAAAAAAGGGCCTATCAAAACAAAGGATTTTGTCTCTAGGTGAGATAATTCCCCTCTAGTACTCATCCATGTGTTTCTCACCCCTCCCCCTCCCCTCCTTCCCCACCTTATTCCCCCCTCCCCCCCCTCCTCAATTATCACCTATTTATCCTCTTATTATCATCATTTATCGGTTATTTTTCTCTCCCGCGATAATGTAGCACAAGTGGGTTGCATAAAAGATCGTTATGCAACACCCCGACACCAGCACACATCGCCCCGCTCGTCTCAGTTGACTCCCAGACAGCGAGAGGGGAGGGCTGCCTGTGGCTCTCTCTCGCCTGAGATTATGACCGGGTGGCCAATATCTTCGTTTTTCACCACCCAAATGCTTTTCCCACTTATTTTAGCACTCTTGAAGGTTCATATATACATCATATATGTAAAATAAAAGCATACCGAAAACAAATAATGCTTTATATTGTAAATATAACGAATTCTGTCAGAATCCAGGGCTAGAAATGCACAAATAACTACCCTAGCACCTAGGTCTATATCGCGCTTGTCAGGTTAAGCCGGTGAAGAAAACACTTAAAACCCTCCAGAGTTAATATACTGGATAACGGGGTATCAATTAACTGGGTTAAGTGTACTTCTAGAAAGGCTTTCCGGTGACGGCAAAGCCTACTCACAACAAGAGTAATTACGTTAATAAAAAGTTCTCAAGTAATAACAATGCTTAAATAAACTATGACAAGATTTAATAAAAGGTTATATGCTTACGTTATCTTTAGTGTGAGTCTGGACTCAACACTAAAACTCTTCAATGCTCTATGAAAACCCTTGAAGTCTAGTCCTACAGCAAACAGATATGGAATCTTCTGAAAATGTCTGATGCTCTAAGATGCTCGTTGAATATAGAACAGGAGAAATGCAGTGGCAGGACACCAAAGCGTGTATCTTAAATACACCAAAAGGTAGGATACGTCATATATATGGAAACAAGAGAGTGCAACAACTCTGTGACAGCACTAACAACAGCAACTCAAAAACAATACTTCCTTAGCCAAAATAACAGCCATACTCGGTTGTGCACTATGCATCAACCTAGGCTAAAACAATGCGTGAATAATTGCTAAAACATACGCGGTTAAAGTTAATAAACAAAATGCTGTCTTTCTTACTAATAAAGTCTAGCAGCAGCATAAAGGTACAGGGAGCCTAGGCAGAGCTCAAGCATGCTCGCAGCCTACTGTCTCCCCTGAACAGATTTCCCTTATCTTACGTTAAGTGACTAGGAGGCTCTCTTGGTAAGTCCAGATCTCAAGTATCTGGTCTTACCCTGGCGCTCCTCAAAGGTCAACAAAATGAGTTAGCAAGTATACAAGCAAGAGTAGGCAAAAGCCCTTCGCTTGTATACTGCTAAGCTCGCAAAGGAAAATATGCACAAGGGTGTACGACAGGCTACCTAGCTCCGTCGAAGTCGTACAGGCTCTGACTTGCCATATACATAACACAGACAAACGACCAAAGATACCCTCCTCTGTCTAGCATTAAATAGTAATAAAGAACAACCAAATAATTAGAAGCACCCAACAATATGACTCCATGTGACTATGATTCTAATAACCTCTAAAGCTGGTGCAAAACATATATGTGAGAACAGGCGCTGGTAATACGACTGGCCGACTATGGAAGTCGTATGCGAGAACCAGAAGGGATGGGTAATTGAATAAAGATAAGAAGTATTGGAAAGAAGGAGTTCAGAGAGAGGCAAAGCAGTAAAGGGGGTTAGATGTAAGACAGAATGCGAGGGACTTGTAGGACCGAGCGCACCATGCCATGTTCTGCGGGAGTGAGGAGGGTAGGAGCCCGACCACTGGGCAAGGAGGGCGGCGACCAACCACAGGCCACTACGTCACAGGACAAGCAGACGTCATATGCCACGCTAGGCCCGCCGTCCAATAGCGAGCGGGTGGGCCCACCGAGCGAGGAATGCACACATACATACGCAAACACACTGCCTCTTCGCTCTCCCCTCTCTCTCTCACGCGCTGCATGTTATAATCACTACTATGGATATAAAATACTTCTAAGTGTCACAGACAAGAATAAAGGCAAACACTGATCTGTCTGTGACAACACGAATACTAAGAAAGAAAGAATATCGTTCTACGATTATTATAGCCCATTTCACTGCCGTGGCGAGTGCTAGCGAGTCACGAGTACATTCTGGCAAGCTGGCCAGCGTAACAGTATATATATATATATATATATATATAATATATATATATATATATATATATATATATATATATATATAAAATATATACGGTATATATATATATATATATATACTGTATTATATGGACAGGAGTGAATGGAGAATGCTTGTGAATAGTTGAGTGAACGCGTGGTCATTTGGAGTAAGGGGTCGGGCGCAAGTTGGACTAGATAATAGTCCATCAGGCGCCTGGCCCGGGGAGACGATTAATATGAAGGGTGCGCCTGGAAGTGTGGTGGGAGGGCTTGTGGGTTGGGCTCCGCTGCATGTCTGCTTGCCGAGATCGGAACCTCTCCGGGTGGTCGGGGGCCGGAGGAGTGCTGGAGCGACCTTGGTGACCCTGGTCTCTGGGTCTTCTCCTGGGTGACCTGGATGTGTGTGAGTTTGTGCTTTTTATCTGTGTTTATTTGTTTTTTCTGTTGTTTTTGTGTTTTCCCTGTTCTTGCTCTGTCTTGAGTCGGCTATCCCCAAAATGGAGATTGGGCCTGAGCATATAGATAGATAGATATATACTGTGTATACGGTATATATATATATATATTTGTTTTTGTTTTGCTGGACATCCTATGTATTTCGTAATACTAAGACAATCATCTAGTCGATGTAAGTACGTGTCTATCTCCCATTACCTTGAAAGACGCGTATGGTTCTACATTTAACCCATGGAGATAAGATTCACTTCTTCACTCATTTCTTTGAAAAGCCCGACTCACATTCATTGGAAAATATCAACACAAATGTTGCATTGATTTGCCTAATAAGTTGAGCGTCAATATTCTTTTAGGGGAATTTTTTACTCTATATTTCTTATTTTGAATATAATAATTCAAGCAAAAATATCATATTATCTTGAATATAATTATTAGTAAAATTAGTATTACTATTATTATTAGTAGTAGTAGTAGTAGTAGAAGTAGTTGTAATTAGTATGTTCTCTCCACCAACCAACTCTACTCCTAAAATCGATTAATGAAATTAACAGACACATGTGGCAGTCCGGGAATTCGAACCCAGGATGCTCACACCGAAAATCAACACAATATGCACTGCACCACGAAGACAGTTAAAGAATACTGCACAAGCCTACGAATTATTATGCACAAATACACTGTTATATATCTCTCTCACACACACACACACACACACAGAAAAACACACTGGCATTTTTTTTTTTTTTTTTTTTATATATTCCAACTTACTTCCTCTCGGGCATAGGCTGAGAGCCTTAACATTCACCGCTTTACAATGAACAGTGAAGCCCGTGAGGTCTTCTTCCAGTCTAGGGAGTGAGACATGTGAAGCACGTAGAGTACAACGAGCACCTGCCATCTTGCCTTCACATGAGGCACGGTGCTCACTCATGGCCCGAAACGACCCCATCTCTGAAGCCACCTAGTTCCCGTGCTTCACTGTCTCATCCCCTACACTCGGACTCTCACACTTACACACACACACACAAAGCCAACTGTTGAGCAGATAATTCACCAGGCATGCACTCCTATAGCATATTTTGAATATGGGAATATTCATACAGTGCTATTTAATCAGGGAACAATGAGGGTATTTTATTGACGTGGTGTCGGTGGGCTTGTGGTAATACACTGATACCAGGTACAGCATAAATTCCATCCCAATAAAATCTTCCCATTGATACATCGGGATTTGAACCCGGGACCTTTGGATTACCAGGCCAGTGGCAAGACCACTCCACGACACCTCCCCTTCATATATATATATATATATATATATATATATATATATATATATATATATATATATATATATATATATATATATACTGTATATACATATATAACAAACGCTCGTGTGTAAGTACATGCAGTACAATTTTATAAAAATAACAACAATTACAAGTACGTATTAGTGTGTTAACAGTTTCCATTCCTCACCAACAATAATAACAACAATTACAAGTACGTATTAGTGTGTTAACAGTTTCCATTCCTCACCAACAATAATAACAACAATTACAAGTACGTATTAGTGTGTTAACAGTTTCCATTCCTCACCAACAATAATTGGAAGTTAGCACCACATACACCTGCCTACAATGATAACATAATAGAATTGCTTAGTGTATGATTAAGGGGAGATGGTTCATTTTGTGGGCAATTTGTGCATGTATTCATTATGTTTCTAGTTTCCTCCCTAGACCACCATCATATTAAAAAAAAACGCACATTCATTAGATTTCCCTTCTAGATTAATTTGTACATTTTTCGGTAGAAAAATTTCCCGGCCGAAGGCCGCTTCTTTCAACATTACAGGCTCACTATCCTTCGCCAAGGAAAAAATCGACACCTTAATAGCACGAAAGGTCTAAATATTGACGAAGAAATGGGGCGAAAGGTCTTAAAAACGACTAACTAATGGGGCAAACATCTTAACATCTGAAAACTAATGGGGATAAACATGAGGGAGAAAGTGGTCCAGAAAACCGGCCCATCCCCCCTTAAATATAATTACACTGTCTTTCTTTGATGACGGCCTTCAAATAAATAAATGCCAACACAGGAATTTGTTCTAACACATACACACACACACACACACACACACACACACGAAGACACTCATACACACACACTGAAATTCTTAAGAGGGGTGAATTTTTTTTTTTTTTGTTATCTCTGTTTGTCTGGCTTGTATCCATTCGGCCCCATTCAGCCTACTGTTGTAAGACGTTTATCCCCATTCAGGTGTCAATTTCTTCCTGGTGAGCTATAGCGAACCAGCATTGTATGGAGAAATCCGGCTTGGAGAAATTTTTCTTTCGAAAAATGTACAAATTTAGCCTGCTGTCTACAACTTTAAACAAAATTTGCTGGCTCGCTACCGCTCGCCAGGAAAGAATCGACACCTGGATGGGAGTAAACGTCTTAAAATAGTAGGCTGAATGGGGCTGAATAGATACAAGCCAGAGAAAGAGAGCAAGGAGATAAAAACAAGCCAGTGACCCCCTTTAAACTCTATGATTCTCTGTAAAAAAAAACGTGCACGCCAACGTTATAAGCCCAGACAGGTATTTTACTTCCACACGTTCATCATCATGTGTGTGAAAAGTGTAAGCGCCCAAACACGGCAGCAACACAACAAGAGAATACGCTAGCACCTAATCTTGTGGTCCCATTGTTCACTCCGCTGTTCCTAGAAAACGGCTCCAACAATTTTAACCCTTTGAGTAACAGTGACGTTTGTTATTTGTTTTTATTGTAACTGTATTTAGACGGTATTATGAAGTATGAAGGAGGAGATGGAGAAGAAGAAGAAGAAGAAGAAGATGAAGAAGAAGAAGAAAGAGAGAGAGAGAGAGAGAGAGAGAGAGAGAGAGACTTTCCCAACCTCCAACTATCTTCCACCTCCTTCTTCTAACCTTCCTTTCCTTCTCTGTCCAACACCTCTAACATCTCAGCAAACTTCTTAATTTCTGCAACTTTCCTGTCATTTCTATCCATTATTTCCTCCTCCACTTCTCCAAACTTTATCACACATCTCTTCTTTTCCATTATATCAGTTACCTGTTTCTCATTTTGCCTTATGGCCTTCACTACTTTTTTCCTAGAGTATTACCTTGCCACTCCTTTTGTTCATCCTTAATTGTTTTAAGACTAACCTCCGTTTCCTCTATTTTGTCCCCCCTCAAGCATTTATAATTTCGGTCATTTCTACTTCCATTTTGTCTGTCCTATCGTGATTCCTTTCCAATCCATTCCTTAGTCTTTCATTCTCTTCTTGAAGTTGTTCTATCTCCCTTTCCGCCTGTTCTCTACATTCTGTATTTTATCTTTCCAGTCTTTCAATCACCGCCTCTCTTTCTTCCCCCTTGCTATGCCCACTCACCACACTCTCCATTTTCTCCTGCAAAGGCTTCAGTCTAATCATCACCTTTCCTAAAATTCCACCTACCTCTCCTCCTCGGGATCCTTCAAATTCATCACTCTCTTCCCCATCTATTTCCCTCCTACTTCTCAATTTCATTCCTTCTATCGTGGCCATATTGCCGGTCTCTGTTTACCCACGAGATGTTATAGACTGCAGCACCGTTGATTTCATTTAAACTTCGCCTAGACAAATATCTCGCATCAAACCCGCGACTGACTGCGTTTGTAAATGAATAACTTTATTTTATCCTCCCTTCAGTTACTAACCCATGTGTCCCCTACTAACTTCCTAATCCTGCCACGGACATTAGTTCAAGGGCAGTAGTTCCCTTTCCAATGTGCCCTTACCCCCTCTAAACCACTGTTTGGACACTTGATCCTCAGTGTTTTGGAAGACAAGCAGCCTAGAAGGGTCACTAGACCTGTTGTTGCTTGATTTCCTGTGTACTCCTTTGTACCCTCAGCCACTACCTTTACGTGGGAATATCCAGTGCCAACGAAGAACAGGGCTTAAGGGGATAGTGGCCGCTTGTTAGGTCTATTAATTCATTTATTCATATATTTTTTTTAGTTTCCCCCCTAAACCTCCATCAAGCTTAGAAAAACACCCCTTAGATAAATGTGTACATTTTTCGGTCGAAAAATTTACCGTCCGATGGCCGGTTCCTCATAAAATTGCAGGCTCGCTATCGGTCGCCAGCAAATAATCGACACCTAAATGGCACGAAAGGTCTTACAATTGACAACGAAATGGGGCGAAAGGTGTTAAAATCGCCAAAACTTATGGGCCGAACGTCTTATAATATCAAAGCTAGTGGGGCTAAACATTGGGGAGAAGGGGGTCCAGAAAAACGGTCTATCTCCACTTAATTTCTTTGTTTTAACTATATATAGTATTACTATATTTATTTTCGATAATCCGGGACAATATTGCCGCAAAATACAATCTGTAATACTTATTTTTTAGGTGAGTATTGTAGATATCCTCTAAGCGAAGCACCGAATCAATTCCGAATCTTCAATTCACAGGCTCACATCGAGAGCTCATAAAATACTTCCGCCCTCTTCCGCACTCTGCACAAGAGTGAATGTGTGTGTGTGTGTGTGTGTGTGTGTACATATAGTGATATAGGCCTATATGAATGGTGAACAAAAACAAATATATTTTAAAGTTATGTATATGAATATATAGCCTGATGGATGGAACTCGTTAGCCTTGATCCGACGCATCTACAGTAAGGGAGACAACTTTATTTAAAATCGTGTGGATGTGCTATGTCAGTCTTGGTCAGCAACCTGTCTAGGGGAGCTAACCTTATTCAAATCCGTACTGCTTACTTAAGGGTGAAGCAGGTTAGTGGATGGACTAGCCGCGCACCACTGTAGACAAATAGTAATGGAACGGGTTGTCCTTTTCACAGGATACAGGTCCCCTTGGGATCGTGTTGTGTATGACCACCCTCACAAAGAGGAGTAAAGCAATAGACAGATAGACAGATATGTGCATCATGTTGTACATCAGGTTTATAACACAGTCATAATTATAAACAAGCATTGCTAAAAACTCAGCCTGGGGAAGAATAGAAGAAAGCGTCGGTTTATGATTTGTAGGTTTGAATAGGTTTGAAGGTAAAAATTCACTGACAAACACCGTATGTTACGCTTTGTAAGTGGAGACCATTGAGTGAACATGACTACAGAAAGATCTGCCATTCAACAAGAGGTGTGAGGGTGAAGAGCTTGGAGTGGGAAGGAGGAAGAAGATTTACAAGTTTGCGTAACTAAGTGACCACTTGAACCTCTTCCCTATGTTGGAGCATTTCCTCATTTAAATTTGCGTTATCATTGGACAGTATTAATCATATTAGGATCACAGCTTAACAGTGCCACGAGTTACTTGTTGAATAAACTATGCCATGAAATTTGTATTGTAGATAACCTAGGCGAATATAATAATAATTTAATATATGATTGGTGATGAATATATATAGAGTGAATATATAAATTGAGATCATTTGTGCCCCTCTGATGAGAAGCCATCCTTCTTAACCTGAAGTAAATGGTCTAGTGTTATTTAAAATTAAATTAATATGCCATTGTCGTTCTGAAAAAAGTTGAAGCACTACAACTATATCGCACAAAGGATCACTGTCTTGGTCACTGTACACGTATACATTCAGTTAGGTTAGATAATCCCAAAAATATGGTAGCGTCATATTCTTTGTACACTACTGTACTACACTGTAGAATTACTTGACAATCATATTTAGCTTAAAGTAAACCTCTACGAATCGGTGGGTTAGAAACTCAAGTGCCAATATATCTAAATCATACGCCATGAGTTGACTAGAAGTAGGCCCTTAGTCCCATAATGTAAGTCCTTGGTGCCGTCTGCTAGAAGATGGGTTTTCTGCTTTGGACGGGCCAAGGAGGATTGCATGTCGTGTCTGCAATCCTTTAATAGTTACAACCAATAGTGGATGACAACACAGAGAAAGCCTTAAGTTTTAACTGAACATTTATAGAAAAATAATAGCATTATATTACCGTCAAATGGGACAATTGTGGACACCTAGGGCAATTGAGGACAGTTCATTAAAACCTCAGTGATAATTATTCAGAATTTCTGATTTTTAGCAAAATTATGGCTTGGTGGGTTGCCATAATTTTGCTAAAGACAGAAATGCTGAATAAGTATAGATGAGGTTTTTATTAACTGTTCTCAATTGCCTTAGTGTCCACAATTACCCCATTTGACGGTATGTTTAATCATCTTGTGCAACCACAACAAATATAGATGGAAGATGAAGTGATAGAAGTAGTTGAAGAATACATAATTATACCTAGGCCAGGTTATAAAGGCAAACCCAGATCACTCAAGAGAAATCAAGCGAAGGATAGGCATAGGATGGAGTGCAATCGATAAACAGAGCTCCTTTACGAAAAGCAAGCTACCCCTCTCATTAATAAGGAAAGTGTACTACCAATGTGTCCTCCCTGTACTAATTTATGGATCTGAAACTTGGAGTTTAACAAAGTATTTAGAACATTGACTTTGGAGTCCTAGAGAGATGGAGAGGATAATGTTGGGCATAACTTTATGAGACATGAAGAGAGCCTCTTGGATAAGAGAACAAACAAAAGTACAATAGTAGATATTCTCATTATTATAAACAAGAGGAAATGGTCCTGGCCAGGTCATATATATAGGAGAGATGATAACAAATGAACAACTAGAGCAACAGAATGGGAACCTAGAGATGTAACTAGAGGGAAGGCTAGACAGTGAACCAGATGGAGGTATGAAATCCGAAAGTTTGCTGGGGTAAGATGGAACAGCCTAGCATCTGACCAGTTACAGTGGAAGTGTTTGGGTAAGGCCTTTGTCCTTCAGTGGATCAATTCAGGCTGATGATGATGATGATGATGATGATGATGATGTTTGATGAAAATAAAGCAATTGACATATTTCTTGATTTCCACAAAGCCTTTGACAAAGTCCCTCACAGACTTCTTATTATTAAAATATAGTAGATGTTCAGTTTTCGCATTTCCCCCGCCAAAAAATAAAAAATTAAACAAAAATATATATACAGTATATATATATATATATATATATATATATATCAATACAACTGCATACCTAACTCTTCGACTTAAAATTCTTAAATTGGCGTTTAATCCCTTTGGTAATAACGGATTATATATATATATAATATATATATTGTCACAATGACCAGGGTCTTTTAGGAGTAGCTAGACTCGAGTGGCGCCAGATTTATGAAAACAGCTGTGCCAAGTCTATTAGAAAGACCTGGTATTGTGAGTTTCACTCCGATACCCTTCCAATTGCACATGACTAGTTTTGCCGTACCTCTATGCATTTTTGTCTCAATAAACATTTGTGTTGAATGAGCCAATAGAGTGTTACTAGTTTCGTATTATGAAGTTTTTTTTTTAGTGGCAACGTTGTAATTTGCAAGCTATAGGTAAGTGGGAGGGAGGAACATTGCTCTCGTCTCGGGAGGGGGCGGCGAGTTTGCCAGCCCCACGAGTTTCATTTAATTATATGACCATTGCAAGTTTAGTTGTGTTGCAATATCAAGATGTACTTTATTTTATCTGCCACACTGTTTTAGTCATTATGTTAACACAGGAATCCGTTAGTATAACTTATTCTTGTGAAGTGTCTTAGTGTTATCATATCGTGTGGTGATATATTGCAACCCTTTAGTTTGAGCCTGGCTCCCGCTAGCTTCGACAGGGCCAGGCCTCATCATTTTCTCGTAAGCGGCCAGATTAGATAGTTGGTGTCCCCTCTCTCTTGTGACCCATCAGTCTGCCCCTTTTGTTTGTCCTTGCTTGCATAATAGTAACGTAACGTAATTAACAGAGAATCCTAGACATTCATTTCTTCTTGTAATTATCCTTTTCCTCTGATCAGCATTTTATTATATTTCCCTTTGTTTTATATATTCTGTACCTCCGGTGGCTACTTCGGAATCCGTGATAGGGAAGAGCTGGGAGGCTTGCCTGGGTCCTTACTAATAAATACTGGTAATCCCATAGACAGTCCACGCACACACACATCCATACCCCTACATATTTTTCCCCGTGTCTGTGCTTCTGACCCGGTAGCAGCCTTGACGGTTCTGCCCCAGCAGTTGTTCCCTATCTCGGGTTTCGAACTGAGGCAACGGAGTGTTTAATATTAATTAGGAATCCAGCTTCAGTCTGGACCCCCCCCCCCCCCCCATAGTTAAGTGAGTGTGGGAGGTGGACTCTAAGAGTTCATTGTTTCGGGCGGTATCTCACTGGGGGGCCCAGGGTGAAGCAGGATATACTGGTGTGATATTAGAGGTGGTCAGGGCAACTTGTTTCCACTAATATCACCCCGAGGTTAGTAGTCATATTAGGACACTGCCTTGTATTGTTAGACCATTATTATATGCAATATTATTATGTGCAACTCTCTTGGGTTGAGAGTGGATTACCGTTGGCTGGTTTGCGCACGGTTTATTACTGTCGAGGGCGCGCATAGCCTGTTATGCTGGAAGTACACCTGCACTCTTTGTTTTGTTTTCTTTGATGTCTGCTGGTAGCCTATGTATTTAACTATTTTGATTGTCCAACCCAGCATTGCTAATCCCGGTGTTGGTTTCGAGTTCTCGTAGCTAGTAAGTTACATGAGTATTTCTGTTCTACTTATTATTCAGAATAGGAGCAGAGCAGTGTGCACCTTAAGCCCTGAGAAGAGCTTGGAAGCGTTCATAGTGCTCTTACCTGTTGCGTCGTGGTGTTGTTTGGTAGAGAGACAAGGTGCATTTCTATTAGTAATTATTTTCGTATACTGTCTCTAAGCAACTGAGGTCCAGATTCGTAACAATATATATATACAGGTATATATAGCCTATTTTTATTTAACCTAAACGAAACTCATCTATCCTTACATTAGCAAACCGACAAGAATATGAGAGTTGAAAGTATGAGGACAAAGACAAATTTGATCGTAAAACCGGTTACCATGTGAGAGGGTTCCATAAATGAGTTTCCTGTCCGGTTGCCTGCACAACCTGCCTTTTCTGATAAAATTGAAAACAGATGGTGCTGGTTCAGTCTAGGCCTAATGTTTGGACTGAACGATATCCGACATTATTGCCAAGTCGTGTGATTGATAGCTTGAGGTGTGGTATCATGACCATCCTAAATATAACCAGAGACCTTCAGTGTCATCCAAACTCATTACCGATTTAACCTTTTGATATTAGATGGCCTCGATGTGTAATTGTAAGCTTTAGGGTGGTTTCGATGAGCAAAAGTACCGCATATTAGTGTGCCGCATTTCAACACATTGTCACACATATGTTCAACTCTCTAGTTTAAGAGTGAACCGGTTGTGACAGTTCTGCTCTCCCTCGATCGGTATACTCTGGAACTATCTTCATCAATCCATCTACGACTCAAACTCCTAAACATTCTGTGTGTCCAGATAAAATTATTCCAGCAACCTTTAATTTGTCGCTGGTCCATCCATTCAATTCAAATGGATACTAGGTACAAATGTTTTTTACCTTTAGTGTTCAGTTGGCATATAAACAAATATAGAGGATTTCTTCTTAGCTGCCTTTTTTCCTGCCTTTCTCCGCCATAAAAGGAAGGCCAGTGCTGGAGGATATGAGAATGTCTGAGATGCTCAAAACACAGAATCACATGAGTTTCTTTCATCTTCTGCCCTCATAACCTTTCTCCCCCGTCCTCCCTTTGTACATTTTCCTGCTCTTTTATCCTTGCCATATTCTCGTCCATCAATGTCTTTTTATTTTATCATCCCATTATTTTCACAGTCGACAGCGTATAGTAGATTTGTTTTATACCATAAACTACATTATTTGGGCAGGAAAGGAAAGTACACAACGTAAAGAATTTGTGAAACATGATGATGCTTTGCTGCATTATTCTTTAATTAAAGTTCGTCAAGTTATGATTTTCAATTGTCATTGTTACACAATTTTTTATATTCCACACTGTTATAAGCTCTGTCACAAACAATCACAATCACAATTAGATTCACTGTCACAATGCAGCTCTCGCTTGTGCAATTAATCTCTCAGAATCACAATTCAGTTTTCAGAGTTGTACAAATACTCTGTGTCAAAATTCAACTCCATGTGTCTTACCTTTTCTCTCTTCCCCAGGCTTGTATCCATTTCGGCCTTATTCAGCCAAATGGTTTAAGACGTTTATTATCCCCATTCAGGTGTCGATTTCTTCCTAGCGAGCGATAGCGAGCCAGCATTGTATGGAGAAATCCGGCTTCGCCGGAGATATATTTCTATCGAAAAATGTACAAAATTTACTTGCTGTCAAAACAAAAAAAATATACATGCTGGCCTCGCTACCGCTGTTAGTATTATCACATCTTACCTTTACAAACAATTTGTTGTCATCACAGCCAAACTGTCACGACCAAACTGTCATAGTTCCAACTCACCCTCCCACTATGAATGTCACAGGCAAACACTCACGGTTGCTACAACATACAAGATGTTTTACTCTCACACCCAAACTAACACAGTGTATCTCTCACAAAGAATATCATAACTGTCATCCACCAACTTTCACAACACCTATCTAATTTTCACTAATATATTCCAACTGTCATTTCTATCTTTCACTATGACAATCTAAGTATCACTGTTACATTCCAACTGTCATTCTCTATCTTTCACTATGACAATCTAAGTATCACTGTTACATTCCAACTGTCATTCTCAAACCTTTTCAACTATCACAATCAGTATTTCGCAAGTGTCACAGTCAAGCTGCCTCTAACTCAATATATAGACCTTATATTATAGTAAATAATTGTAATTAATATCCACCCATCCACTTGAATATTTGAAGTTTACACGGAAGGGACCGAATGTAGGTCGCCCACACCAACATGTGTACACATCTTAAGGAAGGTCACAGTTTTTGTTCTCTCCCTTTCTCTCTTTCTCTGGCTTGTATCTATTCGGCCCCATTCAGCCTACTGTTTTAAGACGTTTACCCCAATCCAGGTGTCAATATTTTCCTGGCGAGCGGTAGCGAACCAGCATATATATATTTTTGTTTTGACAGCAAGCTAAATGTGTACATTTTTCGATAGAATTTTTTTTCCGGCAAAGCCGGATATCTCCATACAATGCTGGCTCGCTATCGTTCGCCAGGAAAAAATCGACACCCGGATGGGGATAAACGTCTTAAAACAGTTGGCTGAATGGGACCGAACGGATACAAGCCAGGGAAAGAGAGAAAAGGAGAGAGAGATAAAAACAAACGGTGACCCCCCTTAAGGAAGGGTTTTTAATGTGTTCCCTCCGACCTTCGTCAAGCTTAAAATTACGCCCCATTGACCCCCTTTCAAGATAAATTTGTAAATTTTTCGGTAGAAAAATTTCCCGGCCTAAGGCCAGTTCCTCTTAAATTACAGGCTAGCTATCACACCCCAGGAAAAAAAATGAACACCTAAATGGCACTGAAAGGTCGTAAAATTGACAGAACTGTAGCGAAAGTTCTTAAAATCATCACACTAATGGGGTTAACGTCATACAATCTCAAAGTCAATGGGGCAAAACATGAGAGAGAAAGGGGTCCAGAAACATATATTTCAAGTCGAAATCTCCCCTTAACAAAATGTGATGTTTGCACGTCAGGTTTCAAATGTAGTTAGTTTGCAAGCTTTGGACATTCGAATTACACTATTTTAACTTATAATCTGCGTAGTTTTTAGTCTGCGTAGAATGGGTCACCAGCTTGTTTTATCTTTCTCTCCTTTTCTCTCTTTCCCTGGCTTATATCCATTCGGCCCCATTCAGCCAACTGTTTTAAGACGTTTATCCCCATCCAGGTTTCGGTTTCTTCCTGGCGAGCGAGAGTGAGCCAGCATTGTATTAAGAGATCCGGCTTCGCCGGAGACATTTTTATATCAAAAAATATACAAATTTAGCTTGCTGTCAAAACAAAAATATATATATGCTGGCTTGCTACCGCTCGCCAGGAAAATATTGACACCTGGATTGGAGTAAACGTCTTAAAACAGTAGACTGAATGGGGCTGAATGATACAAGCCAAAGAGAGAGGGAGAGAAAGAGAAAAAAACGAGGTGGGCTCCCTTGATAGTATGTTCGATGAGGCGAATATGGACATTATTTTACTTAACAGTAGAGTAAGCAATGCAATGATATTCCTAATTAAAAGATTTGTTAAAATCTATAACAGACTGAACTTGATTTGTACACAGGTGACAATTATTCATATTAGTTCCTTTTATTTAGCTCAGCATTTTAAATACATTTGGAGTAATATATGAACAAAAGTGATAGTGGAATTTTAGCAGAAAATCCAAAATACAGATTGAGTAGGGGTAACTTCAATAAACTAGTTGGATGACGATCACGCAGCAAAATCTGACCAGTTTCATATTGGGTTTTTCAGCGTCACTGCGGCACATGAACACGCCGGTCATTTATATAGTTATTTGTAATATATGAGTGGACTTTTTCAAAATGATTTAATGTTTTGATGTTAGAAGACTATCACACTTTCAAACTATGAATACATTGTATTACTATGTAACTGGCTATTGAAAGTTAATTATAATGACATAACTAGTATTATTATGTTTTTTACACCAACCAACTTCACATCTAAACTCAATTAATGAAATCAACAAATATATGTGGCACTCCGAGGACTCGAACCTAGGATACACTATATAATTTCCTCTGAAACTATCTATCTATCTATCTATCTATTGCCTGACGCCGTGATCCTCTGAAACAATATATAATTTTCCACTGTTCGGTTTACCCGTTACCCAGTTATCCACAATATATCGTATATTACAGTTTCGTCCCACACATCCAGATCACCTTTTCCATCTCTTTACGTTCCATTCCGTTGATATCATCCACTATAACAGGCCACGTTTCTGAAGCATAGGTCATTGTGCTGCTAATAAATGAAGCATACATCTTTCCGTTCAAAGAGAGAGAGAGTCTTATCATGCCTTAATGGGGGTGACCTGTTTTTGTTCTGTCCTTTTCTATCTTTCTCTGGCTTGTATCCATTTGGCCCCATTTAGCCTACTGTTTTAAGACGTTTATCCCCATCCAGGTCTAAATTTCTTACTGGTGAGCGGTAGCGAGCCAGCATTTTTTTTTTTTTTTTTTTGTTAGACAGCAGACTAAATTTGTACATTTTTGGATAGAAAAATGTCTCCGGCGAAGCCGGATTTCTTCATATAATGCTGGCTCGCTATCGCTCGCCAGGAATAAATCGACACCTAGATGGGGATAAACGTCTTAAAATAGTTGGCTGAATGGGGCCGAATGGAAACAAGCCAGAGAAAGAGAGAAAAGGACAGAAATAACAAAAAGCAGGTCACCCCCCTTAATGGCATTGATGGCATTAATCCAATGCCATGGTTTTAGAACATGTGCAGTCTATGTCTGCAAAACAAAACAATAATAATAATAATAATAATAATAATAATAATAATAATAACAATAACACATTTAAATATCGCCCGACGCCAGCGAAACCACAGCTTGTTATTTTCCCTGACGCAGTAGGTTTTAGTTAGCCTACTTCTAAAAAAAAAAAAAAAAATTGTCTTTGAAGATGTAACAAATGTGTCTACACAGCATCTCAAATTATTAATTGGTATATCTTTGTTATAATACCCTTCACTGTTATGGAAGGTTTTATGTTCAGGTATATAAAGACAAAATATAGTTTACTACTATACTGTATACATTTTCCTTAAATTATAATATATTTCGCTTACAATATACTTGTTGTGCATACTATATAAAACACAAAAATATATAATAATAATATAAATAATATAAATATGCTACCAATCCTCTCACCTTACTAGATGCGTAAGCCCACGGGGGTGTACTGCCCAAATATAGTTTCCCATTATGGGGAGATATCCACTTGAGGGATTTCTTTCTAGACCCCATTCTCCCTCATGATTAGCCCCATTGTTTTTTTAATATTTTTAGACGTTCTCCAAATTAGTTTGGTGGTTTTGAAAGCTTTCGCCCAATTTCTGTCAAATTTAAGATCTGTTGTTGTTGTTGTTGTTGTTCCCCAAGCTGCCTGGCCGAACAGCCCCAAGGCCCCGAGCAATTCCAAGGCCATAACCGAGCGCCCCCACAGAACCCTCCCTGCCGACCACAATAAAGCCTGGGTGACCGAAGCCACTCCATGGCGGGGAGCTGAGGAGGGTGCGGAAACGCCTGGGAAACCAAAGCCCCACCCAGGGCCCTGTGCCCCTCAGCAATTATGAAGAGAAAGTTAAGGGGCAAGGGAAAAATGTGACACTTTGGCTTCCAATCTTGGTAGAATGGGAGGTCAATCCATGGAAAAGACGCCGTCACTTGAGATCTAGAAAATATATAAGTTAAAGGAACAGTCAGAGTAAGCTATGGGTATGGCAGAGATCGCTCAGTTCTCACTCTGATAGACCAGCCCATCACCACATTTTATGATCTGTTGTGATATTTAGGTGTCTTTTTTTGCCTGGTGAGCGATTGCGAGCCTGTAATTTAAGAGGAACCGGCATTCGGCCGGGATATTTTTCTACCAAAGAATGTACAAATAAATCTTGAAAGGGGGTCAAGGGGTTGTAATATTAATTTTTAGCTTGATAAAGGTCGAGGGGACAAACTAAAAACATCCCATTAAGCTCATCTCAAAGGGTCCTAGCTTCGTCTATTATTAGCCAGCACGTCGCCTTAGGTGACAAAGTGCAAGGCATTGTTAACTTTTAGCTCAGGCCTGTCTGTGTGTATGCCCCCCCCCCCCCCCTCCCCCTCTCTCTCTCTCTCTCTATCTCTCTCTCTCTCTCTATATATATATATATACATATATATATATATATATATATATATATATATATATATATATATATATATATATATATATATATATATAGAGTATATATACAGGGTGTCTCAATATAAATGTACCCATTTGACTGTTAATAACTCTGCCAATATTAATGATATTATTCTCTTTTTTTCAGGTTTGGAAGATCATAGTATAACATTGAAAAATCATCTATCAAAATGCCTTGGACAATAGAGGAAAAAACTATGTGTGTCACTGCTTATCTGGAGACAAAATCCTTCAAATCGGTACAGGCAAAATTCCGCAGGTAATTCAACTTTGATAACTATCCCCATAAATTCCAAATTACCAGTTGGGTAAACAAATTTAAAGCAACAGGATCATTAATCAAGCTCAGTAAAAAAGCAGAACAATCCACAAGTGGCAGGAAGTTGACTGCAAGATGTCCTGAAAATGTGGATGCGGTGAGAGATTCTGTCGGAAGGAGTCTAAAAAAGTCCATCCGAAGACGTTCCCAAGAGATGGTCTTTCTCGTGCGTCAGTGCACAGAATCTTGAAGAAGGACCTTAAACTCTATCCATACAGAATCCAGATTATGCAAAAACTCACGCCAGCCGACATGGAAAAACGTGTTGTGATGTGCCAGTGGTTCGAGACCAAGATCGAAGAGGATTCTGACTTTCTCGATAAAGTTTGGTTCAGCGACGAAGCACACTTCTCACTCTGCGGACATGTCAATAGCAAGAACCCGGTGTTCTGGGGATCACAATCACCAGACGAGGTTCTTCAGATACCATTGCACTATGTGAAATGCACTGCTTGGGTGGCCATCCCAAAACATGGCATAATTGGACCATTTTGGTTTGAAAATGAAGCCGGGGAGACAGTCACTGTCACAAAGGAGCGTTACATTGTGGTGTTAAACAAGTTCTGGAGGACACTTGGAGCATGTCGTGGAGTGAATCGAGGTGTGCAATGGTTTCAACAAGATGGGGCAACTCCACATACTGCTAACATCACAATGGATGGCTCGATCATCGATTCCCTAATCGGCTGATCAGCAGACGCCGCGAACCAGAGTGGTCTCCGCGTTCACCCGATCTGAACCCCCCGGATTTTTATCTCTGGGGGTTCTTGAAGGACAACGTGTATGAGAACAATCCTCAATCTATTGCCGAGCTGAAAGTGGCCATAACCCAGACGATACGTGCCATACAGAAGCAAGAGTATGTGAGGGTTATCGATAACTTCGCTCGTAGGCTACAAGTGCGTCATCAGCGCAGAGGCACACATTTAGAACATGTGCTGTAAAAATGTAGCTTTTGAGCAAGAGATACCAAATAAACATTTATTTTAATTGTTATCATGTCAGCTTCTAGGAAATTTAATATTTTTTTGAGTTTCTTGTCTGGGCAATAAATCATGAACATATTAATGGGTCACATTTATATTGTGACACCCTGTATATATTATTATATATATATATGTATATATACTGTATATATCTGTGCTTCGGGTTGTAAGGTCTGTATGGCTGGTGTATATATGTAAATCTGTGTAAAGCTATCTTTCATTCTGTTTAATCAACCAACATACAGTAGATCTAGGAATCCTACACCCGACTCCAATAGTTGCTATATAATGGTTCGTGTAAGTGACACCCTCCGCCATAAAGAATGAAGTGAACTTAATTAGGTTCCCTCTCTCGCACAATATACCTCTTATGGTACAGCAGATGAGAGAGAGAGAGAGAGAGAGAGAGAGAGAGAGAGAGAGAGAGAGAGAGAGAGAGAGAGAGAGAGAGAGAGAGAGAGAGAGAGACAGAGAGAGAGAGAGAGAGATAAAGAAAGAGAGAGAGAGAGAGAGCGAGAGAGAGAATGGGAGAGAGGAGGAATGCTGCTTATAAAGAAATATATTACATGGGATGACATCGCGAGAAATATACATATAATTATTAAAAGAGACAGACAGACATGCAGACAATCTAACAAACCGATGCAGTGTGTGTATATTGCACGAGCACTACAACGTTTGTACATTTTGGCATTACAGTTTCCTCTCTCTCCAGTACACCTTCTCACCTCTCAACACTCTTTGGAATCTAGATACGAGGTGCCGTTGTAAAGGTATTACCGATTCACACGGGCATGTTTTTATCCACCGTCCCTTGAGGGCTGCGAATATCCAAACAAAAAAAACAGTTGGTTCCCTGAGTTCCCCAGTGAAATATGACACCACGGCGATATTTGCCCTTCAAATTCTCAGCCCTCAAGGGACGGTGGATAAATACATGCCCGTGTGAATCGGCATAAAATTATCCCTCAATACCTGATCAGGTCAGGTCAGGTCAGGTCAGGTGAAGGTATTGAGAGATGAGCCTTAACAACGGCATCTCGTTTCTACTTCTCGAAGAGTGTTGAGATTGGAGAAGGGGTGCTGGAGAGAGAGGAAGCTGTTGGAGTGGCTTTGGTGTGTGTGATATTAATCTGTATACGTCGTCCAGGTGTCCCCCGACTGGGTGCGAGCATGTGAAACGCGCTAGGACGTACTACTACACCTACTAAATAGCCTATGTCCGCCTTGGCTGGCATCGAACCCAGGTCAAGCAGATTCATACGTGAGCGTGTTATCCACTCGACCGCCGCGGTTCTTCACCTGGCCAGATTATCCACGCCATCGAATGATGGAGCAGACAGTCAAAAATATCGTACAAAAACCTCCTAATACCATCATCCTTGTCATCTAATTAACTGTAGTCTTAGTGTATTTTTTTTTTTTACCAGCTGACGGCAAATTACCATGTCCACATATTGCTCACTCAGCTATTACGAATATTGTGTTGCTAAATATATGAATAACTAAACAAATCACATTACATTAATATGACCCAGAGATAAAGTAGTTTCATATTTGTTATTAACAATCGATAAATCAGTTTGCTATGATATACAATTTACCGTCAGCTGAGATGAAAGCGACTATAGTTAAGCCTACACAATTTAATGCAACTAAACGGTCTATCTAATGTCATCTAGAATACAAAAGTACAACATTGAACCGAAGAGATAATCTAGTTTATGATGCCTACAGTTCTTAAGTTGAATGGAAATACGTCAAATAGTGGCCAGAAAAAATATATAATTCAGGAGTTAGTGGAGTTAGTGGACCCATACCGCACTTTTCGCAAGGGTAGAGTCAAAAGCATTCCGTCTTAACAACTCACCACCTCTTACTAATTCCCTACAATCTCTTTCAACACGCTACAATGTTGCATATTATCCACTCTTCTATCGCTATTACAAGTCATTGTTCTTCAGAGCTTTCAGTGCACATCCCCTCCCCCTATGGCGAGTGGTAGGCACCCACCTATCAACACAATCCCACTCCTGTTCTGTCCAGCTCTCCAACCCAAGAATTAATAAATTTTCTCAGTAAACTTTGGAACTCTCACCCTCAATCAATCTTTCTTTTGTGCTATGACTGCTTAGACTCCTTTAAACTTCGTGTGTCCAGGTATTATGACCCCAACATACCTTGAATTTGGGTCTCTGGCACTCTTTTTGCTTTGTGGGAGACACTTGTTACAGATAGCCTGCCTTTTTCTCCTCCATTCACATTAAAACAAGCTAAATACAATTGTATGACGGTAGCTGGATATCTGATCTAATGGGTTAAGGCGGAACCACAATCTGCATTATTCCACAGGCAACGTGTTATAACAATATTTCATAGCTCTTCTAAAATGTGTATCAACAAATGGACATAAGTAGTATCATTTATGGAGACTGAATGATTATCAAGCATTAATTTAGAAGCCGCCCGATACCTGCAATAAGTATCACACTGGAATGATATAGTGTTAACTTCCAATCGGGAGATTAGTGAACAATGCGAACTCAAAATATAAGATGATAAGAAACTATTACATGGTGTGGACAAATAGTGGAGATATTATATATGTTTCGATGAAAGTTTTGTGAAATCCCAAGAGAATATTCGGTAAATGAAAATATACATCAAAGGAATCCGCTAATTAGAGACGGGAAGACATGACAGAGGAGGAGCGAGTTTGAATAAGTGAATTTTGGCCAATAAGGTAAATTCCCGAGTCATAAAGGAAGAGATCAAAAACAGTTGAACGATTAAAAGAAGAGTATTAATTTTCCTGTTTTGTTTTGTTTTGTATTTTTAGAAGGAAGAGCTAGAGGGAAAGAGTTACACAAAGTTCTATAGATACACAAACTTCACAAACCTTTCTGTTCCCACTAGGCAATCCAGCATTAAACCTAAATGCATTGGTGGTATCCAGCATATGATATAAGCAGCACAGCAACAGGCTCTCTTCCCACCCACCACTACCACCGACTAAATTAGATCGACATGAAACATTGTTCGAAAAAACACATATGTTAAGCCTTATAAACCTACCCTGTCTAGTACCCCTATTATACTGCTACTATTGCTTTCATTGTTACTGCTAATACTTATACTACTTCTCTTAGTACTATGAAATAAACTAATGCTACCACCCTACAATTGATACTGCAATGTATTTATCGGTGTGTAAACCCCGTATAGTATATTATCATGGTACTGTCTTTGGATCGGGATCGGGATATGATCGAACGTCCCTTGATGTTGGCCCTGTCACTCTTTTACATCTGGGGGAGGCACTCGCTGCAGGCAGTTATGCCTTTTGTCTCTCTAATTCGCATAGAACAAAAAACGCATTGCACACACAAACGGCTCATTAAGTTGGAATTTCCGAGATGGTAGTTGATCAGATGAGGGATGATTAACAACAAGATGAGAGGGGATGAGAGGTATGAGGAACGAGGCAACGCTAGTAGGGAGATACACTGTATATTATAAGCAATATAAGAGAAGTGTGTGATAAATTAGATGATAGGGTTGCTGGATATCTTATTTGAAGGAGAAATGAGAGGACAGTTATGAGTAACAAGTAATATGCGGAGATGAGAAGGATGAATGGGACGGGAGATGAGAAGCAGGAATGGAATATGTGATGACAGATTGAGTGAAATAATCTTGCACACACACACACACACACACACACACACACACACACACACACACACACACACATACACACACATACACATACACACACACACCTACGCCTCTCCCGCCTGGTCCTCCTCTCTAACCCTAACACAACAACGTCAACTGGAGAGAGTTCAGAGGAGGGCATGCAGGATCATCCTGGGTGGCACATATCCAGGGTACGAGGAAGCTCTCACCACCCTTAGCATACCTGCACTTTCAACCCACCACTACAACACACTCAAACAGTTTGCATCTAAGCTGCTTGTTCACCCACAACACAGAAACTTACTTCCACCAGACGCCCCTAGACCTACACGTGCAGCTCGTCATTTCAACACACTCCAACCAATAAGAGCAAGAACTGACAGATATAAAAATAGTCCTATCCCAACCATTGTTAATATTATTAATAATGTGTAATAGCGGTCTGTCACACCATATATACGCACCCACCTTTAATAATATATGCATAAGTGTGTGTGCGTGTGTGTATTAGAATATAATTATGTATGTATTTGCTTGAGTTTGTTATGTATATGTGTATATATGTATCTATGTATGTGCAGTATATGTGTATGTATGTGTGCGTATATGTGTACGTATGTATGCGTTATTTATGTATATATATATGTGTATAGTGTATACTGTTTGTGGTTCGAGCCCGGCTGAGAGTATCAGGTAGGATAAGAGAAGAGCATATATGCATGTAATGTGCATATATTTATGTATATGTATGTCTGTGTGTACGTGCTGTCAATGGTTCGAGCCCGGTTGAGAATATAAGGTATATAATATATATATGTACTGTACGTGTATTTATATTTATATGGTCATATGCACATATGTATGTAAATATACGTACATATGAGCGAGAACATATTGCTCACTAGCGCAACTTCTGATTATAAATCTATGCATAAGCATTATCTATTATTAAGTGTTCGCGTATCTTCATCCATGTATTTCCACCCTTAACAATAGAACGCCCAGCTCTTCCATATTTCGCCTTCTGTCTCACACACACACACACACACACACACACACACACCTACACTACCGAGGATTAACCTCCCATTGTAGTACCCGCACCCTCTTTACCTGACCTTACCAAAACAGTTTCTGTATGTATGTATGTTTGTGTGCATACGTGAGCGTTTGTGTATACGGACATGTGCACACCTACTGCATGTTCTTATGTTCCTATATATGTATGTATATGTATGTGCGCACGTACGTGTATACTGTATACGTATGTTCTGTATATGAGTAAGTAAATAAATGTGTATATGTACTGTATATCACTTACTCTCATGGTTATTTTATGATAATTTGTATTCTGCACATGCATCATTATTGTATTTATTTATTTTGTTTGTAAACTAAGCTTACCATCCTCATATCTGTACATCTCATGTTCATCCACTAAATTGTAAAATGTGTATTTTCAGCTCATGAGGCTGCCATTCTTTAATAAACCGTTTATTATTATTATTATTATTATTATTACACACACACACATACATCACACATACGCACCCAGACATGCACAAACATATATATGCACACGAGTAGTCAAAACGTCGTCAACAAGCTCCTCAGCGTGACCTAAGTGGTGTGAAGTGGAGAGTGTAGGAGCTCCAAGTGGCATATGAAGTGGTATACAACATTCCCTCCCGCCATGGAGAATGTGCTGTACATTTTTCCTTTTCGTGTGTATATGTGTTTGTGTTAGTTATATACTGTATATATATATATATATATATATAATGTATATATATATATATATATATATATATATATATATATATATATATATATATATATATATATATATATATATATATATACTGTATATATATATATACAGTATATAAATATATATACACACACAGAGAAAGAGAGAGAGAGTGGGTGTGCGTGTAATGTACATGTAAAAATGTAATTCCTTTGTCAACGATAAGTCTTTCCAAATATGAAATCGTCATCGTACTAATAAGTTAAGGGAGCCCACCTCTCTTTTTTTGTCTTTCTCTCCCTCTCTCTTTGGCTTGTATCCATTCGGCCCCATTCAGCCTACTGTTTTAAGACGCTTACCCCCATCCAGGTGTCAAAATTTTCCTGGCGAGCGGTAGCGAGCCAGCATATATATATTTTTGTTTTGACAGCAAGCTAAATTTGTGCATTATTCGATAGAAAAATTTCTCCTCCGAAGCCGGATTTCTCCATACAATGCTGGCTCGCTATCGCTCGCCACGAAGAAATCGACACCTGGATGGGGATAAACGTCTTAAAACAGTAGGCTGAATGGGGCCGAATGGATACAAGCCAAAAAGAGAGGGAGAGAAAGTTTTAAAAAAAGCCGGTGACCCCCCTTGAGTTATATGGGTGGATTTAATCAAGCATGCATGAATTCCCCGTGTATTGGTGGCTGTCATAATATCCCTTTGTGTTCTTGCATTTCATATCATGTTTTGAAGTAATATGGAAACAAAGACGTCCAATTGACCACTTGCGAGTTTCAGGCTATAAGGAAGTTGGAGCTGTAGACATTGATATTTAGCAGAATAACCAGCTAAAATATAGTCTTGGTACATTCGTAAATACACATAACCCAATTCAACACCCCCTTTATCCAGCAAAAACCTACATTTGTATTGTATTTCTGTTTAAGGGGGGTGACCTGTTTTTGTTCTGTCCTTTTCTATCTTTCTCTGGCTTGTATCCATTTGGCCCCATTCAGCCTACTGTTTTAAGACGTTTATCCCCATCCATGTGTCAATTTTTTACTGGTGAGCGGTAGCGAGCCAGCATAATCTTTATTTTTGTTTGACAGCAGGCTAAATTTGTAAATTTCTCGATAGACAAATTTCTCCGGCGAAGCCGGATTTCTCAATATAATGCTGGCTCGCTATCGCTCGCCAGGAAGAAATCGACACATAGATAGCAGGTCACCCCCCTTAATAGTTGGCTGAATGGGGCCGAATAACTAAAGCAGACCAATATGGATTTATGGACAGAAATAACAAAAAGCAGGTCACCCCCCTTAATATGGATGTTTATGGCTCTAACTAAAGCAGGTCACCCCCCTTAATATGGATGTTTATGGCTCTAACTAAAGCAGGTCACCCCCTTAATATGGATGTTTATGGCTCTAACTAAAGCAGGTCACCCCCCTTAATATGGATGTTTATGGCTCTAACTAAAGCAGGTCACCCCCCTTAATATGGATGTTTATGGCTCTAACTAAAGCAGGTCACCCCCCTTAATATGGATGTTTATGGCTCTAACTAAAGCAGGTCACCCCCCTTAATATGGATGTTTATGGCTCTAACTAAAGCAGGTCACCCCCCTTAATATGGATGTTTATGGCTCTAACTAAAGCAGGTCACCCCCCTTAATATGGATGTTTATGGCTCTAACTAAAGCAGGTCACCCCCCTTAATATGGATGTTTATGGCTCTAACTAAAGCAGGTCACCCCCCTTAATATGGATGTTTATGGCTCTAACTAAAGCAGGTCACCCCCCTTAATATGGATGTTTATGGCTCTAACTAAAGCAGGTCACCCCCCTTAATATGGATGTTTATGGCTCTAACTAAAGCAGGTCACCCCCCTTAATATGGATGTTTATGGCTCTAACTAAAGCAGGTCACCCCCCTTAATATGGATGTTTATGGCTCTAACTTCCTTATAGACCGAACCTTGCAAGTGGTCAATTATGCTTACGTTTCCATGTGGTATTTTAATTTAACCCCTTCTGTACCGGCGACGAATGTTATATATTATTCTAGTAATATTTAGACGATTTTATGCAGCTTAGAAAGGATCTGTGGTAGTTAAAAGGGTTGATTGAGATAGTTCAAAGCTTTATAATTGCTAAAGATCCTTCCTAAAGTGAATAAAATCGATTAGTAGGAGCCAGAATAAAATCAAAAGACGTCGCCGGTATAGAAGGGGTTAAGGGGGTATACACTTTATCAGGCATTGTATATATTTAATGGGTGGCAATTTACATTATGGTTCGGATTCACGGTCGATTATTTTCGGATTTCAATTTATATAGATAATTAGTAGAATCATGTATAATAGTATTTAATTCCATTAACGTTTGCATATCATGACGTATACTAAACTACCGTAGCTTTAAGCTTAGCAAGTAATCAACTCAATGTCTAGCGCATAATCTCCCAAATGCAGGATTCTGACTAGCTTAACAATAAAATGTCGAATATCGATCATTATGACGGATAACAATGACCCATATACAGCTTCATTTGATTTTTGTTTCCTTTTGTTTTTTGTTTGTTTCTATGTGAGTGAGTGAGTGAGACTAAAGGCAGAATTGCCTGTGGCAATTGCCTCTCCCAGAGTTAAAAGAGTGACAGAGCCAAAAATCAAGGGACGTTCGAGCCAAAATGCTTGGACACACGGAGTTTGAAGCAATTTAAGTCATAGGAAGAGGGAAAGACTGATTCTGGGAGAGAGTTCCGGAGCTCAGCTGTTGAATAGAAGAACAATTGAGAATAAAGTTTTACTCTTGGGTTGGATTGTTGCACAAGGTAGGGATGGGATTGTGTTGCAAGACGGGTGCTACGTGCTTTACGAAGAGGGGGTGGTATACACTGAGAGAGCTCTGAGGAACACCATTTATTGTAATAGCAGTAGAATAGTGAGATAGATGCAACATTACGGTGAAGAGAGAGAGACTGCAGATAATTGGTGAGTGGACGTGAGTTAAAGAGACGGAAGGTTTTCTTTTCTACATTGGCTAGAAGTGCTGTGTGAGAGGATCCTTCCCACACGTGTGAACATACTATATACATGGACGTACTTTGCTCCATACAGAGCAAGAAGCTGCGCAGGGGTAAAGAACCCCTTGAGGTGGTTGAGCACACCCAGCTTCTCGGAAGCTGTTTTAGGAAGAGTGGTAATATGATATTTCCAATAGAGATCATAAGAAAAAGACACCAAGAAAATTAAGAGAAGATGAAGGATAAATTTGTATGTTGTTGAAGAGTATGTCATTGGTTTCTGAAAGAGGGAGGCGAGTAGACAGATGGATAAATTGAGTATTGGAAGTATTGAAAGTAATATGGTCCTCTCTGCCCCAATTTGAGATACTAGAGAGATCAGAAGACCGGTGTTTTATGGCCTCCTGCTGTGAACAATGTTGTGGAAGGCTAATTGAATAGTGTAATGTAGAGTCGTCAGCATATGAGTGAATGGGGCTGAAGGGGCAGTTGAGAAGGTCGTTAATGAATAATAGGAAGAGAATTGGACAGAACCCTGAGGAGCACCTTAGTTGATAGGTTGAGAAAGTGAACGGTGGCCGTCCACAATCGCAGCTATGGAACGGCCGTAAAGGAGATTAGAGACAAAGGCACAGATGGAGGGATAGAAACTTTAAGAGGGTAGTTTGGAAATAAGGGATTTGTGCCAGACTCTATCGAAGGCCATGGATATGTCTAGCACAACAGAAAAAGTCTCACCGAAGTCCCGAATGGAGGATGACCAAGAGTTAATATAAGAAAGAAGATCACTAGTAGAGCGGCCCTTAAGGAAGCCATACTGGTCACCCTTCTTTGGGACAGGTTGAATGAGAGCAAACTTCCAGCAAGAAGGGAAGATGTTAGAGGAGAGATAGAGATGGAAAAGTTTGCCTAGGCAGGGAGTCAGCAAGGAAGCACAGTTTATGATGTTAGGCATAAGTAGGAGAGAGTGGGGTGGAGAGGGAGGAATAGCACCGGAATCATCCAAAATGGAGGTTTTAGCGAAAGTGTTATCGAAGAGTTCAGCTTTGTCAGAGGAAGAAGTGACAGTAGTACCGTTAGAGTGGAAAAGACGAGGGAAAGACGAAGAAGAAAAATTGTTGGAGAGGTTTTTGGCTAGATGCCAGAAGGCAATTGGCATCCAAGTAGTGAACATACTCTTCTATAAGGTGTAAACATTGTCCAAAACCAGCAGGAACAAGAGGAAGAGAGGCTTCATCGTAGTAAAATGGCTAAAATCGCTAATGTATTCAAAAATAAAATAAGGATAATATGTCAGCTCCTGGTATGTCGTTCAAGGTCAGCATTATATATTGTTCATATCACTATTGACAATGAATCATATCTTTTAAAGTGTCTCCTGTGAAACATGCATTTTCTGTTCTCTTATGTCTGGGCAATATTCTTTTATATATCGTTGGAAATTTGTCAGGCATGTTATAATACGGCACATAAATTTGCATATATCAAGGTTTATGTTGGTTTCCGCCCCCTGTGTTTAATATATTGCTTTACGCTGTCCTTCTGTTTCTTTTCTTAATTTGATAAACGGGGAATAACCAAAGTGTTATCATAATTTAAGGGGCTAGTAGTTGTTTGTTTTGGTATATATACATTCATGTATTCATATATTTTCCTCGATAGACTTCCATCAAGCTTTGAAAAATAATCCCTAGACCCCCCTTCATTACATGTTTGTAAATTTTTCGGTAGAAAAATGCTCCGAAAATTACAGGATCGCTTTCGCTCGCCAGGAAAAAATTGACACCTAGATGGCACGAAAGGTATTAACTTTGACAACGAAATTGGGAAAGGTGTTAAAATCGCCAAACTAATGGGCCGAACGTCTTAAAATCTGAAAACTAATGTGGCCAAACACGAGGGAGAAAGGGGTCCTGAAAAACGAACCATCGTCCTTAAGGAAACAAAATCTAATACAACTTCGTAATCATAAAAATGGAGTTATATTTTAACACAATATAACTTAATTCAACCCTCTTGCTATAACTTGGAGTGTCTTAACCTAATGTAATGCTTTCTTACTTATTATGACTAGTTGAAGAAAATAGTGAGGATGTTCCATTGCAATTCAATCCATAGTTCGTTATATTCCTTTATATTGAACTAGTTGTGTTTACCTATAGAACTGTATAATGTATTATAACCCATACTATTATATTCCTTTATATTGAACTAGTTGTGTTTACCTATAGAACTGTATAATGTATTATAACCCATACTATAACCATCTAACCTAACCACAAATCAAACTCTATGCACTCTGGCTCCAAAGTATATCCCACATTCAATACTAAATGATATACCTCTCTTGATGTATTTAACATTGTCCAAAGGTATAACCTAACTTAACCTCCTCTAACTGAACTGAAATATGTCAATATGAATGCATAATCTAATATATCATATTTTCCAGTCTCAAACTAATGGAGCACATTTCTGTAGTGTTTTGTCTGATATGTTTGATAGCTAGACATACGCCTTAGTAGACACTCTAAAAATACTGTGAGACCCCATTACAGACAAGTTATATCTTGGATGATCTCATTGAGCAAATATAAGATTTTAAACCACTTATCCCATCGCTCAAACACAAGATATGCCTGTGTGGTGTTGCCCATTGTATTAAACCCTTAAGGGAGCCCACCTCGCGTTTTTTCTCTTTCTCTCCCTCTCTCTTTGGCTTGTATCCATTCGGCCCCATTCAGCCTACTGTTTTAAAACGCTTACCCCCATCCAGGTATCAATGTTTCCCTGGTGAGCGGTAGCGAGCCAGCATACATATATTTGTATTTTGAGATGAAGCTAAGTTTGTACATTTTTTGATAGAAAAATTTCCCCTGGCGAAGCCGGATTTCTCCATATAATGCTGGCTCGCTATCGCTCGCCAGGAAGATATCGACACCTGGATAGGGATAATCGTCTTAAAACAGATGGCTGAATGGGGCCGAATGGATACAAGCCAGAGAAAGATAGAAAAGGAGAAAAAGAGAAAAAAAGCAGGTGAACCCCCCTTAACGCAAATGACGGTCCTAAACTTTCATAAATTTTATGAACAAAATTTAGAGATGAACCGCGTGAAATTTAGAGATGAACCGCGTGAAATGTTTGCTGTGGGTAGCGATCGATGTTCTTGAAACGGAAAAAAGAGAGACAGAGACATCTCAGTGCGTGATGGACTGTCAGACGGTAAGGTACACGTAGGTCTTTAAAGGTAGTGTGTTTGTTGTATTTGGACAACAGACCGAGAGTGTTCTGTGTATGAAAAATAATTCACGATAGTGTTGTGTGTTATACAAAACAAAAAAAATATATATATACCGGTACAGAGCGATCCTTAAATATTTTATTATAAGAGATAATACCATAATCACTACTACTATCATCATCACTACTTCTATCACTATAATGAAATACATGGGAATCCCTAAGGGCAATTATTTAAGGATCGCTCTGTATGTATATATATAATGAATGAATCTTTTTCATAAACATATATTGTGTATCGTAATACGAATGTATTGTATAAACCATTTAAATTTTGAAATGATAACCAGTCTGTTACTCAAATTTGAAGAATATGTAGTCAAATATATTTGTAGAAAAAAAAATATTATGGCTAGGAACTTTGTTATGTCATTCTTTCTCATGCAATGAGTTACACATACAACTATAATTCATAGCTATAAACCTTAATGGAACCAATTAAACTGAACATGATGTTATCCCAATACAGTGCGGGTGTACTATTCTCTATTATATTCATATATAAATAAATATTAGTGATAGACAAATTCTGAGTTCACTGTTGGAAAGAGCGCAAATAATACAAATAAATGCATCTCACAAATCCTGTATTCGTCTCTGATAATGTGTGAAAATATAGCGCCGTCTTCTTATCTCCAGCAAGCTCTCCCACCTGGCCCTCTTAAACCTCTGTTTCTTATCTTGTTCGTACATGGTATTCATGAACATTCTTCTCCTTAACCCGGGAACTGCAGGGAGACTCTTAAGAGTTCCCCCGGCGGACTGCGGAGAGACTCTTAAGAGTCAGAGAAAAAAAAAATCAACTTTTGACATCGGAAAAAAAAAAAAAAAAAAAAAAAATTGGCCCCTGGGCCATGCAAAATCTCAGTCCTCTACCTCCCCTCCTTCCCCACTTTCCTCCTCTCCTTCAGTTATCACCTATTTTCCCTGTTATTCCCTTATTCTGAGGTATATTTTCGTGCTAACATTAGAAATCCGGTTGCAGGGTGTGGTCATCACTGATAGCAAGCGAATGCAAGAGAGAGAGAGAGAGTATCGATCGACTGTGTCTCAGTGGCCTTGGGGGAAATTGGCGGGAAAGCAGCTTGCCTCACCCGTACATTATACAACTCGCGGGCTATATCTCCGATTTTGACCATCCAAACGCTGTTTTCACTCGTTTTATTGTTGTTTCAGGTTAATACCTTTATAATCAACCCATAATAGGCGCATATGGATAAGTATTAATGCTATTAATGGTACAATGAATATTTTAGTGACGGAAACACCTACAGGGAGAGGTGTCTAATTACCCCCATGCGCACTTCAGAGGTTAATAACATTTCTGCTGCCTCAATTGTCTTCCCAATTTTTTGTTATTTTTTATATTCCAACTACTCCCTCTCGGGCATAGGCTGAGAGCCTGTACATTCCACCGCTCAACACGGTGAAACCCGTGAGGTCTTGTTCCAGTCTGGGGAGTGAGACATGTGAAGCATCCATCATGGCTCGAAGCAGTTCCATCTCTGAAGCGGCCGGTTGCTTCGCTCAAGTGCTTCACCGTCTCACCCTCCAGACTCAGACCCTCACTCTCAGAACGCCACCTATTGAGCAGTGAACTCACTAGGCATTGTCCCCCTGTAACATATTTTGAATATGGGAATATTCATACAGTGTGATTTAATCAGGGAACAATGAGGGTATTTTTTTTGGCATTTCGGTGGACTTTGTGGTAATGCACTGATACTAGGTACAGCACAAATTCAATCCCAATAATATCTTCCCATTGACATATCGGGATTTGAACCCGGGTCCAATGGATTACCAATCCAGTGGCATGACCACTCCACTAGTATTTGGTGACTAATAGTACCAATTTCGTATTTTTATAGTATAATTTGTTCTATGACTTAGATATTCGTTTTCTAAAACTCTTTTCATATTGCTAAGAACTCCATTTACAATACCAATTGCATCTCTTGTTTGATATTCAATTCGTGTATAATTATGAAGGTTGATTACGAGTGCATTTTGCTTTTTTGTTACAATCATTGCCTTTGTGTTGTCTATGTTACTTATATATTTCGATTGTTTTTTTTTATCTTGTATTCTATAAATTATATTGTTTAATGTTCTGTATATGCCCCCAAGATGAGAGATTCCGCACACTTACCATTGTGTTTACTCTTCCCTCCAATCTGAATCACTTCAAAATGTTTAATGTCTTGCATAAATTAGTGCTTGCCTATTTGAGCTTGAGGAAAGGTTAATAGGATTTGACTGATATTTTCTACCTATATCTTTGAATAAGCTAGAGTTAGATAAGCTTTAAGGGAAGACTGGCCGTTTGTTTGGTCTATTAACCGTTTATTAGCGGCGCGCATCATATGTCGAGTGAAAGAAATTTGGACTATGTGGCGGCTCACACCATAAGTCGTGTGGCAATTTCAGCACGTAATGTTGCTGAGAGAGAGAGACAAGTGGTGGCAGGAGAGTAGCGAGCGTATGACTGCTCCAGACCACCGTGGTGGACCAATTGACATGAATCCCACCCTCCTCCACCCTCTCACACTCGCTACATAGTGAAATGTATGGGGAAAGTACCGAATTACATGGTTTTTGCACTCGTGTTGCAAGAAAACTAGCGGTCATACAAGGATCGTTGTGGTGTCATTAGAAAGCTCTGTTTATGCTCTTTCAGGGATAGATACTTGTTTTACGCTCTGGGTCTTATTTAGGCATGAAAATGATCACGTAAACAGCCCTATTTTGGGTAAAAACACCCCGCTGGTGGCTACATATTATTTACCGCCTAGGCTGCTCGTTAGGTGTTAATTCATGTATTCATATATTTGTTTAGTTTCCTCCCTAGACCTCCATCAAGCTTAGAAAAACACTCCCTAGACCCCCCTTCAAGATAAATATGTAAATTTTTCGTAGAAACATTTACCGGCCAAAGGCCGGTTCTTCCTAAAATTGCAGGCTCGCTTTCGCTCGCCAGGAAATAATCGACACTTAAATGGCACGAAAGGTCTTAAAATTGACAACGAAATGGGACGAAAGGTGTTAAAATCGCCAAATGAATAGGCCAAACGTCTTATAATCTCAAAAGTAATGGGGCTAAACATGAGGGAGAAAGTGGTTCAGAAAACCGGCCCATCCCCCCAAGGGTAGGCTGAACCTCGGCTGAGCCCAGAAGTAAAAATTTCAATTTGTTTTGTTCTTGTTCTAAAATGCTTCTTTCAACATAGGAGAATAGCATAGGAGGGAACAAACAAATATATCGCATCCATAACCCCCCGGGGCGGGGGTTCGCCCACGACCCCAAAAAACAAAAATGTTTGCTTTCGGCCACCAAAATATAATGTTTGCGTCTTTTGTCTAAAGGGCTTCTGTAAGCAATAGAAATTATCATATGAGGGCATAAACACCCATATGACATCCCTAGCACCCCTCTGGGGGGGCCCCAATATCATGGAATTAGGTAAGAAACTGTTAAATAATATTGTTTGAGGTCTAGTATCTCCAGATGTTTTAATTTAGTTAGCCATCAAACTCCTTATTCTATGACCGCTGTCAAAGAAGACGCTGTCTAAGGAGGACAAACTAATACATTCTCCCCAAAAATGGATTTCGGTGTTTGATTATCTAAGATTTTTGTGTGCCAGCGATCATGTATTGGCACTTCCGAGTCTATCTAAATTTTTATGTATTGCTCAAATTCATTCCCCTTCTACACACTATAAATAGGGTTATATAGCAACGCCTGTATGTTTAGATAATGGCCGTTTCGCCGAAAAATTAGGATTTTCGACCTGTTTCATGTCGAAAATTACTCTAACCAAAAGATATATATATATTAAATATTTTTTTCAGCACCTTCTATTATTAAATATGAGTAAACGAAAACGCTACGTTGTAGGGGATGCTTGTAGGATACGCCATACAAAAATTGCGGGAAATTTGAAAATTTTTCAGTGACTAGATAATATTTCAAATAGTGCAATGAAAATCTGCGCTCAATCGCGCACGCACATAGAGAGCTGATTTTTTCAGCGAGTCTTAGTATTTCTATTGGTAATAAGATAGTATAATGCCAGAAACACAATCTCTTATACAGGCTGACTTTGGGGTCAAAGTTTCAGCCTCCCCTTATTAAAATTTTAAAGGGAGTAATACCCGAGGTAGAGTAATGTGATAACTACAGGACATTATTTATACCTGCTGTGACGTCTACCAGTGTGGGCAGAATCGCCTCTCGTTAGCCACTAGCGCTCGCCAGGGACATCGAAATGGGCTACAGTTATCCGAGCTCTATATGAAAACTCCTCGGATTTGCCCCACTTTGGCGGCGGACTCGTTTTATGTGATCACATTCGTTCTGATCGAAAATTAAATATTAATATTTTAGGTCGGTCGATTTAATCGAGACTCGTTTTATGCGAACACGTTTTATGCGGGACCCTACTGTAGTAGTATGTGCGTGTGTATGTATGTGCTGCCTCCCTTGCTCGGAGGAGTTTTCCCGCTCGCGCGCGGGCTTTCCCGCACCCTTGATTGGCTGGCGGATCCTGGCACGTTCTAGGGGCCTGCTGCCTTGTGATGTCTCGGCCCGTGATTGGCCGACCATCGCGCCCTTGCGGGCTCCTGTGTAACTAACCTCCTCCATGAGGGTTCCCAGGAGCTGTTCTCCTCAGGACAGGCTTGGCGCGCATGCTTCTAACATCCCTTTGCATACTCTCTCCCGATCACCCCCTTTACCACTGTTTCTCTCTCTGACCTTCTTCTTTTCCATTGCTTCTCACCTTTATTCAATTACTTGTCCCCTTGGGTTCTGCATACGGTTTCCATAGCCGGTCCATTGGATTGTATGCGCCGTCCTCGGAGATATTTACATGTACTTAGAATAGGTTTTGAGGGTTCTTAGTTAGTAGAGGTTGAGAACTTAGTGTGTCTCCATTATTGATTTAGTGTTTCTGCTCTTTTATTTAATGCTAGACTGGGATAAGGTAACTGTAGTTGTTGTCTCCGATGTGTGTACGGTTTGCTTATACCTACACGACTTCGACCGGTCCTGTGGTAGCCTGTGTTGTCTTTTCGCTTGCGTCCTTTGCGAGTGCAGCATTGTGTTGGCTGAGGGTTTTGGCCTGTTCCAGTTCCACACTTTGCTGCCTCTTTGCTTGTCTTTAGAGGGTCGCCAGGATAGAACCAGATATTTGTGATCTGGATCTATCAAGAGAGCACCCTAGTCAATTAACGTAACTTAAAGGATGCAATCTTAAGGACATCGCTAGGCTACGAGCCTGTTTTGCTCAACCACAGTTCCTTACCTAGAGTATTCCAGCTAGACATTATTAATCGAGTAGACACTTATTAGTATTTAATATAAGATCTTTGATATGTACGCATTATTATTCACAGTATTTATTAGTCTAGGTTGTTGTTGAGTTGCACAACCATAGCAGACTGTTTCGTTGATGAGGAAGTACTTCTTTTAGTGTCGAGCATTGCTACCGTTGCGCAGTTATAGTATTCTCGTGTCAGTTAACATTATATGTCCTATCTTTTAGTGTATTCCATTTACACATGTGGTGTCCTGCCTCCTGCCTTTATATAGTTTAAGATACGAGCATCTTATGAGCATCAGACTTTCTTCAGAAGTTTCCAGGTCTATGCTGTAGGACTATACTTCACTTTCTTTCAGATAGGAGTGAAGAGTTTATTGTTATTTAGAGTAACTGTATTGAAGCATCTTTTATTGTATTAAATCTTGCAGTGATTTAATTGATCTTTCCATAGATTCCTTTTTATGCATTTTAATTAATGTAACTTGCATCTTGTTTGTTATCAGGCTATACCAGTGTGGGTTAGGTTGAAGTAGAGTACATTTATGCCCAGTTAAGAATACCCCGTTATCGCAGATTAACTTTGGTGGGTATAGGTGTTTTTGTTCGCCGGCATATAAGTTCGAGGGTTTGGATCTAGCGTACCGTTGTTGCATAGTGCCCTATTACTAGTCCAATCATTAAGTGCCCTTATTTTATTCGTAGCCCCGGTCGTAACACTGCTTATAGCCTCTTTCATGTAAGGAGAAGAGTTAACCAGTTTTAAGGGGAGGCCGACCGTTTTTCTGGACTCCCTTCTTCCTAATTTTTAGCCCCACTAGTTTTGAGATTATAAGACGTTCGGTCCATTAGTTTGGCGATTTTAACACCTTTCGCCCCATTTCGTTGTCAATTTTAAGACCTTTCGTGCCATTTAGGTGTCGATTATTTCCTGGCGAGCGATAGCGAGCCTGAAATTTTAAGAGGAACCGGCCTTCGGCCGGGACATTTTTCTACCGAAAAATGTGTTTAAGTTTGATGGAGGTCTAGCAAGAATACTAAGATATAAATTAATTAATAGACCAAAAAAACAAACAAGAAACGGTCCGTCTCCCCTTAAGAACGCGTGAGGCTAGAGATACAAATGTTATAATTATAATACGGAAGTGTTAATGTGTACGGGAACTGATTGTGAAGTAATTGCTTTGTTTCTTCCCTCTCTACACTCTTCAGAAAAATTGGAAAAGTAGAATGTAGATACGAGGTGCCGTTGTAAAGGCTTTTCCCTCAATACCTTCATCTGATCAGATCTAGCAGTGTTGCTACGTTGCCAACACGGCATTGCTAAGGTGATAACCAGTTTGTCCATCCGTTACGGCAGAAATTATAGGTTTTGTGTAGATTAAAACAAAGCTGTGCCCCTAGCCGGCGAGCGGGGGTGCCAGGACACTGGTACAGGATATGGGGCGGTGTCTCACGAACGTGGTCGCAGTAACGATACGGAGCGTTGATCGTAAAGCAAGGTGAGAATATTCCTGTATACGTGTGAAAGCTCCTTAGTGTACTTTGAACTTGGCTCTATAATTATAATGTTTTCAATTGTTTTTGTTTTTTTGTTTTGTTTTTTTTGGGGGGGAGGGGTGCACTTGTTACAGGCAGCTTAGCCTTTTGTCTCTTTCATTCACATAGCATAAATATCACATATATTTGGAAAGTTTTACGCATACAAAATACTTTTTACCTTAAAGAATCTTCCTTCTGAAGTTATAAATAATTCTTCAGTAAAACTGCTACACAAATGATATATTATTTTGCCCACTGAAATGTCCTGCATTCTCTTTGGTATACTAATAGCCCCCTAATTACAACTCTCTCATTGTTTCACGGCTGGAATTATTTTAATTTTTAGTTATTAAGTCGTTTGACTTAGTTGATCGTTTTTTTATTTTTTTACTAATACAAATATTTTGTTTTCAAATGTTCCTATACAATGTGATTATTATTTGTCATACAGACTCGAATAATCTATTTCTTACACATCATTGATTTATTTATTTACTTTTCTATATTCCAACTACTCCCTCTCGGGCATAGGCTGAGAGCCTGTACATTCCACCGCTCAACACGGTGAAGCCCGTGAGGTCTTGTTCCAGTCTGGGGAGTGAGACATGTGAAGCATCCATCATGGCTCGAAGCAGCTCCATCTCTGAAGCGGCCGGGTGCTTCGCTCAAGTGCTTCACCGTCTCACCCTCCAGACTCAGACCCTCACTCTCAGAACGCCACCTATTGAGCAGTGAACTCACTAGGCATTCTCCCCCTGTAACATATTTTGAATATGGGAATATTCATACAGTGTTATTTAATCAGGGAACAATGAGGGTATTTTTTTGGCATTTCGGTGGGCTTTGTGGTAATGCACTGATACTAGGTACAGCACAAATTCAATCCCAATAATATCTTCCCATTGACATATCGGGATTTGAACCCGGGTCCATTGGATTACCAATCCAGTGGCATGACCACTCCACCACACCTCCCCTAAACAACACAATTTGTTGATTACACAACATTGATTGATAGTTTATATATAGAAATATTAGTATTCGTTTAAGTAATTGTATTTGATTCAGTATTAACATGCAAATAAATAAAACATGTGAAATGATACAATTATTTTTTAGATAAAGCAAAGATGAAAATAACCAAGAATGGTTATGAATCTATTGATCATCAACCATTCGTCCGAGAGAGAGAGAGAGAGAGAGAGCAGGGGCCTTGACAAATATCACCGCCACCTGCCCCTTTGTCATTGGAGAGGGGAGGGGAGGGAGACGTAAGGGCCGGTTTTGTGGACCACTTTCTCCCTCATGTTTAGCCCCATTAGTTAGTCGATTTTAAAACCTCTCGCCCCATTTCTTAGTCAATATTTAGACCTTTCGTGCTCGTTAGGTGTGGATTTTTTCCCTGGCGAACGATAGTGAGCCTGTAGTGTTGGAAGAACCGGCCTTCAGCCGGGACATTTTTCTACCGAAAAATGTACAAATTAATCTAGAAGGGGGATCTAATGGATGCTTTTTTAAATTTGATGGAGGTCTAGGGAGGAAACTGGAAAAATAATGAATACATGCAAAAATCGCCCAAAAGGTGAACCATCTCCCCTTAAGGGTCTGTTGGGAGGGACTGAGAAGGAGGGCCAAAATACATAAAGCGGCGCAGAGTCCAGGGAGGGCATGAGTGATGTTAAAATGTAGGCTAGAATACACAAACACATACAAACATGTGCACAAATAAATAGATTGATAGATACACTATTAGACACTTACTCTGAAAGTATCTATAAAGCAATGCAAGGGATACAACACCCCGGATTATGTCTATCTATCTATCTATCTATTGCCGGACGCCCTACTCCCCTTAATGAGGGTGGCAATACACAGAACGCCCCCAAGTGGACCTATCCCCTGTAAGAGGGACAACTCATGCCAGTTTACTGAAGGACTTACAGGATTGACCACTCAATTTAGGACCCGTCCGACCCCGAGCCCTCTATTTATTATGTATTATGTAAGGAGGGGAATAATATATACATGTAGATCGAGTTGTTTGGAACTTATAGGAATCATATTTTCAGTTTTATCCCTTTCATGTAAAAATTATCATATTGATTTTATTATGGCAAGCAATATTTTATTTTAACTACGTACTAGGGGGAGGGGGATGGGGGAGAGAGGTAGGAATGGTAGGGGAAAAGGTGGGAAGGGTTCGGGAAATGAAAAAAGAGTGGGGAACAGATAGGTAGGGTGGGTGATAGGTGGGAATGAAGGGGCACAGGCTGCAGGGGTGGGGGAAAGATGGGAAAGCAGGATCACAGGTTGGAAGGGAGGAACACAGGTGGGAGGGACGGGGAAGAAGGTGCATGGGTGGGAAGGTTTGGGAATCGTAGGCTTGTGCATATTGCTTTAACTGTCTTGATAGCGTAATGCATAAGTGGTCGAATTTTCGATGTGAGTATCCTAGGTTCGAGTCCTTGGAGTGCCACATGTATTTGTTGATTTCATTAATTGAGTTTAGAGGTGAAGTTGTTTGGTGGAAAAAAACATAATAATATGTGAGAAGAAAGGGGCTCAGGTGGGATGGGTGGGGGAACTTTGGGAAAGGAGAGGTATAGGTGAGCAGCGTGGGGGAGATGTGAGTAAGTAGGGGTATAAGTGGAAGGGTGGGGGAGAGGTGAGAAGGGTGGGACAGATGTGGGAAGGTCATGGAATTGTAGAAAGGGTGTAGATGTGGGAAGGGCAGTAAAACGTGTTATCAGACATGTGGATTTGACGGTCACCATTGTGCACCGGTGCCTATGGTGAATTTTAGTATACTGTATTTCCTAACTTTGAACTTAATTATTTTGAAATAGTTCTGGATGACAACTTCTGATATAAATTACAGCATTGGAATAATCTGATTTACAGCATTATATTTACAATTATATAAGAACACTGTGATACATAATTAGTCTTGAAAATAGAAAAGTCACATTGGAATAATGGGACGCGTGAACCAGTGAAGGTGAAAAGTTAGCAGTGAACCCCAGGTTCTAGCCAAGAGATCAGCTTCAGTGGGCACAGGCAAGACCCCCCTGACATCTGACCGCACCAATTGGCCAGTTGCAAGTTTCAGGCTATAAGAAAATGAAGCTGTAAACATCGATATTTAGCAGAATTGTTAGGTACAATACGGTTGGAATGCATTTATAAATACATAGTCCGATTCAACATACTTTCTATTCATCAGAAACCAACATTATTATTGCAACTGTTTTATACCGATGTTTACGGCTCTAACTTCCTTATATCCTGAAACTCGCAGGTGGTCAATTGTTTCAACGAGCAACACCGAGAATGAAGGAACCGGTCACCAACCGTCTTAAGGGAGCCCACCTCGCTTTTAATCTCTTTCTCTTTGGTTTGTATCCATTCGGCCACATTCAGCCTGCTGTTTTAAGACGATTACCCCCATCCAGGTGTCAATATTTTCCTGGCGAGCGGTAGCGAGCCAGCTCATATATATTTTTGTTTTACAGCAAGCTAAATTTTTACATGTTTTGATAGAAAAATTTCACCGGCGAAGTCGGATTTCTCCATACAATGCTGGCTCGCGAGCCAGGAAGAACTCGACACCTGGATGGGGATAAACGTCTTAACACAGTTGGCTGAATGGGGCCAAATGGACACAAGTCAAATACAGAGAGAAAAGGAGAGGAAGGTAGAACAAGTAGGTGACCCCCTTAAGTTTCCTCACATCACAATAACCCTAAACTCGATTTAAACCAAAAAAAAAGTAAAAATTATGGTATTCCTCCTTATTCTCCTTTATAAATGTTCCCTTCACATAATGTTCCCTTTGACCATAACAATCATTAACCCGTTCAGTACCGGTGACATCCTTTCATTATATTCTGGCAATGATTAGACAATTATATTCAGCTTAGAAGGACCTCTAGCAATAATAAGGCTTTAAACTATCTCCACCAACTCCTCTAACTACCACAGATCCTTCCCAAGCTGCATAATATCGTCTAAATATAGCTTGCTATAATATAGCACACGTCGCTGGTACTCAAAGGGGTAATGGATAAAGAATTGTTAAATATATTAAACCCAAGTTATATTCTCCCTTAAGGGGAGAGGGGCTGGTTTTCTGGACCACTTTCTCCCTATTGTTTAGGCCCATTAGTTTTGAGATTTTAAGACATTCGGCCCATTAGTTTAACGATTTCAACACCTTTCGCCCCATTTTGTTGTCAATTTTAAGACCTTTCGTGCCATTTAGGTGTCGTATTTTTCCTGACGAGCGATAGCGAGCCTGTAATGTTAAGAGAAATCGGCCCTCGGCCGGGACATTTTTCTACCGAAAAGTGTAAGAATTTATCTTGAAGGTGGTCTAGGGGGTGATGTTTTAAGCTTGATAGAGGTCTAGCGAGGAAACTCAAAATTATATGAATAACTGAATAAATAGACCAAAAAATAGCCACTACCCCCTTAATTAAGGGGGTAGTACTCGCTTTTTATGGACCCCGTTCCCCCTCATGTTTAGCGTATTAGTTTTGAGGTTTTAAGACGTTCGTTCCGTTAGTTTGGCGATTTTGAGACCTTTCGCCTCATTTTGTTGTCAATATTAAGACCTTTCGTGCCATTTAGGTGTCTATTTCTTTATCCTGGCGAGCGAGAGCGAGCCTGTAGTATTAGAAGGAACCGGTCTTCGGCCGGTACATTTTTCTACCGTACACATTTATCTTGAATTTTGTTCGTGTGTTTATACCTTCACATTCGACGTGGAGTTTATTACGGATCTTATATAAATATTCCGGCGTGAATTGTTGGAGTTATTATTTTATTTTTAGTTATAGCAACAGCATTTTTAGGTTATGTATTACAATGAGGGCAAATATCTTTCTGAGGAGCCACAGTAATTACTCATTTATTTTCGGCAATTCCCTATGTAGGAACTTATCTAGTAAATTGAATTTGAGGTGGATTTGCGGTTGAAAACCGCAAATCCGAATAATTTTGCGAATAATTTTCGCAATAATCATTAGTGTGTTTTTTGCATAATATTTTCGCAGCCACTGTCAAGTGTGCAGTAATATTCATTATTAGACAGTTGGATATAAGTAAAGAGATCCTCCCAAGCTTTATACTAATAACATATTAATTGGTTAAAAGGATGAAGTTCTTTACACTAGGTTACTTTCTTTTTAGGATCGTATGTTGAAATATAGCCTGATGATGGATGTTTGATACGTCCGAAAATTTGCAAAAAAATAATTCTCAACATGTATACTGTTGTGACTCTTGTCCTACTCCTCATCTACAAAATTATATATATATACATATATATATACAGTATATATATATATATATATATATATATATATATATATATATATATATATATATATATATATATATATATATATATATATATATATATATATATATATATATATTTTATAAATCTATTTTTTGAGAGTAGGAAATGGTGAGTTGAGTGAATGGTTTGAGGTAAAGGTAGGTTTGCGACAGGGTTGTGTAATGTCACCATGGCTGTTTAATATGTTTATGGATGGTGTGGTGAGGGAGGTGAAAAGGAGAACTATGGGAAGAGGATTGGGTTTAGTAGGAAAGAATGGTAGAGATTGGGAGTTGAATCAGTTGCTGTTCGCTGATGACACAGCTTTAGTGGCGGATTCTGATGAGAAACTGCAGCGGGTAGTCAAAGAGTTTGGTGTGGTTTGTGGAAGGAGGAAACTGAATGTGAACGTCAATAAAAGTAAAGTAATGGTGTGCAATAGGGGAGAGCATAGGGTGACTCTAGATGTGAGGCTGGATGGGGAAATATTGGAACAAGTAGAGTGTTTTAAATATTTAGGAGGAACGATAAGCAGGAGTGGAGGTATGGAAGTTGAGGTAAAACAGAGAGTGTGTGAAGGAAGGAAGGTTTTCGGAGCAATGGGAAGTATGTGGAAGATGAGAAATCTCGGAGTGAAAGTAAAAAGTGCACTGTATCAAGGAATTGTTGTGCCAACAGTGATGTATGGGGTTGAGACATGGGCTCTGAAGAAAAAAGAGAAAAGAGGGCTGGATGTGATGGAGATGAGCTGCTTGAGGAGTATGTGTGGAGTTACTCGTAGAGACAGATTGAGGAATGAAGAGATACGTAGGAGAGTGGGGCAGCAGGAACATTTGTCAGCCAGAGTAGACAGAAAGGTGCTGAACTGGTATGGTCATGTTGAACGAATGGGAGAGGAAAGGATTACAAAGAGAATATGTGAGTCAGCCAGGAAGACCCCCATTGAGATGGAGAGACTGTGTAAGAAAGGCTTTGGATGATAGAGGAATGACTATAGATCAGGCAGGGGAAGTGGTGGTGGACAGGAGTGAATGGAGAATGCTTGTGAATAGTTGAGTGAACACGTGGTCATTTGGAGTAAGGGGTCGGGCGCAAGTTGGACTAGATAATAGTCCATCAGGCGCCTGGCCCGGGGAGACGATTAATATGAAGGGTGCACCTGGAAGTGTGGTGGGAGGGCTTGTGGCTTTCGCTCAGCTGCATGTCTGCCTGCCGAGATCGGAACCTCTCCGGGTGGTCGGGGGAGTGCTGGAGCGACCTTGGTGACCCTGGTCTCTGGGTCTTCTCCTGGGTGACCTGGATGTGTGTGAGTTTGTGCTTTTTGTCTGTGTTTATTTGTTGTTTTGTGTTGTTTTTGTGTTTTCCCTGTTCTTGCTCTGTCTTGAGTCGGCTACCCCCAAAATGGGGATTGGGCCTGAGCATATAGATAGATAGATTTTGTTGTCATCTGTCCTTCTTTCTTTATATATATATACAGGTATATATATATATATATATATATATATATATATATATATATATATATGGCAATTTCTGCGTTGGAAATTTTATTATTCAAGGTTTCCAGGTCTCTGATGAGTTTTCGCTGGGTGGCAGGAAGTAGATGAATGAGGTTAGCAAAATTCATGGTGGTACAGGGTTACATTAATGTACATGATGATACAGGATATACGACGCGTTTCACTGGACACCCAGCATTATCAAGTAAGGATAGAATGATATAAAAGGTACACAGGAAGGGTATAATATAGAGGGTGGAGGATCAGAGGAGGCGAAAATCAGGGGGCAAATGTCTGCTATTGGTGGAGGGGTATTCTAGGAGTGTTAGAGAGAGATCTGCGTCACGCAGGCGCACTGGATGCGGGAAGGTGGTGGTCGGTTGGCGAGGTCGAAGCTGATTGGCTGAGTATCGAGGGGCGTCGCCTAAGTTGCGTAGTACGTGTGGCGCCGGCAGAAGACGAAGCTGAAGGAGATAGCGCGGGGGGCTGCGTCAAGGGCACTGGGGGGTGAGGGGGGTCATTAGGGCCTGTAGGATAGTGCCTTTTGGCAGAAGGAAGGATCTGAAGGTCCAGAGTTTGGTTGTTGATGTTAGGATGTAAGGCTTGGATATATAACGCTTCGAGTATTGGTAATCTCCTTGGGTCACTTTCTTTATCGAGTATGGTGGTGTGTTTCTCTAACTCGTTGCGTGTGAGGTGGGGGTGGTTAGGGGTGAGATAGTGGTCTTTGATGGCTCCAGCCTGAAGGTGAAGAGTTAACTGACGTGAAAGACGAGTCTGCGTCATGCCAATATAGGAATGAGGTTCACAGTCCTCATAATTACAGGTATGTTGGTAAATGACGTGATCGTCGGTCATCGGGCTCTTTATTTTGGTGGAAGCTGGCCAACGACCCGCCGTCTACTGTAGATACGTGGATGACATCTTCGTGCAAATCAAGGACCTCCACGAACTACAGGAACTCCAGCGTCGCTTCATGACCTCCTCCGGACATAACTTCACCTCTGAAAAATCAAACAATGGACAACTCCCCTTCCTCGACATCCTCGTAGCTCTGAACGACCATGGGTTCAAAAACACCGTCTACACTAAACCAACTAACACAGGACAATGCCTCAACGGCAATAGTGAATGCCCCCGCCGTTATCTTCTATCCTCCATCTCCGCTTCTGTAAGGAGAGCCCTCACGCACTGCTCTACCTGGGCCGACACCCACCAGGAACTAGAAAGACTATCTCACGTTTTAGTGAATAACGGATACTCCAACTCCGACATCTCCAGCACCATCAACCACCATCTTGAAAAATGGTACACCCAAAGCCCTCCCAACATTGAACCCCCCAATGAAATCAAGATCTTCTACCGCAATTTTATGTCTTCTGAACACAAAAATGACGAGACCGTCATAAAAGAAATAATCTCCAAGCATGTCCACCCAACCAACCCGGAAAACAAAATCAAATTAATCATTTATTACAAATCCCCCAAGACCTCCAACCTCGTTCTCAGCAACAAACCAGCTTCCACCAAGATAAAGAGCCCGATGACCGACGATCACGTCATTTACCAACATACCTGTAATTATGAGGACTGTGGACCTCATTCCTATATTGGCATGACGCAGACTCGTCTTTCACGTCGGTTAACTCTTCACCTTCAGGCTGGAGCCATCAAAGACCACTATCTCACCCCTAACCACCCCCACCTCACACGCAACGAGTTAGAGAAACACACCACCATACTCGATAAAGAAAGTGACCGAAGGAGATTACCAATACTCGAAGTGTTATATATCCAAGCCTTACATCATAACATCAACAACCAAACTCTGGACCTTCAGATCATTCCTTCTGCCAAAAGGCACTATCCTACAGGGCCTAACGCTCCCCCTCGCCCCCCGGTGCCCTTGACGCAGCCCCCAGCGCTACCTCCTTCAGCTTCGTCTTCTGCCGGCGCCACATGTACTACGCAACTTAGGCCACGCCCCTCGACACGCAGCCAATCAGGTTCGACCTCGCCAACCGACCACCACCTTCCCGCATCCAGTGCGCCTGTGTGACGCGGATCTCTCTCTAACACTCCTAGAATACCCCTCCACCAATAGCAGACATTTGCCCCCTGATTTTCGCCTCCTCTGATCCTCCACCCTCTATATAATATTATACCCTTCCTGATTACCTTTTATATCATTCTATCCTTTCTTGATAATGCTGGTTGTCCAGTGAAACGCGTCGTATATCCTGTATCATCATGTACATTAATGTAACCCTGTACCACCATGAATTTTGCTAACCTCATTCATCTACTTCCTGCCACCCAGCGAAAACTCATCAGAGACCTGGAAACCTTGAATAATAAAATTTCCAACGCAGAAATTGACATTTCTTTCAACCTCGTATGTATTAAAGCAAATGTATTACCTGGCTTTACTAACATATACCTGTATATATATATATATATATATATATTTATATATATATATATTTATATATATATACCGGTATATATATATATATACTGTATATATGTATTTATTGTATATATCTATTTTTTTCATCTGTCCTTCTTTCTTCTCTATATATCCTTATTCTCCAGATTTATTTATGTATGTTCTCCCGTTTCTATCTCCTTTAACTCCTTATTCACTCTCTTCTCTCTATCCATCTTTTCTCCATGTATATCGTCTTTCCTTCCAACTTTCTTCTATCATTTTCTCTTTAGACCTGCTCATTCTCTCTCTCATTCTTTCCAAGTCAAGGTTATCCACCTCTTCCTACCTCCCTTCTTTATTCTGTCCTCCATATCCCTATCTTCATATCTCTCTAGGGCCAAAAGGGTAGTAAGAAGGTAGTCTATCTAGATCGACCACTTGACTTCTAAAATTCCTTTCCAAGCTGGATAAAATCATCAATTGATTGCCAGTATAAAAAAAACATTAATGAGTTATCTCTCCCCCTTCTCTCTCTCTCTCTCTCTCTCTCTCTCTCTCTCTCTCTCTCTCTCTCTCTCTCTCTCTCTCTCTCTCTCTCTCTCTCTTTCATTCAATTTCACACACACGAAATGGAAAATGTTATAATCTCCATCTAGCCTGTCGAAGTTATCGAAAACATGTCTGTCGTGGATTTAGAATTGAAAATGTTTTGCGGACTTGGAATGCAGTTAAAAGTTTAATGTAGTTTAGAGTACCAGCCAGTCAATAGCCAACTATATATCTTTATGAAATCATATTTTTATCATATACTGTATATTAGTATTGTTCGTTTTATTGTTACTATTAATATGAATATTATTATTACAATGAATATTATTATTATTATTATTATTAATATTATTATTTTATTATAAAATAATATTGATAATATTAATAACAATAATAATTATGTTACTGTCGTACTATTTGTTTTAAGTTAGTGTAATATTTCTACAATATTCAACCCTAACAGATTCTGGCGCGTAAATTCTACGTACACTCGACCAAAAAAACAATATTTACACTGGTGAGCTGTAAATAATCTAGTGTGAACGGAATAAATCGGGTGAAACATACGTCTGTGAGGTATTACCAAAGGATTTAGACCCACTTCCAGAATGTTTAGAGCGTTAGTGTAAAGATTGTTTTTTGGTCGAGTGTATACCTCAGGTTTTGTGCATTGAGAGTTCAGGTATGTAGAATGTATGCTACTGGCTTCACACGCAAATGCATACAGTTTGACACTCAACCCGCGGGGATTATGCCACGTGTATAGATGCCATAGCTATAGTCTATTCGCTGTAAATAGGCGAGAAATCATGACCTCTATCCTCTGTAACTCAAAAATGGCTAGTGCGAATTGGCTGTAAATTGCCACATATATTCCTTGGCCGACTCTTCCCAAATGGTAGAAATATTAGCTCGATTACTCTAGTAGTTTTTGAGTTACAGAGGATAGAGGTCATGATTTCTCGCCGGTAATATTGTGACCCGACTGGGAGCGGGTGGGTCGCGGTGTGATGGTGGTAGTAGGTGGATATTGGGGGTCAGGAGAATGGAAATGAAACCAATGAGAAGATTAAATGAATATAAGAGAAGAGGGGATATGGTAAAGCGGTCGGATGAATAGAAAGGAATATATTAGAGAAAGAGATTGGTAGGGATGAAAGGAAACAATAATAGTGTCGTATTTCAGAATGTGGAGTAAAGATTAATGAGAAGGCAAAGAACATAGAAATGGAAAAGAGAGACACCCTCAAGTGCAAGTAACGCTTAAGAGTGAAAGGTAGTGGTAAGTGTGTTTTTATCTTTCTCTCCTTTTCTCTCTTTCCCTGGCTTGTATCCATTCGGCCCCATTCAGCCAAATGTTTTAAGACCGTTATCCCCCTCCAGGTGTCGATTTATTCCTGGCGAGCGATAGCAAGCCAGCATTGTATGGAGAAATCCGGCATCGAAATTTTTCTATCGAAAAATTTACAAATATAGCTTGCTGTCAGAACAAAAATATATAAATGCTGGCTCGCTACCGCTCGCCAGGAAAATATTGACACCTGGATGGGGGTAAACGTCTTAAAACAGTAGGCTGAATGAGGCCGAATGGATACAAGCCACAGAGAGAGGTAGAGAAAGATTAAAACAAAAAGCGAGGCGGGCTCCCTTAAAAGGAAACCAGGGTCACACGAGGAACAACGTTTATCAGGGCGTTCAGAACTTGAAATTGTTGAAATCGTCGTCACAGGGAGAATTTTCAACATTTTCTTTAGCCTGCTGCTGAATCTAGGTATCGTTTTTCAAGTTTCCGCCAAATTTGCTTGAACTTGCCTGATTCCCATGAACATCAAATTATAAATGAACATTTGAGTAAATCAAATTACCTGTATGATGGACTTTGATAAAAACCTATCCCCAAATAACAAGTAAAACTTCCATATTGGTTAGTTAAAACACCAGACTTGTTGATGTTTGACCTAAAGGGCTCTCAAGCAATGTAAGGAAAAAAAAGTTTGCTGATCAAAAACTTCTGGAGAATTGTATTAATATTTCCGTCACGTCATAATCCCACAGGCAAAGTTGGTCTGTTCTCCGCCCACCCACTCTGCAGGGTGAATGTCGGTGGATGAAGTGTGGATGAATATGAGAATGACAAATGGTCTGGTGGGCGGAATGTCGTGTGGCAGGTGAGGTGTAGTGGGTGGAGTGTGTTGTGTTGGGAGACGCGTAGTGGGTTGGGTGAATATGGTATGGTTAGTAAAGTATGGTGTTGTGTTATGTGTCTTTCTTCATTTCAATGTGTATGAAGGAGACAAAACGCAGGCTGCCTGTAACGAGTGTCTACCCCAAAGCTAAAGGAATGACAGTGCCAAATTCAAGGGACATAGTGGTCAAAATTCCTGGACACACGAAATTTAAATCAGTTCAAGTCAGAGGATGAATAATATGGTTGAATAACCTTATGAATTCATTTCGTATGGGGGAAATCCCCAACTGTAATACATTCTACAGCACTAAGCGACGAAGGCTATATAGCACTGGAAACCGTCGTAGCATAGCCGAGATTCGAACCCACGCGGCTGGTCGTCACCACCATAGCGAGTAGAGCCTTAGCCCGCTAGACCACGACAACATAGGATGAAGAAAAGATTGATTGAGGGATAGAGTTCTATAATTTACTTGCTGAATACAAAAAAGATTGATACATTTTGCTCATTCTTGAGTTGGAGAGCTGGACAGATTAGGAGTGGGATTGTGTTGAAAAGCAGGTGCCTCGCACTCGCCGTAAGGAGGGGGTATGCACTGAGAGAGCTCCGAAGCGTGGTGTGGTGGATAAGGTGTGGTGTGGTGTGGTGAGTAAAGTGTGGTGTGGTGGATAAAGTGTGGTGTGGTGGATAGAGTCGCTCACTTTATCCATAATCGGTTTTCTGTACTTAAAATTAATGATGTAAAAAAAATACAATTAAAGAAGATCTGAGGTACCTCAGATAAGGGTCTCACGATATATATATATATATATATATATATACCGCTATATATATATATATACTGTATATCAGTTCCAGTATTGTTCAAATTTGGAACATATTTGTAGCCTATATACTGTAGGTGGCACTGATGCGGTCGGGAAAAAAATATACATACATAAATTACTATGATCATGAGCCCGAAACATAGTAATGACTATTTTTCATTGAGTATGCTAACAGATTGTTTCCGAGCATTGATTTTCAATACAAGAGACAGGCGGCCTTTGAATATTCACGCTAACCCTCCTACCACTGGGTACGGGCACGCAGATGTGATGTTAAGGGGGGATGGTTTACTTTTTGGGCAATTTTTGCATGAATTCATTTTTTTCTAGTTTCCTCCCTAGACCTCCATCACATTCAAACAAAACATCCATTAGATCCCCCTTCTAGATTAATTTGTACATTTTTCGGTAGAAAAATGTACAACATTACAGGCTCACTCTCGTTCGCCAGGGGAAAAAATGCACACCTAAATAGCACGAAAGGTCTAAATGTTGACGAAGAAATGGGGCGAAAGGTCTTAAAATCGACTAACTAATGGGGTAAACATCTTAAAATCTGAAAACTAATGGGGCTAAACATGAGGGAGAAAGCGGTCCAGAAAACCGGCCCACCTCCCCTTCATGCATCTTGTAGCTTCATACATAGTAAACAAACAATATGGGGATCATGTACCTTTATTCACCTTGAGAATGGTGAAAATGCAATGATTCTACATTGATTTGTTCTTGGTTGTTCACTGTCAGAGCGTCAGAAAGAAATCCCTAGAACGTGTGAGTACATATTTGTTTAGGTCTAAACATCGATCAATACTCGTGTGTGTGTGTGTGTGTGTGTGCGTATGTGTGTTTTTTCTATGTGAGTGAGGGAGGCAAAAGACAGAACTGCCTGTGACGAGTGCCTCCCCCAGAGTTGAAAAAGTAACAGGGCCAAAATCAAGTGACGTTCAAGTCAAAATGCCTGGACACACGGAGTTTGAAGCAATTTAAGTCATAGGATGAGGGGAAGACTTATTCTGGGAGAGGTTCCAGAGCTCAGATGTTGAATAGAAGAAAGCTTGAGATTCACGTTTCACTCTTGGGTTGGAGAATTGCAAAGAGTAGGGGTGGGATTGTGTTGCAAGACGGGTGCTACGTGCTCTACGAAGAGGGGGTGGTAAAAACTGAGAGAGCTTTGAGGAACACTGATTATTGTAATAGCGGTAGCATAGTGTGAGAGATGCAACATTGCGGCGAAGAGAGAGAGATTGCAGATAATTGGTGAGTGGACGTGAGTTAATGAGACAGTAGACTTTCCTTTCTACTTTGTCTAGAAGTGCTGTGTGACAGGCGTGGGCACAATACTCAAGACATGGACGCACTTTGCCCCTGTACAGAGCAAGAAGCTGCGCAGGGGTAAAGAACCCCTGGAGGCGGTTGACCACACCCAGCATCTTGGAAGCTGTTTTAGCAAGAGTGGTAATATGATCTTTCCAAGAGAGATCAGAAGAAAAAGTGACACCGAGAATATTAAGAGAAGATGAAGGGTATTTTTTTTATTTTGTTGAAGAGTGGGTCCTAGTTTTCTGGAAGGGGGCGACGAGTAGACTGATGGAGAAATTGAGTTTTGGAAGTATTGAAAGTAACAAGGTTTTCTCTACCCCAAATAGAGATAGTAGAGAGATCAGAAGATAGATGTTTTATGGGCTCTTTACATGAGTTTCGGAGTTCCTGCTGTGAATGATGTTGTGGAAGGCAAGTTGAATAGTGTAATGTAGAGTCGTCAGTATATGAGTGAATGGGTCTGGAGGTGCAGTTGAGAAGGTCGTTAATGAATAATAGGAAGAGAATTGGAGATAGGACAGAACCCTGAGGAACACCGGAGTTGATAGGTTGAGGAAGTGAACGGTGGCCGTCAACAACCGTCGGCCAGAGAGAAAATTAGAGACAAAGGCACATATGGAGGGATAGAAACCGAAGGAGGGTAGTTTGTGAATGAGGGATTTGTGCCAGACTTTATCGAAGGCTTTCAATTTGTCTAGCGCAACAGAAAAAGTATCACTGCTCCCAAATGGAGGATGACCAAGAGTTAGTAAGATAAGAAAGAATATCACCAGTAGAGCGGCCTTTTAGGAATCCATAATGGCGGTCTGAGAGTAGGTTATAGGAAAATAAATTCTCATGATATTTTGAGGTAAGTATAGTATAAAAAAAACTTTAGAGATGTAAATGGCCCACACAAAGACATCACACCCTCTCTCACTGACTCAGTCCCTCACTGTCTCCCAAGCTGCAAGGCATGATGTAATCATGTGAGAGGTAGGAGGAAGGGAGGGAGATGGTTAAGGTGCTTGTGGGCAAAGGAGATGGTGGGAGAGAATAGAAAGTGGCTTGGAGGATTTCAGGAAAGGCTGGGGATGGAGGTTAGTTCATTGGAAGGCCAATAGGGCCGTGATTGCATCAAGGACATTTTGATTTTGTAGCACCAAACATGCTGACGCTATAATTATGGCGTCACCTGAGATCCTTTTCTCTAACTCTACTGATTCCATATGGCATCCCTTGGGGTTAATTGGCTAAACATATACTATATATGTTAAGTAATAAGTTGTGCTTGCTTCACTTGTTCAACTATTAGTATTTTCTGTTGTGGTACTAGGGTGACTACCAACGCCCACAACATAACAAATGCTCCTTTGCAAAGCAAAAGTTATAGTATTCATAATGCATTGTTTCACAATCTACCTCTCTCTGATGTTTGTCATCCGTCAAACTTCAAGTCTAAATAATTCAACTGTAATTGTAATTATAAATAGAGGGCGGCATTAGGTTCATACATTTTGTTTTCATTGAATACTATTTTTTTCCTCCAGTGTTTTATGTATACACATTACCTAACACAAACTAGCCTAGCTTTAGCCTAACCTACCCATATACTTACCTACCCGTATCACAATCTGATCCAACGTCTTTGGTGTTATTCAAATTTGTTGTGTAATAAATATTGAAGATTTTGCTTGATTTTGCCATTTTTAGCAATATGCTATAGTTTGTCCCCTAAGCTGACAAAGAACCGCCTTCCCAGACTTCCTACAAATTTGAACATATATCCAACAAGCCCCCGACACACACATTTTTTCAATTTTTCTATAGACAAATTTCCTGGCTAAAGGCAATTTTCTTCTAAGTTACAGGCTTGCTATCGCTCGTCCATAAATAAATTGACACCTGAATTGGGGGAACTATTGCCAAAATAATGGGGTGAAACCACTTAAAATCTCCAAAACTTATGGAGCGAAAGAGGGTAATTTTAAAAAGCACCCCCCCCCCCCCCCACACACACACACAGATACACATGCACGCACACACACACACACACGGATCAAATAGGGTCAAGGTTCGCTATACAATATAGAGTAAGCCAAAATAACTGGAATGGTGGCTATCAAACTTCTGGACTTAATACCATGGAAGATAAGGATAAATAAACTGGTCACACACACAGAAGGAATAAAAGGAAGGAAGGAAACAAGAAAGGAAGACACAACAAGTCAAAAGATCAAGACCAACACTACTAAGCTTTACCCTTCCAGTACGTGGTGATGGGCTGGTCTATCAGAGTGAGAACTGAGCAATCTCTGCCATACCCATAGCTTACTCTGACTGTTCCTTTTACTTATATATTTTCTAGATCTCAAGTGACGGCGTCTCTAACGTGGATTGTCCTCCCAATCTACCAAGATTGGAGGCCATAGCGTCACATTTTTCCCTTGCCCCTCAACTTTCTCTTCATAACTGCTGAGGGACACAGGGCCCTGGGTGGGGCTTTGGTTTCCCGGGCATTTCCGCACCCTCCTCAGCTCCCCGCCATGGAGTGGCTTCGGTCACCTAGGCTTTATTGTGGTCGGCGGGGAGGGTTCTGTGGGGGCGCTCGGTTATGGCCTTGGCCTTGCTCAGGGCCTTGGGGCTGTTCGGCCAGGCAGCTTGGGGAACAACAACAACAACAACAACCCTTCCAGTACAAGTTGAGGGGCACAGGGCCTTATGTGTGGTTTAATTTCCCAGGCGCTTCCGCTCCCTCCTCAGCTCCCCGCCTTGGAATGGCTTCGGTCGCCTGGGCTTTAATAGTGGTAAGCAGAGAGGGTCCTGTGGGGGCGAATGGTTATGGCCTTGGCCTTGTTTGGGACCTTGGGGCTGCTCGGCCAGACAGCCTGGGGAACAGCAACAACAACAACAACCCTTCCAGTACAAGGGTACCATGTAACCTTTTGAGAATCATGACGAGTTTTAGCAGTAGGTTCTGGCTATTATTAGACGATTTTATAAAAGTTAGGAAAGACTTATAGTAATCAAAGCGATAAAGTTGATCTCAAGTAACCTTTTGACTCATGCATATCAATCGATCACTTAGTAACATAGTAATAACCAGAATGTACTCAAGGGTTTCAATGTACAACCCGATTTGACTAAGGTCTGGAATGATTGGTGGATCACATAATTATATGCTTTCATTTATTTCATGGGAGGTATTTGTTGTTGTGGTGAAATTAATAAAATATAGATAATTAGCAGATGTAAAGGGGGTATAATGATTTCTGCTAAACCTTAAACTTTACAGATTCGTCATAAAGATAAATACAAAGTTTACAATATGTCCCAACACATTTAAACCAGCACCATCGTGCCGAAAAGTTGAACATCTTTAAAATGTTTCCAACAGTGTTAATATCAGAATTCGTCTCACTAATACCGGAGAAAAGGCATCCATAATTGTATAAATAATTACGTTCGGAGAGAAAATTAGATATTGAATGTTTTCAGATATCCTGCACTAGAACACGGACATTTGATCGTAAAACTGTATATGTGTAGCCGCTTCCAATTACCGTGGTGTGCCGAACCGTGTTGATAGAGAGAAAGTAGTTACTCAATATGCAGGGGTTTCAGAGTTAGTTTTTTGACAGAGAGAGAGAGAGAGAGAGAGAGAGAGAGAGAGAGAGAGAGAGTTATCCCAAGTTTCTTTTTCAGAAGTGAATTCAAACAGGTTTTTTCCAAAGTAAAGACTAATTTCTTTACTTCATTCGGAGAAGCCTTTCATAGAGGTCATTCGAATTTCAAGAGTTTGTTTCAAATAATCATTCCACGTGTTAATCATTAGAATTCGAAGAGATAATCCCAAACATTCAAATGCTAATTAATTCCAAGGCTAATTCCAAGTGCTCATTCCAACTGTTCATTTATAGAAATTTTTCCAATAGGTCACTCCACTGACCCATTCATAGTGATAGTTCTTATAAATTATTCTTAGTGCCCATTGATTAAAATTAGAATTGATTCCAAGTGTTCATTCTGAGATATCCTTCCAAGTGTTTATTCCTAAAGGGACTAGGTTTCATTCCAAGACTTCATTTCCTGTGGGGTTTCTTTCTACACTTCATACCAAGTGTACCAAGTGTACCAAGTGTACCAGGAGGTCGTTTCATAAGAAGTAAAGTGTTATTGTGAGGGGTTCCAGTAGATCTCAACCAGTGCCAAATCAACCAAGACCAACAAAACCAGTGCAAAAATATAGTACTGTACTAACCTAACCTAACCTAACCTAACCGTATTGGTTGATTTGGTACTGGTTAAGAGCTACTGGTTGAAATGGCCTTCAGGTTGAGTTGTCCAGTCACCGTTGTAAGGTCATTGTTTCAGCAAGTAGCTAGGTGATTACATTGTGCCAGTAGTTAACCCATTCAATACCGGTGACATTCTTTTAATTATATCCTGCCAACTATTAGTCGATTTCATTCAGTTTAAGAAGGAGGTCTGCCAAATAAATGACTACAGACTATCTCAATTAATCCTGATAGCTATTTTACATCCTTCTTAAACTTCCTAAAATCGTCTATATGCAGATGAAATGGAGATAAGAATACGTCGCTGGTACAGAAGGGGATAAGAGGAGTGGCAACAACTTCCATTCGGCACATTTCGATTGGCATATATTCCATTACGTTATGCTTGCTAAACTCAGCTTTGAGGGATGTAGAGGCTATCAGACCATAAGTGCCGAGAATATTGGATGACAAACAACTCCTGTGACTCTAGAATAAGGAAATGTGGAAATAAGATATCATGTAAAGTTTTCACAACTCCGATTACATTTTCTCGATAGTTTTGACGGGTAATTTATTCATAAATCAAACACCTGAACACAGCTTCTATGTTATACTTTTAGAATAATAAGTATTTGTTAATAACTCGTGTAACCTACTGGGTTTTTTTTTTATTGGACTGCTATATGTGTATCTTCGAAACATTATATATATATATATATATATATATATATATATATATATATATATATATATATATATATAATTATATATATATATATATAGTTTTGAGCATATACATATAGCATTCCAATAAAAACAGTATGTTACGTAGGAGTAACTAGGGGAGGTATAATACTCGGTGGGCTATATAATGGATATTTTATCAGTATTATATTATTGCCTTTAAGTTTAACCTTTTCAGCACAATAGAGCTAATATCCATTATACTTTGACGGCAGTGGACGAGTTTACTCAGCTTAGAATAAACCAGGTGGAGGGAAACAGAGGGTAACATTAAAACCTTAAAGTCCTTCATAAGTACACACACAGGGATCTGCCTTGCTTAGGCCAATCGGCTTTCTGCAGACTCCCATTTTCGTATGTTCTTATGTTCTTATAAGTTGAATTATATTAATCCAATACTATCAGTACTAGTACTATTGACTCCAAGGTGTTGGGTCACTACCGAAGATGGCTCACTTCCCCTCTACGGTATATTATAAGAACTTTGGCTCGTAAAAAATGGGAGTGAGTAGTATAGTGTATTTAATTTAATGTAATTATTTAAACACAAACTTAAGTTGTTCACTACAGTGGGTTTATTTCAATTTCATTTTGGTGAACAATTGAAGCTTATTTCATCTTCAAAAGATTCTTCATGATTTAAAAATATGCCAACTATCTCGACCATACTTCTGACTGCCATAGACCCCTCATAAGCTAAACGTAATCATCTAATGATTGCTAAGATAATAATTATGAAGACGTGTTGTTGCATTGAATGCCTTAAGGCTCATGATTTAACATTGATGGGGCAAATCCCAAATGAGTTTCATACTGATATGTTATATTCATCAGTCTATCCATAGTATAACTATGGATCTAAATATCTTGCTCCCTATCCATCCATCCATCCATCGGTTTCCTTAACCATCTGCCTGTCTATCTACAGCAGATAGTTGTCTATCCTTTATCATCCCATATATCACTCCATATACTGGAGAACACTGACCGCAAAATTCCAATAACAAGACTACTACTTAAGCATTCCCAGGTTCTTTTTGGAGAGGAAAACAGAAAAAAACTGGCGCTAGCGTGCCTTAACATCCATAGCCAGAGAGAGAGAGAGAGAGAGAGAGAGAGAGAGAGAGAGAGAGAGAGAGAGATAGAGATTCGAATGCATTTGTAATACAACTTTTCAGAATTCTTGCATTTCCGATGGCTGTTTTTAATGTCAATCATATCCTTCAAAAATACTGTAACTCATAACAACAGCCAGTATCACACGAGAGCTTATATAGTCATCATTCGATGTTCAACATTTTTCTGGCAACATTTCTGGAATATTTTGCACTGGTATCGGAAACTAGATTGATGCTAGATGAACTTAGGTAAACTCAATAAATGTTGACCTCATAAACTGCCAGACCAGTGTTGAGGAAACATTTTGAGTAAAAAAACACTCGTGTGATACCGCCTTTAAAGGATGTTAATCTCTCAGTAGATAATCCCTTCAATATGTTTTTTCTAAGCGAAATCAAATCGTATAAGGATAGTAGATAGAAGAAAAGTGTCATCGTACTAAATGTGTTAACAACAATCAATATTTGTACCTTTTCAAATTGATAATTATTGTTGGTGTCATAAAAACTGACTTACGGAAGCGAAGCATGGACGTTTGAGAAGAGACTCAGACCAAGAGTGAGAGGGGTGGGAATGAGTTACTTGAGAAGTGCGTGAGGAGTTACATAGAGGGATAGACAAACGAATGAGGAAGTAAGAAGGAGGTGTGGTGTAGAGGTAGATATGCTGGAAAGTGTGAAAAGGAACACCTTGAGATGGTTCGGCTATATGGAACGTATGGAAAGCGAGAGAATGACTAAGAAGGTGTACCAGAGCGAGGTGGAAGGACAGAGAGGGAGAATTAGACCGAAAGAGAGGTGGAAGGATGGAGTGAGGAAGTATATGGATGAAGGCGGTGCTGGTTGGGAGGAAGGACATCGACTGACTGGGGACAGAGGTGCATGGGGGCGGTTCGTTCGTGGCCACCCCTTCGGGGATCACGGCGTCAGGCAATAGATAGATAGATAGTAATAATAGAAAACACAATGAGAATAATACTCTTGGTGTTATCCATATCAGATAGCAAAGATATATTACAGATAGTGTCTTGTGAAAATGGTCGCATCTCTCTTCTAGTTTTCTATCTTGAAATTTGATTAATATTTTTCGATCACTACGGAATACTATTAACCTATAGATCATATCGTCGAATATATAAACTATATATGTATATATATATTTACAGACAAACGAACATTATTAGCTATCTATCTGACTAACTAACTACATCTAGCTAACTATTATTAGGTAATTCTAGCAAAGTAATTAACTAACTTCCTCTCCCCTTCTTCTGTGTCTGCGGTCTTAACTGTGTTCTTCCTCTGGTCCGACAGGTAATTACTTCCTTCCCCTCATTGTGTGTGGGGGAACAGCACCTTCACAATACGGACATACCGCAAGTTTTCGCGGTGGCCATTTTCTCATACATATTTGTTTTCATTTTAATTGCTATAATATCGATGTGAACAATCATGCATTTTTTAGTTTTAGTAAATAAACATCGATAGAATCTGGCACAAATCTCTAATTTCTAAACTACCCTCCTTCGGCTTCTATCCCTCCATCTGTGCCTTTGTCTCTAATTTCCTTTTCGGTCGTTCCATAGATGCGATTGTGGACGACTATTGTTCACTTCCTCATCCTATCAACTACGGTGTTATCTCCTATTCTCTTTCTTATTTTCATAAATTATCTTCTCAACTGTACCTCCAGTCCCATCCATTCATACGCAAACGACTCTACCTTACACTACTCAATTAGTTTTCCAGAATGCCCCAGCCATCAATCCCTCAAAAACAAACGTAATGAAGCCATGCAACACTTATCTTCTAACCTAACTACTATTTCCAATTGAGGCAGAGAAAACCTTGTTGCCTTTAATACTTCCAAAGCCCAATTTCTTCATCTTACTACCCGTCCGGAACTCCCAGAGGACTATCCCTTCACTTCAACAATACAAAAATCAATCCTTTATCTTTTCTCAATATTCTCGGTGTTTCTTTTTCTTCTGTTCTCACTTGGGAGGACCATACTACCCGTCTTGCTAAGGCAGCCTCCCAGAAGCTGGGAGTGCTCATCTGCCTCAAGGGGTTCTTTACCCCTGCACAGCTTCTTGCTCTGTACAGGGGCACAGTGCGTCCTTGTATTGAGTATTGTTCACATGTGTTGGGAGGATCCTCTCACACTGCACTCCTAGAAAGGAAAGCCTTCTGTATAATTAACTCCCGTTCACTCACCAAGTCTCTGCAATCTCTTTCTCTCTTCGCCGCAATGTTTCATCTCTCCCGCTATTCTATCGCTACTACAATAATCAATGTTCCTCAGAGCTTTCCCAGTGTAAACCACCTCCTCTACGAAGGGCATGTAGTACCCATCTTGCAACACAATCCCACCCCTACTCTGTGCAACTCTCCAGCCCAAGAGTGAAACGTTATTCTGTCTTTCTTCTATTCAACTGCTGAGCTCTTGAACTCTCTCCCATAATCAGTCTTTCCCTCTTCCTATGACTAAAATTACTTCAAACTCCGTGTGTCCAGGCATTTTGGCTCGAACGTCCCTTGATTCTGGCCCTGTCACTCTTTCAACTCTGGGGGAGGCACTCGATATAGGCAGTTCTGCCTTTTGTCTCTCCTACTTGCATTAAAAAAAACTAGACCAATGAGTTGTACTTGATAACTCTGAAATATCGAGGATGCTGACAAGAGCAAAAGACAAGTTTCGTTAATTGAAACGAAATGTCATAAAAATAGTTAATGACAAGCGCTTTAGGGTTGGTTGGTTTTTCTAGCCCCCATCTCCCTCATGTTTAATCCAACTAGTGTCCAGATTGTAAGACGTTCGGCTCTTTACTTTTACGATTTTAAGACCATTCGCCCCAATTTCTTTGTCATTATGAAGATTGTTCGTGTCATTTAGCTGTTGATGTTTCCTGGTGAGCGATAGCGACCCTGTAATTAAGCAGGGACCGGAATTTGGCCGGTACATATTTTTTACGGAAAACATTACAAATATATCTAGAAGGGGGATCTTGGGGGTGTTTTTTTTTTTTAAAGTTTGATGGAGGTCTAGGGAATAAACTAAAAACAAAATAAAACATGAAACGAACATCTACCAATAAATATACCATCCCCCCTTAACGATAAATCAGTCAACCAGACGAATTCCCGACTTGACTATATGTTTCTTGGTAGAGAATAGATAACACGAATACGTCATAATAACTTACATGTTGATACGAACATTAAAGGGAAACCAGTAATACAGACTTGAAAACAAAACGCTAATCGATATATAACATATTATTTTCAACGACTGTGAGATATAATGTTTAAGAAATTAAGGAAACAACTGACCAACTATATTATGCAAGAATTGAGGTATGTCAAGCTAAATGTTGCAATAAATCATAACATATGGGACAAAGTTTATGTAGGTCAGTACTTACAACAGGATAAATCCATCCCACAAATGGTTATGATAATGTGGGTTGAAAATCAATACTGCTGTGTAGCAGGAACCCGATAATTTCAAATACTGTGAGTTAAACTAGCATGTATTAATGGATCATTTCTTCATTATTACGTAGTCAAAATTGATTTATATTAAAACTGTGTGTTTAATTATGTGCTGTACTTGTGTGTTTTTTTTATTGTGTGATTATATGTATGTACTGTATATAAGTGTGCGTGCAATGAATGCGAAATTGTGTGGTATTTGTGTGCAAGTATGTGTGTTTATATGTGTTTTAGTTTTGATTACAACAATTGTGAACCTATTGCAGTTGACCGATGATGTACAGTTTGCCGCACATATTCTATTCCGTTGGGGTCGTGATTTGGTAGAACTGCACCTACGTCCCTAAGCCCCCTCCCTCATTCCACCTCCTATTGGTAAGAGGTGGAGTGAGGGAGGGGGATTGGGGAGGTGGGTGAAGCGCTGCCAAAACACGACCCCAACGGGATAGAATATGTGCGGCAAACTGTATATCTGGCTGTAAATCCTGGGGACAAATTTGAAGGATTATGGATTTCTTTGTGAGTGTGCTCAAAAATGAAAGTTAAACCCTTTCATCGCGTTGGCCTAATGATTAAATTGTACTCGCTACCACCAGGCAATTTTATTTAGCTCATGAAGAATATGTTAATTTGAATGTTAAAGAATTAATCCCAAACGCCAATACTGGTCTCAAACCGTGATTACTGTTTTGTTTATTTTAACTTATATAGTCATTCATATAGATTTTAATCAGTTTAGCTATTTGTCATTAATAATGGCAGTTTCGTTGGACTTGTTTTTGTATTGGACTGTGCTTGTTTATGGTTAGGTTAGGCCAAATTAAGGTTATGAAAACATTTGGTTTGATTTAGGTTTAATTTTCTATGGCTAGAACCTTAAGCTAAATATATGATCTTCTTAAAACAAAACATTAAATTAGGTTATGGTGATACTATGATTCCGTTCTTCCTTTTATTCTAACTAGCAGTGTATGCGTGGGTGATCTGTATTAAGTTAAGGATTGGTAAGATGGAGCCAGAGGTATAATTATCGAGATCTTATTACCTAGTTTATTTAACTAAAGGTCATTATTTATATACATTAATCATGTCGTTTCAGCTAAAACAAAATATATATATATACTTTTTATCATACTGAAATGGGTTGTGGCAAAAATGGGCCATCTCATGTTAATTGTACCCGATTTTTAGACGTTTGGCACCATTACCTTGACAATTAACAGTCGTATTCAGTGTCACTTTGTTTCCTCTGGCGAGCAATAGCAAGTCTGCAAATACAACGAAACCGTTCTTCAGCCTGGTAATTTGTCTACTTAAAATTGTACAAACCCTCATTAAGGAAACACACACACACACACACACACACACACACACACACACACACACACACACACACACACACACACACACACACACACTCATTAAACTCCTAAAGCGGCAGATCCGATATTTCTAACTGTGGGTACATCGAATATGGTCAACATTATTATTAAACCAGCGTCACACGAAAACTATTAGAGGGTATAGCGGAGTAAATAATATACTTAGTAATACTTATTATCAGAATATTTATACTTATATTAAGATGTAAATTCGACTCCTATATCTCATAACCTTGAATAATCTAGTTAAAATTATAATAAACTACAGAAATATCCCAAACTTACTGGAATACTCGTAACGAATGTACGACTACAGTACGTCTTTAGCTAGCGTCATGTGTGTATCGGTGAATAGTATCGGAATCTAGGATTACTAGCATAATATATTGCGGGGTTTGTGTCCTGGGTAGATTCATTTGTTTTTAGTGCTTGTAAGATTTATCGGAGCCAGCAACTCTTATCAGGACATTTCTGAAATATATATTTATAAGAATGCTGACACCAAAAGAAGCATACCTTCAGCCTAGTCGTAGGTGCCAGTACATGACAGTCTCCAAACGTTTCTTTAAGGGAAATTGGAGTACAAAACTAGAAAAAATATATGGTGTAGGCCCTAGAAAAAATAATAGTGATATTACTCCAGCTGGATATGGTTTGGTTGGCGGATAACAGAGATAGATGTTCTTAAGGGGGGGATGGGCGTATTTAGTTGCTAATTTATATATGTTTTTATTATTGTTTGAGTTTAGTTTCCTCCCTAGATATCCATCAAGGTTAAGAAAAAACACCACCCGAGACCCTCCTTCAAGATAAATTTGCACATATTTTGATAGAAAAAAAAAGTTCTGGGCGAAGGCTAGTTCCTCTTAAATTACAGCCTTGCTATAGTTCGCCAGGAAAAATCGACACCTAAATGACACGAAAAGTCTTAATATTGACAAAGAAATGGGGCGAAAAATATTAAAATTGGCAAGCTAATGGGCCGAACGTCTTAAAATCTGAATATTAATGGGGCTAAACATGAGGACGAAGGAAGACCAGAAAAACGACCCATCTCCCCTTAAAACCGACAATTATCCCCTACTTACTTACACAGAGCTCAACTTTCGGACATGGGGGTATAATATACTGTAGTCGTGTGACGTCACAGGATTTCAGATTCAGGCATTATATAATACTGTTGAGGTATAGGGGAAATATCAACGCAAGCTTATATAATACTGTTGAGGTATAGGGGAAATATCAACGCAAGCTTATATAATACTGTTGAGGTATAGGGGAAATATCAACGCAAGCTTATATAATACTGTTGAGGTATAGGGGAAATATCAACGCAAGCTTATATAATACTGTTGAGGTATAGGGGAAATATCAACGCAAGCTTTTGGTTAGTGTGCTGAATTTTCGGAGTGAGTATCCAGCTAGGTTCGAATTCTTGAAGTACCACATGTATTCATTAGTTTCATTGATTTCAGTAATTAGTTTTTTTTTGTAAGTTAATTGGTTGGTTGGTGATAATATGAAATACAATATTATCATTTCCCTAACCACTTTATAAATCTACTAACCAAATCGAACCAAATCGACTAAAGTTAATTTTCATTAAAATTACAATCAGTGTAATTTATCTTTCATATTTAAATGAAAGTTATATATTTTATGGCAGTCTCCAATACTAGGACATTGACTAAGATTTAGGACGTCAGTCCCCTTAGATGTCGAAAAAAAAGGACTAAAACTGCGAAAACTTCCTGAAAAATCGTCTAAAATGTTGGCAATAACCTCCTAAAGTTTCAGCTTCATTGTGAAATTTTTAGTATGTTTAATATAAATATGATTGCAGATTATATATATATATATAGTGTATATACTGTATATGGGGTGCGGTACCATAGTACCGGTAAAGGCCTTACAATTCTGGCATACACAGCCATAAATAGCATGCAATATCAATTAGAAACCATTGTTTTCCATGTATAATGAATGATATATCAACATTTATGCATATCTCATATGTATTGCTTATGAGCTTTCAGGATGGCTCTAAAGTACGAGGTAAACTTTGAAGTGCGATTGCTGATTTTTTTTTTTTTTTTTTTTTTTTTTTTTTTTGCTAAAATAATGTCAAATTTGTTGATATAACTCTGGGAATTCTTGATGGATTTGAATAATGTTTTGTATTGCAAAGCATACAATGTTGTCTAAAACTTGGAGGTATCTTAGGTCTCTACGAGTTGACGAAATATTTTTCTTGGGCAGGTTTTATGAACGGTACTGAGAAAAATCCATGAGTAAACTGGGTAAGCATGCCAGTACATACCCATTGGACCTACACCAATAATTCACCTTCCGTTTTACAATCATGACTAGTACTTCTCCCCCCAAAATTACCATGGCCTAAGTTGTAATAGCTACTGACTAGTAGCAACGGACATGTTTCGCTTTGTTCGCACATTTTCACACGTTGTTTTTGTTTATTTTTCATACATTATTTTTCAATATAAGTCATTAAACATAAATTGGTATCCATAGTCACCAATATGAACACAACTTCCAGTAAAACAAATGAGCATTCTAGCTCTATTACAAGTAAATCTCGACCTCTAAGGGAACTACGTCCTTAGTGAATATTTCCACAACCATTGGTCGTATGAATGCGAGGTTTCCGTCATGTTACAAGACATGAGTCGCTGCATATTCCCATAGGTAGATCTTGTAAAGAGATCGATTTTTGTGTTTATTATTATTTTATTTTTTTAGCAAGACAGCAACATCATTGGTGTGTAATAAATTGATCGGCAACAACTAATGACATTCGTAATCTCGTTAAATCTCAGTTGTCACTGTTCCCAATATCGTATATTATAGAACTTATTAATATCTTGATTTCGAAAGATGTTTACTGATCTTCCAAAATCGTCTAATGTTAGCGTATAAACGTGTTAACATTTGGATTGAAGTTACTTACGGTTAATTTAAACCCTTAATTACGACTATGAAACATCTTTCTTAAACAATAATTTATTGATAACTGGAACTGACTATTAATACAAGAGTCAAAGTGCAGGATACTGTATATTTAGATAATGATATATTGCAAAACGAGAAAATAATAATGCAGTAAACAAATGTTTATGAACGAAATAATAATGCAGTAAACAAATGTTTATGAACGAAATAATACTGCAGTAAACAAATGTTTATGAACGAAATAATAATGCAGTAAACAAATGGTTATGAACGAAATAATAATGCAGTAAACAAATGGTTATGAACGAAATAATAATGCAGTAAACAAATGGTTATGAACGAAATAATAATGCAGTAAACAAATGTTTATGAACGAAATAATAATGCAGTAAACAAATGGTTATGAACGAAATAATAATGCAGTAAACAAATGTTTATGAACGAAATAATAATGCAGTAAACAAATGGTTATGAACGAAATAATAATTAACTACATATTGCGTGATAGAAAGCAAGCAATTGTATTGTTTGCAGCTTGGGCAGGCGATATACGAGTGTAATGTATAAATGCACATAATAGATATATTAAACACTGAATATTTCATGTATTTCTTATACAAAAACATGTAGGCCTATGTTATACAAACAAAAATAAACCTATTGTTGACTTCCCTGGCACATACGATACACGGGTGAGCGGTGCACAGCTGATAGCATCATTATAACGTCTTAAGGGGGGTCCCCGTCTTATTTTCTCTTTCTCTCCTTTTCTCTCTTGCTCTGGCTTGTATTCATTCGGCCCCATTCAGCCAACTGGTTTAAGACGTTTATCCCCATCCAGGTGTCGATTTCTTCCAGGCGAGCGATAGCCGGCCAGCATTGTATGGAGAAATCCGGCTTCGCCGGAGACATTTTTCTATCGAAAAATTTACAAATTTAGCTTGCTGTCAAAAACAAAAATACAAATATGGTGGCTCGCTACCGCTCGCCAGGAAAATATTGACACCTGGATGGGGGTAAAAGTCTTAAGACAGTAGGCTGAATGGGGCCGAATAGATACAAGCCAAAGAGAGAGAAAGAGAAAGAGAAAAAAACGAGGTGGGCTCCCTTAAGTAAGTCAGGCGCTGTCCAAGTGTGATATCACAATATATTTTTGATCTCGCTACAAACTGGTCAGATTTTTGTACTTTTATTTTTGTTGTAATAGTCACCCATATCTATCACATATGTTTGTTGTTATAGTCACCCATATCTATCACATATGTTTGTTGTTATAGTCACCCATATCTATCACATATGTTTGTTGTTATAGTCACCCATATCTGTCACATATGTTTGTTGTTATAGTCACCCATATCTATCACATATGTTTGTTGTTATAGTCACCCATATCTATCACATATGTTTGTTGTTATAGTCACCCATATTTATCACATATGTTTGTTGTTATAGTCACCCATATCTATCACATATGTTTGTTGTTATAGTCACCCATATCTATCACATATGTTTGTTGTTATAGTCACGCATATCTATCACATAATATTTTTGTTGTTATAGTCACCCAAATTTATCACATATGTTTGTTGTTATAGTCACCCATATCTATCACATATGTTTGTTGTTATAGTCACCCATATCTATCACATATGTTTGTTGTTATAGTCACGCATATCTATCACATAATATGTTTGTTGTTATAGTCACCCATATCTATCACATATGTTTGTTGTTATAGTCACCCATATCTATCACATATGTTTGTTGTTATAGTCACCCATAGCTATCACATATGTTTGTTGTAATAGTCACCCATATCTATCACATATGTTTGTTGTTATAGTCACCCATATCTATCACATATGTTTGTTGTTATAGTCACCCATATCTATCACATATGTTTGTTGTAATAGTCACCCATATCTATCACATATGTTTGTTGTTATAGTCACCCATATCTATCACATATGTTTGTTGTTATAGTCACCCATATCTATCACATATATTTGTTGTTATAGTCACCCATATCTATCACATATGTTTGTTGTTATGGTCACCCATATCTATCACATATGTTTGTTGTTATAGTCACCCATATCTATCACATATGTTTGTTGTTATAGTCACCCATATCTATCACATATGTTTGTTGTTATAGTCACCCATATCTATCACATATGTTTGTTGTTATAGTCACGCATATCTATCACATAATATGTTTGTTGTTATAGTCACCCATATTTATCACATATGTTTGTTGTTATAGTCACCCATATCTATCACATATGTTTGTTGTTATAGTCACCCATATCTATCATATATGTTTGTTGTAATAGTCACCCATATCTATCACATATGTTTGTTGTTATAGTCACCCATATCTATCACATATGTTTGTTGTTATAGTCACCCATATCTATCACATATGTTTGTTGTAATAGTCACCCATATCTATCACATATGTTTGTTGTTATAGTCACCCATATCTATCACATATGTTTGTTGTTATAGTCACCCATATCTATCACATATGTTTGTTGTTATAGTCACCCATATCTATCACATATATTTGTTGTTATAGTCACCCATATCTATCACATATGTTTGTTGTTATGGTCACCCATATCTATCACATATGTTTGTTGTTATAGTCACCCATATCTATCACATATGTTTGTTGTTATAGTCACCCATATCTATCACATATGTTTGTTGTTATAGTCACCCATATCTATCACATATGTTTGTTGTTATAGTCACCCATATCTATCACATATGTTTGTTGTTATAGTCACCCATATATATCACATATTATGTTTGTTGTTATAGTCACCCGTATCTATCACATATGTTTGCTTAGTTTTACAGTTTACCTGTAACAGATTGCAAGGAAACGCATTCAGGTGAATTTGCCTTACTCGTTTAAGTACAATAACGCCCGTCTTCTCCCTTGTGTTCTATCACTAGACTATTAAATTAAGATTGGAAAGAGCGTGTGAGAGTGAATGAATTGGTTAGTTGCAATAGTTTGTACTATCCTTAATATATATATGTATGATTTTACTAAGGCTGGAGCTTAACATATTGACAGATCGGGTTTAGGGACTTTAGTTAGAAATGGGTACATTGTCTTAATTCCTTAACATATCAATGATAAACATATCTGGCAAAACTCCTCCCAACTCTGATAATTGGACGTAAGCATTTACTATTTTAATCTAACTTATATATATTTACTCGGGGCGTTATATAATCAAAGAAAGATTGTCGTCTGAACCACTAGTGACTAGCACAATGCTTCTAAGTTGAAGAAGTGTTCTATATGAGTATAATTAGACCTAATCAAACTCAACATAAACAAAGAGAGAGACAATGCTTGTGGTTGGAGATCTCAAACAGTGTATTATAGTACAAGTAGCTTTTCATAATTAGCTATCAGTACATGACTTACACAATTATGTAGATATCCCATCTCACATATCAGATTCATCCGTCGACCTTATTACCATCCCACACTATACACTGCTTTCCACTTGGGTTTGTTGGCACCTCTGATAATGAAACAGTCCTCACCTAGCTTAACTTGAAGATAACAAGAAATGAGATAACTGAACGAATAATGTGGAAGTGGAAGTCAGTGGATGGGCTGGCCTTCGATATGATTGTGCTCTATAGGCTGGTTCATTTTCATAAAAGGTGATGTAAATCAACAGGTTAACTCTTTCAACATAAAGATAAAACAACTGCAAAAAAATCGAACCCAGCCATTTTGGAGCATAACAGAAAAAATATGGTGCATACTGATATAAAGCCATTCCACCGCTTACGGTTCCAAATGGTAATGGTTATTGTCCTTGCTCAACATTTTACCGAGAAAATGAGGATATCGAATCCACAGCAACGCCTACATCTGATGCCAAAACTGTCACAAGATAAACTACGGCAGGTGACAACATCAGACTGGTTAGTGAATTGGACGATAAAAAGGCAGTGGGACCAGGCGGCATTAGTGCATGATTGTGAAAATGTACTAAACAACTAGTTGCTCCACTAAGAAACATTTACAACTGCCTGAATCGATAACTTTGGCCGGAGATGTGGAAAGTAAGCAATGAATTACTGTTCAATATATATATATATATATATACATAGCCAATGGTAGCGTAACTAAATGGAGGTCTTAAGAACGTAACAGTGAACAAATCATACAGTACAACTAATGTCAATTAATATAACATTGCGATAAATGTTTACCTATGGTCCCGTTAAAATATCCTCAAGTTACCTATTAAAAACTGTTCAGGGGACTTGTTAGAACTTGTAGGATGTTTAATTGAAGGTCGGAAATCAGTATTTACTGAGAAATAACAGTCTTAAAATGAGCTATGGGTCACCCAGGGTCCCAGGTAAACAATGACTAGTTCAGGCAAAAATGTTATGTTATGTTATGTTATGTTATGTTACGTTATGTTATATTATATTATATTATATTAGGGTTAGGTTAGGTTACGTTAGGTTAATCTAATATAATATTTGTACATTTTGGGCAGTGGGCGGGGCCGCGCGTATGGGGCGGCGTACAGACCCTCCCGTAAAACATAGCACATTATAAGACTTTTATTTCTCAGTAAATACTGATTTCCGACCTTCAATTAAACATCCTACAAGTTCTAACCAGTCTCCTGAACAGTTTTTAATAGGTTACTTGAGGATATTTTAACGGGACCATAGGTAAATGTTTACCCATTATTAAAATACATATCTCAGTATAAGCTACCGCATCCAGATGACCATTAAATAGTACTTGCCTTTAGTGAAGATGAAGACGGCAAAATGGTCTGACGCCGATTTCGTTTTCACTGTCACTTTTAACTTCCAATTTCTGACTCCGATATTTTCAGAGCTTGTACCTCATATTAATGGTTCTCTCTTTCTAAACACTAATTTATATACTCATATTTTCACATAATTTGTATTCTAAAGCAATTGTGTCTTAACAAGGATAACAGAGACTGCGCCTCATTCACGGATGTGTTGTTTTTTCTACAACTGATTTTCACACCCTCATTACTTATCTTCCTCAGTTTATAGTTTTCAAGTTGGTTATGAGAGTTTTTTTATTAGTTTATATATTTGTTATTGCATTATTATTATTTTGTTTTCAGTCTTGTGAATTACTCAGTTATAAGTCGGGTAGAAAGCTTATTCACACGTTACAAAAGGGTTGGTCGAGTCAACTTTATGTATTGTTTGTTATTTAATGGTAACTTGCTTCACTGCTGTTTAGTGACTTATTAAAACAAGACACACTTTGTTTTGGAGTTATGAAAGAAATACTATCAAGAGCAGTGGATGTTGGTGTATCGCTGAAAAGGGAGGGAATTGAGTGGAAGCTACCTATACTGCTGTTTGCGGATGATACAGTTCTGATGAGTGATAATGAATGGGAGTTGCAGGGTCTGGTAAATGAGTTTGGAACAGTGTGCGAAAAACGGAATTTGAAGGTAAATACGGGGAAGAGCAAGGTTATGGTCTTCGAAAGGGGTGAAGTCACAGAGTGTGAGGTGAAGCTGAACGGTCAGGCTATGGAGATCGTCAACTCTTTTAAGTATCTGGGCAGTGTGTTGAGTAAAGATGGGACTATGGATGAAGAGGTGCGGGAGAGGGTACAACAGGGGAAGAGGGTTGTAGGAACGCTAAAAGCAGTAACAAGAAATAGGGTGGTCAGTATGGAAGTGAAGAAGTCCTTGCATGACAGTGTGGTAATCCCGACACTGACTTACGGAAGCGAAGCATGGACGTTGGTTGAGAGACTCAGACCAAGAGTGAGAGCAGTGGAAATTAATTACTTAAGGAGTGTGTGCGGAGTTACATGGAGGGATAGACAGACTAATGAGGAAGTAAGAAGGAGGTGTGGTGTGGAGGTAGATGTGCTGGAAAGTGTGAAAAGGAACAACTTGAGATGGTTCGGCCATATGGAACGTATGGAAAGCGAGAGAATGACTAAGAGGGTGTACGAGAGCGAGGTGGAGGGACAGAGGGGGAGAGGTAGACCGAATATGAGGTGGAAGGATGGAGTGAGGAACTACATGAACGAAGGCGGTGCTGGTTGGGGGGAGGGGCGTCGACTGACTGGGGACAGAGGTGCATGGGGGCGGTTCGGTCGTGGCCACCCCTTCGGGGATCACGGCGTCAGGCAATAGATAGATAGATAGAGTCCAGACATATATTCCGACATACACATATTAAAACTTTGAGTTTCTTGTCAACTTCCAAATTTTAGTTATATGATATTTTACGTTATGTAGTCCCCAGTGATCGCAAAGTTCAATCTTCCCCTTTCCAAACCCCACAAGGAATGCTTACACTAAGCCTCACTATTAACTCTAATGTAATTTTGTGTTCATATTTTTCTATTTCGTTCTAACTTTTTGTTTCGCATGCTAGTTTCTAATTCACTCTTTAACCATTCCCTTGATCTTCATTGAATCACTCAGTTCGAACCCTTTCTGTACTGTAGTTCACATTTTTTTTTTTTTTCATTTAACCATTTCGTGTTACTGTTTCCCTCTTTCTCAATCCCTTCGCTAATCCTGGTTTGGTCACTCTCAATTTAAAATCAGTTTGCAAGTTCAACAATGCCTTTCAGCATTTCTGCTTTGGTGGGTTGGTAATAATATAAATTTTATCTTTGTATATTGTATTTGTACATCGCCTTATTTTTTAGGATTATATTATATCCATCCTTCACTCGCCTAGTTCAATTATTCACTAGTCCCTACGTATTACAAAATGTGACATTAGTTTCATTACCCCATTCACTGTCCTCTGTTTAGGTTTTCCGAGTGTTTATTTCAATAGGACCATGATTGCTTTTCTTGGGATTTCAATGTTATTATTTGTTGTATGCGTCACTTTTGTTTATTAAATTTCTCCTTAACGCAAAACCCGTAATTTTTTTAATTTGGATTTACCGTACAAGTTCTGTTTTCATCCTTTACGATTATATTCTTTATTCTAAATTAACTGGATCTGTTACTGTACTTTGTTATGGCGCTGCGAGGCGCCTAAGTTTTTTGTATGAATGTTTTTGTTTATGCTGAAAAGAAAAGTGCAAACATGTATGCTGCAAAGCCCGGACTAAATTTATTCAAACATTTGAATTTGTTAATTAACTAATGTGTTTGTATTATATATTTAACGTTTCATAGTGCTCTGGCAAGAATATACTTAATACTATTTGATTTAACTTGATAATTTGTGACTGGATTGATTAGGATTACTATTTCGGTTGAAGGGCGTTGCAGAATTAGGAATTCCGGATTTATTTTGTTTCACAAATACCCAAATGTGACTCAATATTCAGACATTTGAACCGAATTATAATAGTTTTAGTTGTACTCTGCATTGCACAAGCGTTTTTTTTTTGTTTTTGGTGGGGGATAATATAGAGTGAATAATTTGTCTAGGCTACGAGTGCATGTCCAACAATTAAAGTTAGAGTTAACTAGGTGACATAATTGCTGAGGGGCACAGGGCCCTGGGTGGGGCTTTGGTTTCCCGGGCGTTTCCGCACCCTCCTCAGCTCCCCGCCATGGAGTGGCTTCGGTCACCCAGGCTTTATTGTGGTCGGCAGGGAGGGTTCTGTGGGGGCGCTCGGTTATGGCCTTGGAATTGCTTGGGGCTGTTCGGCCAGGCAGATTGGGGAACAACAACAACAACAACATTGACAGGTCGCAAGGGAACAGATATGACATTACGGAGAATGAGTTAAGCTAATTGCGGACATAATAGCATAATCAAATTGTCCTTTGTGTCACAGAGCTGAAAGGAAATGTATATGTGTTTATATACAATGCTCAATAATTTATGATAATGGCATTTAAAAGACAAGGAATGGATTATATTAATCGAATGAAAATTCTAAATATAATGCCTGCTTATTATTTTCAAAAGGATATAGTGAACCTAAAAGCAGGACACTAGTTCCTGACAAATACATTCCTAGACTAACACATAGGATATGCGAGGACCGCCTACATCAAGATTAGCTAAAGTTCAAGGCACTACAAATGTAAACAGATCCTTTATAATCGTTTACGCGATGTACTGTATTTGTTTTATCTTTGTTCTATGTGAATGAGGGAGACAAAAGGCAGAACTTCCTGTGACGAGTGCCTCTCCCAGAGTTGAAAGAGTGACAGGGCCAAGATCAAGGGACGTTCGAGCCAAAATGCCTGGACAAACAGAGTTTGAAGCAACTTAAGTCATAGGATGAGGGAAAGACTGATTGAGGGGGAGAGTTCCAGAGCTCAATTGTATCATTTTAAATACTATTAGTGCAATTATTTATCTTCTTAAATATTTGTCTTGCCATATTTACCTCTTGCATGATGCTTGTTTGAGTATATATTCATATTTCATTCACAGTTTTAAGTTGATAATCTCTGACTGGTTTCACTAGGAATTACTTCTACGGTTGAAGGGCGTTGTAGAATTAGGATTTCCGGATTTGCCATATTAAGAAAATATTAATTTATTGAGTTAGTATATTAGTTTAATGTTGATAACTAATATGTTCAATGGTTATTTCTAGTTTTATGCGAATTACCTTACGATAACGATATTCCATTTTGTTTCATTATTTTGACTATTTAAATAAGTTTTAACTAAGTATTAACTAATATCGTTCTTAAAACCAATAACTCCCAATGGCATCTATGAAGCATATGATCCTCCGGAGATTCGAACCCAGGACACTACATACATAACTTACACTCTCTAATCAACCAAGACAGTTCACGATTGAGCACTTGACCACGATTAATATAAATTTATAGAATAATGGATATCAATCTTATCATGCATTCAGACCCAACTGCACTATGAATTGTATACTGTTTATGCGAGAAAAGGAAGAACAAGAAATAGGGCACATATCACAAAGGATCCGACCTCGCAAACTAATTGTTCCTTTACCTATGCCATAGACTACAGTAGATCTGGCCTTGACACGAAAATGGAACTTTGCAGTAAAAACCCCAAAATCGGAAAACTAACCCCCAAGTTCAAGCCTCGAACCCACGAAAATGTGATATTTTCGTGGTTTCGAGGTTCGAACTTTGGGTTTGTTCTTCGATTGTGGGGCCCTTGCTCCAAAGTTCCATTTCGTGTCAAGTCCAGATCTACAGTAGTCTATGCCTATGCATATTTAGTAATATCGTTCTTAACACCAATAACTCCCAGAAAATACTAAAAGCATATGATACTCCGGGGATTCGAACCCAGGACACCACATCCAGAATAATTATGATTCAATTTAATCATGGATAGCTTCAATGTATTTATTTGATTATATTTAATGGAGGATAGGCTGGACACCCCGACGACAGCGTTATTGTCCGTGGTTGTACAATCAAAGTCGATAGTTTTTTGTATTTCCATGTGTGTAAGAAGGACACAAAACGCAGGTTGCCTGTAACGAGTGTCTCCCCCCAAAGCCAAAAGAATGACAGAGCCAAATTCAAGGGACCTTTGGGGTAAAAATGCCTGGTCACACAAAGTTTAAAACAATTTAAGTCATAGGATGAAGGAAAGATTGATTAAGGGAGAGAGTTCCAGAGTTCACTTGTTGAGTAGAAGAAAGACTGACAAAATGTAGCAATTCTTGGGTAGGAGAGTTCGATAATAATCTTCCTTATAACCTGTATACGTGTAAGTTACTAAACACTTTCGTCCGTTTAGTGTGTTTCTGATACTCTCTGACTAGTATTATTTGTTTCAAGCCGTTGAAGTGACGAGTTAATGGTTCTCCTTCTAGATGTTACACAAGTTGTCATCAGGGTTATTAATTATCTATTGATTCTGTCTGTACCTCAAGTGCACCACTTGTCTGCCTCATAAGTGGGGCACAAGTGGTACACCTCAGATACAGTCACTGTCATAAATGCTGTCGTTCTGTTTCCCAAGTCATACCAGTTATAATTGAGTGTTATAAACCATATATAATTAAATATTATAAATAATTATCTGCCCGATAAATGCATTGCAAAGGACATTCACAAACCCAACGAATCCCTTGCCAACAATACACAAAGTACACACTCTTCTATAATCTATATGCTCATTGTTTATGTTATGGTGCTTAGCCTCTTAAGTACCATGATACAATGTCATTATGTTCTGGCGATTGTCTTCACATCAAGAACGACCTAGAGGCATAATAGAGTGACATAAATAATTTGTTATATAATATAACCGTTTGGCTATATCTACATTTATTTTGTTATCTTAAGCTAAACATAATTATTGACATAAAACTATAAATGGGCGTCATTAAAGTAAAAACATTAAACAAATACATTATATTTAATTAACAAATTTTTTTTTTATCAATTTTAAGGAGATGGTATTTGGCCCAGAAAAATTATGATTGATGTCTTAGTTCAAACAATTAGTATTGGCTTATATTTAAAAATCCGATTATCGCAGAAAATCAATTGTGTTTCCTTTTATAATGAGGTGCTGATTATTTCATCATTATTGATGCTGGTTGATTAAAATGTATGTTGCATGATTGATTAAACGTATAGTGAGTGTTTATGTAATCATCTTAGTAATGTGATACTGATTACTGTATTAATAATTGGTTACTGTGGTAGTCATAGGACAAAAATAGGTTGTGTGTAACTGTATATATATATATATATATATATATATATATTTTAGTTAGACTGTGCAAAACAATTAATTTTTGATATTGTCTATATGATTTATGATAATTCATTCGTTCATTCGTTCATTCGTTTTAAAGTCCATATGCTTATTTCAATTGAACTATAATGATGCACTCTTTCATTGTTCTACCCTCCTTTCCTCTCTCTCTCTCTCTCTCTCTCTCTCTCTCTCTCTCTCTCTCTCTCTCTCTCTCTCTCTCATTAAGTCCTGACAACCTCGTTTGGATCGTAAGGTCTGTGTGGCCAGTGTATTTATGTAAATGTAAATCTATGTAAATCTCTCTCTCTCTCTCTCTCTCTCTCTCTCTCTCTCTCTCTCGTCGTCGTCCCTTCACTTTCCGGTACAAACAAGCAGTTCGGTAGAGGCCTGGAAACATGTGTTTATTTTCACTCGTCCTTGTTTTCCTCGACAAACAAATGCAGGGCAACTTCCGAGTCCGTGTGTTTGCGTATGTGTGTGTTTGTTTCCTCAGAGAGAGAGAGAGAGAGAGAGAGAGAGAGAGAGAGAGAGAGAGAGAGAGAGAGAGAGAGAGAGAGAGAAATAAAGCAAACTAGTACGAATAATATGTTCTACGTGCTCAATACCTGAATTACAGTAATAAACAGTGAATATGTCTGCAACCTGTGGTTAGGGCCATCATATATATATATATATATATATATATAGTTAGATAGATAAATAGGTAGATACATACATACATAGATAAATAGATATTGCTTCATCAGGCAAAATTTCAGTTCAGTATATAACTACCGAACCACAGTCAGTGGAGAAGCGATAGGTCATTCAACAGGGAGACTATAACTACACAACGATACACGGTCCAAGGTTTAATAATAGAAAATACAATACACTCAAAACCTACAAAGCTCACGCATATCATAAATCAAAAGTAGGGTGAACACAATCATTCACACTGGTGGCAGCTGGTCTACAAAATGGATGCTGAAGGCTGCATTTATAACAAGGTGCCAGAGGCTGAGCAGATATACAAGATCAGATAGCAATGAGCAAAGATAAAATCAGATGGCATTGATAACTAATGCAGAAGGCTGAAACATAACTGAAATGCTGGAGGCATGAAATAATTGAACCTGATAGCTGATTAGTTATGTAGAGCAGATTAACCAGACCACTGAGACCTGATAGCTGAATATAGGATATATTTTAAGTCAAGTTTTATAGATAATAAGGGCTGAACAATTACGCAATACCAAATTAGCAAGTCCTAATTTGCAATATGCCTAAGGGCTAAGATATTTTACAAAAATAATGAACATTTATATCGTAAGTGAATACAGGCGAGTTACTGAATATTGGCAAAAATTATACAAGGTTATTCAACTGCGAGCCTTGGTATAATTAGAACGTACGGACAATATACATACATTTCATTACTTAAATCATACATGAAAAGGACCAAGTGTATATCTAGCTAAAAAAAAATATTTCGAGAATCTGCGAGGCTGTGTTGTACAACTTAGCAAAGCAAAACAGATAATATCCTGAATCCGATACAATGTATAGAGCCTTAGGAATATCGAAAGATACTTGTATTATTGTCTAATTTACATTTACGATAGAGGATGTTTGGTATCTATCTATCTATCTATTGCCTGACGCCGTGATCCCCGAAGGGGTGGCCACGAACGAACCGCCTCCATGCACCTCTATCCCCGGTCAGTCGACGCCCCTCCCCCCAACCAGCACCGCCTTCGTTCATATACTTCCTCATTCCATCCTTCCACCTCTCTTTCGGTCTACCTCTCCTTCTCTGTCCCTCCACCTCGCTCTCGTACACCCTCTTAGTCATTCTCTCGCTTTCCATACGTTCCATATGGCCGAACCATCTCAAGTTGTTCCTTTTCACACTTTCCAGCACATCTACCTCCACACCACACCTCCTTCTTACTTCCTCATTAGTCTGTCTATCCCCCCATGTAACTCCGCACGCACTTCTTAGGTAATTCATTTCCACTGCTCTCACTCTTGGTCTGAGTCTCTCAACCAACGTCCATGCTTCGCTTCCGTAAGTCAGTGTCGGGATTACCACACTGTCATGCAAGGACTTCTTCACTTCCATACTGACCACCCTATTTCTTGTTACTGCCTTCAGCGTTCCTACAACCCTCTTCCCCTGTTGTACCCTCTCCGGCACTTCTTCATCCATGTTTGGTATGTTGTTGTAATTTGTATAAATTAGAAGGGTCTCGAAAGACAGACGAGACTTAGCAATTATCCTAAAGTCCAAAAAAGAAGGAAATATGTTTCCCAGGAGTCTCGGGACACAGACTATTCTTTCTCTCTTCGGTTTGGTTTTGCCTTCTCTATTCTTCCTGGGATACTTAACATTGTTTGTCTTCTTCTTCTTTGCCTTCTCTTTCTTCAACTTCCAGGGATAAGAGTGTATACTGGCTGCTACTGGCGTTTCAGGTGTTGTGGTTGCTACACGCATGCGCTACTACAGGCATGCCATTTGTCTTGGCTGCTACAGGCGTGCCAAGGAGTGGGGGACTGGCTGCCACAGGCTTGATAACAAAATTATTGGTTGCAACAGGCGTGCCAGAAGGGTTCCTGTGGTCTGGTTCAGGTGAACTGTAGGTATGATTTTTGTCCGCATTCCTTACTTATCTGTTGAGGACAAGAAGGGCTTGCCTGGGGAGGTAGGGACGTGGGTGTGGTGGCCATTTTATCTGATTGTCTTTATACCTTACACCTTATTATATATCCTGGGTGTGAAGCAAGCGGTTACAGGCAGCGCGAAACCCCTTTATCCGTCGCCCACCATGGCTGAGCGAGTACTGACGTAAGAGAGAGACGTCTCCCACATGAATGCAGTGTAGCACATAGCAAAAACAGCTCAAGAACGCTAATTTTTAGCGATTTTGGCCGACCTTTGCAAGATCGTTGCAAGTCAAGCGGATGTTGTACAGAGATGATTTAGGTGCCATTGGAAAGCTCAAGTACTTTACTTTCACGGATATATCATTGTATTATGGTCTGACTCTTGTTTATGCATAAAAATGTGCAGGGAATTAAGGTAATTTAGGGCCAAAACCCCCACTAATTTGGTGTGGTGTTCATGGGGAATCTTTTCTTCATTTGTATTCCTCTCCTAGGTTGTTCCTCCTTCGGCTCACGATACAACAGCAAACTTAGAGAAGTATAAATAAAATATATATACAGTAAGTGTTCTTTCTTTCTGAAATGTCCTTAGTAGTTTACAGTAACAAATACAAATATTCTGCTGCCTGATGACCACAAGCGAGATAAATAAATCTGGCCATTATGGCGAAAATGCATTATTTTGAATCTCTTGGACAGAATTATTTTGTAAGCAAGCTGTGATATACATAATTCACAGACAACGACCAATTCATTAGCAATTGTATGTTTTATATCTGCTTTGTTGAATCCTTTTCGTACAAATATGTCATATTTATTTGTGTCTGGCTTATAGTAGATGATTTTATTCAGTTTAGGAGCACTTTAATAAATACCTTAATTATTAAATACCTTAATTATATTTCTTGTTGTCATATATTGTGTCCAAATCCAGATGATCAGCACAGTAATAAGATGTAATAAGATGTAACAAATAAGAAGTTTTGAAGTGTCTCAATACCTAAATGAGAAAGCAAACTATTCGATGAATGGCACTCAGCTTAAGAATGTAAACAGAGAAACCGATCTGGGAGTAACAATATCGAGTAACCTAAAACCGAGTCAACAATGTTCAGAAGTTGTTAAGAAGGCAAACAAAATAATTGGCTTTATAGGCATGTCATTTGAGCATAAATCCAAAGAAGTTATCCTAACCCTTTACAATTCCTTAGTCCGCCCTCTTCTGGAATACTGCGTTCAATCCTGGTGCCCTTATTACCAAAAAGATATAAACAAGCTAGAACGAGTTCAACGTAGAGTTACCAAAATGATACCTAGCCTAAAGAACAAACCATATGAAGAGCGTCTTAGAGAATTAAATCTATTTCCTTTAACCCAGCGCAGATTAAGAGGTGACTTAATTCAAGTGTTCAAAATCATCAAAGGCATCGACAATATGAACTGTAGTAAGTACTTCACTATCGACCAATCTAATTACACGCGGGGAAACGGTTGCAAAATTATTGGTAAATCTTTTAACTCGCACGAATCTAAGAATTTCTTCTTCAATCGAGTTGTCAACTTGTGGAATGGGCTTCCCCGAAACGTTATAGACTGCATCACCGTTGATTCATTTAAACTCTGCGTAGACAAATATCTCGCATCAAACCCGCGACTGACTGCGTTTGTAAATGAATAACTTTATTTTATCCCCCCTCAGTTACTAACCCATCTGTCCTCTACTAACTACCTAATCCTGCCACGGAAATTAGTTCCAGGGCAGTAATTCCCTTTCCAATGTTCCCTTACCCACTCTAAACCACTGTTTGAACACTTTATCCTCAGTGTTTTGGAGGACAAGCAACCTAGAAGGGTCACTAGATATGTTGTTGCTTGATTTCCTTTGTACTCCTTTGTACTTAATAAACTCTTTTGTTTCAATCCTTAGTTTTTTTCTTATTTTGTTGGATAGATCATATGGTTATATGTAGCTTACTAAATATGGTTATATGTAGCTTACTAAATATGGTTATATGTAGCTTACTAAATATGGTTATATGTAGCTTACTAAATATGGTTATATGTAGCTTACTAAATATGGTTATATGTAGCTTACTAAATATGTATCTTTGTCTGAACATTTATGTTTTATGTAACTCTTTCCATTCATTTATATGACGTATCTTTCTTTTCTCTTCCAGCAAATAGTATACAACTTATAAAACTTATGAATGGCATTTATAAATCAATTGCATGAATACTGAATACATTCACATTGTGCATAACCTGGGATACAATACGTTTTGGTAGTGGCACAGTAAATTAAATCATTGGCAACACTACTCTCAATTAACTTCACCCTTCCACTAGGTCTAGTGAGCGAGGGTCGTTTTTTACATGCCAGATATTCCACCTGGACTATGGGTCAGTGTATTTAGAATACTATATGATAGGGTTATATATCTTTTAATTGCTTTTTATATTATATAATTATATAAAGTGTTAGCTAATATCCTGTACCATATAACTTGGTTTAATATATATATTTGTTACAAGTGCGATGATTCATGTTTGACGAATGCCTATTTATACACATTTCCATAAATTCAAGTAATAGAAGTAAGGACTTCAGGTTTCTTTTATTCTCTCTTCGTCATACCATGAAGTATCACCATGATTTATACCTCTAAAACACCTTGCAACAAAATAAAACAAGAATATTATATTCTACTTCATACGAATGCGAGTCCAAGAACCGCGATTGTAAACCCTTGTGCCATTAAATTCATATAGTAAACACTATTGACGATAGACAAATTATGATTGCATTTTTGGCAAGTGCCTGAAAAATACTTGTCATTTCATAAACACTTAAACTTATTGTCATTGCTGATTTGTTTTATTTACGACGGTGCGAAGGATGTTGGAAAAACATATTCCTGTTTTAGTCCACATCAGTGTTATCGACGTTTTAGTCCACATCAGTGTTATCGACGTTTATTTAATTTGTTGTTGGGTTTGCTCAGGGAGGTGGTAAGGGTGGAGCAGTCATCAGCTTCACAAGCTGATCCCACTCCGCCATCTTTTTCCTTCCTCGTCCACCTATAACCACAACACCTATATCACTAAGGTATGTTAATTATATACATTGTGCCACACTAAGGTTATTTTAATGGGAGATGGGCCGATTTCTAGCTCTATTAATTCATGTATTCCTGTGTTTCTTAGTTTCCTTGCTAGACCTCCATCGAGCTTAACCCCCCCCCCCCCTTTCAAGATAACTTTGTACTTTTTTCGGTAGAAAAATTTCCCGGCCAAAGGCTGGTTCCTCTTAAAATGCCAGGCTCGCTATGGCTCGCCAGGAAAAAATCAACACTTTTATGTCACGAAAGGTCTTAATATTGGCAACGAAATGGGGCGAAAGGTGTTGAAATTGCCAAACTAATGGGCCGAACGTCTTAAAATCTGAAAATTAATTGGGCAAAACACGAAGGAGAAAGGGGTCCAGAAAAGCGGCCCATCTACCCTTAATGAATATTGGGAGGGCGGTCGGTGGAGTAAATTCAAAATGTCGAGGGAGGAGAGAATACTACGGTACAGGGTTCAGGGTTCGAGTTTCAGAGGGTGATGAGTCGAGTGAGCTAGCAACAATGAGGGCTCGAATTGACCACTTGCGAGTTTCGTTCTATAAGGAAGTTGGTGCTGTGAACATAGATAGTAAACAGAAATGCAATACTAATTTGGGTTTATGATATATAAATGGTATGTTGAATTGGGTTTTATGTATTTATTAATGTACTACGACCGTATTTTAGCTGTAAATGATGTTATATATCGTTGTCTACAGCTCCAACTTCTTTATAGAACGAAACTCGCAAGTCGGCAATTGTCAAATTGGAGGAGGGGAAGGAATCTAAAGAAGAGTTAGTGATATTTAAACAGACCTTGTCAAATTTGGAGCTCGTCCTTAACAATGTGAAGCAACGAAATTCGGTAATGGAAGCTGAAATGTCATCAGATAGGACAAGAATAGCAGCCTAGAATTATAGGATAAGGAAAAGGGAGAGGAGTGTAGGGCTAAATTCACTAGAAGCTAGGCAGGAAAAAACAGGACAAGTTCATGGAGGAGGTCAAGAGTAAAGAGGTGATTGAGGAAGTAAGAGAGGGAGCAGTGAAGATAAAGACAGCTCATGACGAGATTCAAGACAGAAAAGCGAGTTAGTACATAACAGCCAAAACAAATGAGAAAGTGTAGATTTGTATGGAGACAATAACGCGAAGCTTTGCAGAGACTGCTGATAAAGAAAAGCAAGTTTTAAAACGAATTGGCGTTGGCAACAATGGAAAATGAACTCGATGTGGAGGTGAAGAATGTTACACGGAGAGATGAAAAATTCCTTCGTGACAGTGGACAAAAACAAATCAGTGATAGCTAATATTTGGCCCCACACACACACACATATATATATATATATATATATATATATATATATATATACAGTATATACAGTTGTCTGGGTCTACTGACAGCAATCTTGCTATCTCTCGTGTTCCCGACTTCGATTATTTTGAATTCTCAACTCTGGCTAAAGCTTTCTTGTCACTCTCAATCGAAATTATCACCACCAAAAACAACATCATCATCTCCATCAGCAGTACCATTACGAATAACAATACCTTCACCAACCTCACCATTAATTATAACACCCCATCACCAACAACAAAACACAACAAACAAAATAACAACACAGCCATCTCTATTCAGCGAGGCCGTTTCTATTCACCTTACCTGGCTCTGGTTTAAATATTAACTCGGGTTGAATAAAACATACTGGCTGAAAATAGAATGTGCGATGAAACGTGTTTACATTATTCTGGCTAGATGATATTGTTCAGCTTAGGAAGGGCCCCTACGAATCAAAGGGAGTACAAACCTTCTTGATTAACCCTCTGACCTACCCAAGTTCTTAGCAGAAAACAAAGGTAATAACAACCAGAATAAATGGAAAAGAGGCCTCATAAGATAGGCACAAAATCGGCTAAGGTGGTTATACATGAGCACTTTCACCAGCAATTTTCCACAATTTCATCTGATTTTGTGGAATTTGGGTTACACTTTATACACAATAATATGTTGCATACAATAATCTAACTACGTGGATAAAACATAATTTGATAAGTAGCAGTTTTTGAACAACAGTATAAAATAGCTTCTTCAGGTCACTAACATTAACCCTATCAGTGTGAGCAATCTCCCGCTATAACAGGGCTCATTCAGGCACTCCTGACTTGCAGCAAATTAACTAAAAGAAAGGAGCTTTCAAATGACACCAGAACGAGCTCTCTAGCTAGCGCCGTTCACCTGCAGCGTTACTACAGACCTCGGCAATATTCGCTCATAATTAGCAATGTTCCTCTACATTTGCCTTTAACAACACTGAATACATCTCGCTAGACCATCCCACAGAGCCTCAGTGCCGCGACACACTTACTGCTGAGCGAACGGGGGCCTGTCGCGAAACTGATCAATCACGCTCATCTTCACAGGCTTTAATGGACTTATAATTCCAGGATATTTCCAGTATGTACAGTCGGCGGCAAAAGTCCTGTCGCCTCACCATGACCTGGGATATTCATTGACTCTAAAATATAAGGAGTACAAAAGGTGCATATTTCCACCAACAGATGGCACATCTTGAGGTGTGTGGTTGTGAGGGCGGAGTGTTATGGGGGAGTGGTGGGGGTTAGAGCTGTTGGGAGATATAAGGGGACTGAGGAAGGAGCGGGATCTTGTTTAGTTTGATCTTTAATTACTCGATATATTTTAGCCATTTATTAAATACTTATCTATCATGTTCATCAGGTGGACGCAAACCGGGATGTAATGCTTCCGTGGCCGGGGACCCTCGGAGAATGCTGAATGCTTTATCGAGGTTATCATATCGGGCATGGAGGCATAAATTCCATTTTCTTTCTCTCAGACTAATGCAAACAAAGGTTGGTTTACTCACGCTTGTTCGACTGCTGTCCGCAATAAGGAGGAAGCATTTGAACGGTACCGACGCATTCAAATTCAAGAATCTCATTCTTCCTATGTTTCTGCCCGGAATCAAGCCAAGTTTGTTCTTCAGCTTGTTGCCAAACACCCTTTCATCAATAATAAATGCACTGAACTATCCAACTCTAGCTTTTCCCAAGCTTTCTGGCATGTAGCCAGAAACCTCTCCAACAATTTGTCTTCCTCATCTTTCCCTCCTCTTTTCCAATCTGATGGCACAACCATTACTTCTTCCTCTGACAAAGAAGAACTCTTCGCTCAATCTTTTGCTAGAAACTCCACCTTGGATGATTCCGGTGCTATCCATAGCATCCCACCCTCTCCACCCCCTCTCTCCTACTTATGCCTAATATCTTAATCTCTGTTGAGGGGTTCTTGAAAAGTAGACAGAGATTAACATGGATAAAAAAAAAACATCTGAGGAAGAGCACTTTATTGACAATGTTTCGCAGACAGCTTCATGTGACCTGATGAAGCTATCTGCGAAACGTCAATAAAGTGCTCTTCCTCAGATGGTGTTTCTTATCCATCTTAATCTCTTCTAAAGATGGACTTTCTACACTCTCTGGGCTTATTCCTAAGAAGGCGTACGGTCTGGATGGTGTTCCTTCTGTTGTACTTTAAAACTGTGCTTCTGTGCTGACTCCCTGCCTAGGCAAACTCTTCCGTCTCTGTCTCTCCTCTAACGTCTTCCCTTCTTGCTAGAAGTTCGCTCTGATTCAATCTGTCCCAAAAGAGGGTGACCACTCTCAACCCTCCAACTATCATCCAATTGCTCTCATCTCTTGTATCTCTAAAGTTTTTTAATCTATTCTTACTTCCAAGAGTCTTAAGAATTTCTCTTCTTATAATCTGGTCTCAGATCACCAGTATGGCTTCCTTAAGGGTTGCTCTACTGGAGATGTTCTTTCATATCTTACTAACTCCTGGTCATCCTCCTTTCGGGACTTCGGTGAGACCTTTCTATTGTGCCAGACATATTGAAGGCCTTCGATAGAATCTGGCACAAATCTCTAATTTCTAAACTACCCGCCTTCGGTTTCTATCCCTCCATCTGTGCCTTTGTCTCTAATTTCCTTTCAGGCCGTTTCATAGATGCGGTTGTGGATGGCCATCGTTCACTTCCTCATCCTGTCAACTCCAGTGTTCCTCAGGGTTCTGTCCTAACTCAAATTCTCTTTCTAATTTTCAAAAATTATCTTCTCAACTGTACTTCCAGCCTTATTAATTCATATGCAGATGACTCTACCTTACTCTATTCTATTCGTTTTCCAGAACGCCCCAGCCAGAAAACCCTAAAAAACAAAGTAATGAAGCCATAGAACACTTATCTTCTGATCCGACTACAATTTCCAATTGGGGAAGAGAAAATCTTGTTGTCTTTAATGCTTCCAAAACCAAATTTCTCCATCTATCTACCCGTCAGGAACTCCCAGACGATTATCCCTTATTCTTCAACAATACAAAAATCAATCCTTCATCTTCTCTCAATATTCTTGGTGTCTCATTTTCTTTTGCTCTCACTTGGGAGGACCATATTACTAGTCTTGCTAAGGCAGCCTCCCAGAAGCTGGGTGTGCTCAACCGCCTCAATGGGTTCTTTTCCCATGTGCAGCTTTTTGCTCTGTACAGGGGCACAGTGCATCCTTGTATAGAGTATTGTTCACATGTGTGGGGAGGATCCTCTCACACCGCACACCTTGACAAAGTAGAAAGGAAGGCCTTTCATATCATTAATTTCCGCCCACTCACTAACTCTCTTCAAATTCTCTCTCTTCGCCACAATGTTGCATCTCTCTCGCTATTCTATCGCTACTACAATAATCAGTGCTTCTCAGAGCTCTCCCAGTGTATACTACCTCCTCTATGTAGGGTATGTGGTACCTGTCTTGCAACACAATCCCACCCCTACTCTGTGCAACTCTCCAACCCAAGAGTGAAACGTTATTCTCAATCTATTCTATTCAACAGTAAGGTCAGGTCAGGTGAAGGTATTGAGGGATAAGCCTTTCCTATTTTTATTTTTATTTTTTTATTTATTTTAAGAGTGTAGGGAGGGGAGAGTTGGAGAGAGAGGAAGCTGTTGGAGTGGCTTTGTTATGTGGGTTATCAGAGTGTATACGTCATGGAGGTGTCCCCCGACTGGGTGCAAGCAAGTGAAACATGCTAGGATGTAGTACCACACCCGCTAAATGTTCGCCATGGCTGGTATCGAACACAGGTCAAGCAGGTTCACACGTGAGCGTGCTCTCCACTCGACCGCTGCGGCTCTGGAACTCTCTCCCAGGATCAGTCTTGCCCTCTTCATATGACTTAAATTGCTTCAAACTCTGTGTGTCCAGGCATTTTGGCTCGAATGTCCCTTGATTTTAGCCCTGTCACTCTTTCAAGTCTGGGAAGGCACTCCTCCACTCCTCCACTCACATAGGGAAAAACAAAAACAAATGTAATACAATTTAGAGTCTGCCCTTTCGTTCTACAACTATTTATTTCCCGAATATGAAGCCATTATCATCAAATATGCTCTAATAACAAATTATCCATTTTGTACGTCAATGTTTGAACTTGCGTGAATTTACGGTACTCAATACAGGGGCGCACTGTGCCTGGATACATAACATACACATAATACAGGGGCGCCCTGTGCCTGGCTACATAACATACACATAATCGCCCATCAATCTCCTCCAAGAACCGCAACAATGAACCACAGCCAACCAGAATAAACTATCACAACCAACACAACCACCACCAAACTACCACCACCACCAAACTACCACAACCACCACCACCGAACTACCACCACAACCAGACACTCTCCCCTGCAACTACCAACCACAACCACCTACACAAAAAACATACATGACTACCACAACTACCACCACGGCTATACACCACCACCACCATACACCATCACCATGGCCATGCACCACCACTACCACCACCATAACCACCACTACCACAACCACCACCACCACAATCACAAACACCACCACCACATTCTTGGGTACATTACTGAAATGTGTCTCATGCATCAGCCATGGCATTCGTGAGCAATCCCTCATGTAGCCAACACCCTCGTGTTGAGCATACCTGGGCCGGGTATACTTTCGGTAAGTCATGCGATACCTGTCTTGTTATGTTCCTAAATGTTTGCCGATTGATTTGGCGACTATTCTTGTGTCTTGGCAAATAGTCGTGCGACATGTTTCATCGTCGTAACGGCTGAATTTATGCGTGGCCGTTGATGATAAACAAGACTACTCGCCAATGCACTGGCAACGCGTTGGCAATACGTTACCGAAACTTACGATTAGTCTTGCACATCTCCACCCGTCATAACAAATTTTGGACTTTCCAAAGTTTGACACGAGTCACACGACACTATTTACAACTCAAGAGACCCATCGCCAAAGTAATGAGATCATGCACGACATGATAAGACAATGGACAAAAAGGGGCAATCGCGTTGTGTCGCCAATGAAAACCGTACAAGTGGGAAACCCCTTTATTGGTAGCTGTGAACGATACTGGCATTCATTGTTGCCCACATCAATTGGTATCCACTCAGAGATTTTATGTATGGAAGAATAACTAGTATGATTGACTTACAAGAATATTTTTATAAAACTGTTAATTGGTCATATTCGTCAATTTTTTCCTTTCATACATAAAGTCACCTAGTGTATGCAAATCCATGTGGCCAACTGTACTTATGGTGACAGTTCCCTACAATGGAGTTCTTACATTACAGTTAACCCACTTACAGTAGTACCGGTGACATCTTTTTCATTATATTCTGGCAACTATTAAACAATTTTATTCAGCTATGGAAGGACGTCTACTAATAAAAAGACTATAGCCTATCTCAACCGTTTTGTATTACTCCAGATCCTTCTTAAGGGGACATGGGCAGGTTTTCTGGACCACTTTCTCCCTCATGTTTAGCCCCATTAGTTCTCAGATGCTAATATGTTTGCCCCATTAGTTAGTCGATTTTAAGACCTTTCGCCCCATTTCTTCGTCAATATTTAGACCTTTCGTGCTATTTAGGTGTCGATTTTTTGTTTCCCAGGCGAACGATATTGAGCCTATAATGTTGGAAGAACCGGTCTTTGGCCGGGAAATTTTTCTACCGAAAAATTTACAAACTAATCTAAAAGGGGGATTTGATGGATGTTTTTTTTTAAATTTGATGGAGGTCTAGGGAGGAAACTAGAAAAATAATGAATACATGGAAAAATCGCCCAAAAAGTTAACCATTAAGCTACATAAATATAGCTAGAACTAAATAAAAATTACATCGCCGGTACTGAAGGGGTTATATCTAATGGTTACCTCTGCAATATCTCAGTACAGTCCTGTCATCACTTCCTGCCTGCCCATAACTGTATCTCCCGGAAGAGATATACTTTGGTCCAGGCGGTGTGCGGAGGAGAATATGTTAGCCGGACGTACAGTTCACTTATGGTTCACTTTTTGGGCGATTTTTTGCATGTATTCATTATTTTCATAGTTTCCTCCCTAGACCTCCATCAAATATAAAAATACATCCATTAGATCCCCCTTCTAGATTAATTTGTACATATTTCGGTAGAAAAATGTCCCTCCAACATTACAGGCTCACTATCGTTCGCCAGGGAAAAAATCGACACCTACATAGCACGAAAGGTCTAAATATTGACGAAGAAATGGGGCGAAAGGTCTTAAATCGACTAACTAATGGGGTAAACATCTTTACATCTGAAAACTAATGGGGCTAAACATGAGGGGGAAAGTGGTCCAGAAAACCGGCCCATCCCCCCCTTAATTGCTTCAAATACTTATTGTTGTCGGTGCAGATAATACACTCGAGAGTTTCCCTAGTTTTGCTATGTGTTGCATTTTTTATGTAGTTATTTTATTTTATTTTTTCATTTTGTTGTAGCCCGGTTCAGAGGGAATGTGATTTGCCGTATTTTGCTATAATCTATAATAAGTAGTTCGAGCGATTGTTATGGAGCCTCCCGTAAGAGTGATGGAGTATTGTTTGTACCCTGTAGTCTGAGTATTGTGTTATGTTGATGATGGAGATTACACAATTTTTACACACAGTTTTGTTTATAGTAGTAGTGATGGTGGTGTTGATTGTGGTAGTAGTTGATATGGTGTTGTTGATCTGTAGTTATGATTATCGCGACTATGGTAGCAGTAGATTGAGGATATTGTAGACACCAATCGAACAGGACAATACCCAGGGGAGGCCTCATAGGCATGTGATAAGGAGTTGCTGAAACTTCTCTTTCATTTGTCTGGCTTCCCCTACTGTGTCTCAAATACCCAGAACAATCCAGCTAGCCCTTAATCACCTTCAATTAATTTCACTACACTGAACAAGCATCCCACACTTCGCTTCAACACGCCAACACATTTTTGTTAGTCCAAAGTACATTAAATTTGGCTTTTTGTCGCTCTTTTAACTTTGAAGGAGACACTTGTTGAAGGCAGCTTGGCCTTTCCCCGTCAAACACACAGTAGCCACTTTGTACAGGCACTTTTGCCTTTCGTCTCTGTTTTACATATATCAAAATATAATAAAACATTCTTTTTGGAACGTATATAACAATAATCGAGCAAACAAGTTTAAATTTTCAAGGTAGTAGGTAGCCCGGTCACACCCACTGACGCCTCAAAGAGACGCTAATTCCAACACTGCCACCAGTAGTTTCTCATGTCATGAACTTACACAAGTTATTGTTCCATAATTTTCATTAGAAATGGTACGTAAATAATGTTAGGCCAATATCAACTCAAAATTTCTAGAAAATAGTTTCTCACTGTATCCCCCACTAGAGGCAATATTCCACTAACCATATAAACATATCACTGGGCTGTTTTTCGAACCAAATATTAAGATGTGATTTAGGGATATGGAAATTATATATACATGCATATAAGGATTATGGTACTATAGGGCTATATATAACAGAGAGGTCTGACATCCAGTTGTTCAAATTGTGTTCGGATTGGTCGAATTTCGTGGGCACCATTTTGGTGCAAGGGCATCTGTCGCCATTGGATTTTACGGTGCTTATATCAACAAATATCTGTTGGTAATAATAATAATAATAATAATCGTCTGGTTACTTATATAGCGCCCGTATCTCCTCCTTCGAGGATTCACAAGCGCTTGGCTTTCTTTAGTCTACCCGAGACCATTACCCATCCCCCCCCCCCTTTTTTTTTTTTTTTTCTGTGATTGAGGGAGGCAAAAGGCATAACTGCCTATAGCGAGTGCCTCCCCCATAGTTGAAAGAGTGACAGGGTCAAAATCAAGGGACGTTCGAGCCAAAATGCCTGGACACACGGAGTTTGAAGCAATTTAAGTCATAAGAAGAGGGAAAGACTGATTCTGGGAGAGAGTTCCAGAGCTCAGCTGTTAAGTAGAAGAAGGTTTGAGAGTAATGTTTCACCCTTGGGTTGGAGAGTTACACAGAGTACGGGTGGGATTGAGTTGCAAGACGGGTACCACGTGCCCTACGTAAAGGAGGTGGTATGCACTGGGATAGCTCTGAGGAACACTGATTATTATAATAGCGATAGAATAGCGAGAGAGATGCAACATTGCGGCGGAGAGAGAGAGATTGCAGAGAGTTGGTGAGTGGACGGGAGTTAATGATATGAAAGGCCTTCCTTTCAACTTTGTCTAGGAGAGCGGTGTGAGAGGAACCTCCCCACACATGTGAACAATACTCAATACAAGGGCGCACTATGCCCCTGTACAGAGCAAGAAGCTGTGCAGGGGAAAAGAACCCCCTAAGGCGGTTGAGCACACCCAGCTTCTAGGAGGCTGCCTTAGCAAGACTGGTAATATGGTCCTTCCAAATGAGAGCAGAAGAAAAAGAGACACCAAGAATATTGAGAGAAGATGAATGGTTGATTTTTGTATTGTTGAAGAATAAGGGATAGTCCACCTTGCTCATGGGGAGATGGTAACCGCCAGCTATATCCCAGAAAAACTTTTCAATCTGAGCGGGGATTGAACGCGAGACCTTCAAGATGGGAATCAGGCACGCTATCAACTGAGCCAGCCAGACGGCTAAGACATATTTACGTTTATTTAATGAATGTACGACTAATCAGATGTCTTAAAAGTACGCAAACCAGGATAATTTAGTGTTAATAGCTCAAGATTAGGGTTGTGTAGTGTTAAAGTATATAGGGTTTTGTGCTTCATGTATTTTGATGATATAGACTTAATAATGTTGTGATATATGGCATACAAGTATAGTGATCTCTATCTACCCAATATGCTACTCTTCAGATAACTAGATAGCCAGCAAGAAGAAATTAGGGGTAAAACAAGGTGGTACAATCACACACGTCTCTCAGGCATCTCGGTCGAATTTGCGCAGCAAGTAAAATAAAATGTAATGTGGCTGTGAGTATTACTGGCTATGGTAAAGGAGACAGGATCAATACAATAAATAAATGAGTGTTGTAGGTTATGAAGCAGTTGGCAGGGGCAATACGAAGGCTAGAAGTGTTGTAAGTTATATATGAAGGAGTGATACCAAACAAGTAACAGTCGCCCAACTGATCGAACGTGGGCACATTTGCCTTCAAACAACAGTGGTGAAATACGTGTTTGTCCCTTGTTTGTTCTCTATTATTGGTCTTATAATCATTATCTACAATCCAAAACTCAATTGGTAATTTTAACCCCTACTGTACCATAGGGTACTACCATAAATGTTCCCCTCCAGTACCAAACTATGTGGCCAAAATGGCTTCAGAGGCAAGATATAACAACCTCCCACCTCAAAAGTTGATGAAACACTGACCCAGACAGCCTGTGGAAACTTGCAGCCAACCTAAGAAGTGTTGCCAATTCCTTAGAACAGTGATTACAAATCATGGCACCAGCCACTGCCTGATACTGTCAGTTACAATGACCATATATTATTGACGGCTACACCGTCGCTGGGAATGGGGAGTGATTTATCTACTGATCTGGCATCCGTCGCTGGGATTGTACGGGTTAAGATAATTAAATACTACTAATAAAATGGGAGAATACATCTCACCACCAATCTGTATAATTATAACCTAGATAGGCATAACCGAGCTATACAGCTGCAACAAGGTGGCGGCTGGCCGATTTCTCTTATTCAATGGGGTCTCTAGGTTAACGCATATAGAATCCTCATCAATTTCCGGGAGGAAACATTCGTCACCTATTCCCCCCTGCTCCCTGTCCCACCATAAGGGACTGTTTGCGGTCAGGACAACACATACAGGGTCTCAATTGACCACTTGCGAGTTTCAGGCTATAAGGAAGTTGGAGATGTAGACATCGATATTTAGCAGAATTACCAGCTAAAATACGGTTTTAGTACACTTATAAATACATAAAACCAAATTCAACATACTAGTTATCCATCATAAACCTACATATTTACTGTATTTGTGACATATATCAATGTTTACAGGCTGAACTTCCTTATGGCCTAAAACTCGCAAGTGGTCAATTACCAGGCAGCTTTTCAAAATACTATATAATGTTAATTAGTAATATAATGAAACTCTTGGTGGCCTTTGCGGCACTTTGGCCAAATATTTGGCCATGTAGCCTATGTTCTGCACTACCAGCTAAATTAGTCCAGGCCTGCTTAACCCATGCAGTACCGGTGACGTCCTATTAACTATATTCTGGCTACTATAAGATGATTTTATTCAGTTTACAAAATAAGCAACTCGCAGGCTTCCAACTATCTTACTTAACCCCTTTTACTACCAATGATCCTTCTTAAATTGCACAACATCGTCAACATATAGCTAGAATAAAATATAACACACGTCGCTGGTACTCAAAGGGTTAAAGATCTGACCGCCTGGCCAAAATCCTTACTGACCTGCCAAACGTTTAGCGTAGTAATCACATGTTTTCCTGCCCACCTCGTTATGCAATAGACTGCGTGGCAAAATGTTTGGCTACACAATCCAAAACCCACAACCTCTCCAACTTTGTGTAGTCAGACCACAATCCTTAAACTGGTATCACACGAGAGCTTTTACAGTCAACATTCGATGATCAACATTTTTCTGGCAACATGTCTGGACTATTTTGCACTGGTATCGGAAACTAGACTGGTGATAGATGAATTTAGGTAACCGAAATGTATTAAATGTTGACCTCATAAGTTGCTAGACCATTGTTGAGGATAAATGTTGAGGGAAAAAGCGCTCGTGTGATACCGGCTTTACTGTCCAGCTTACATTTTGGTCTCCCTGTTTGCACTGTTACCAGAAGGCCGAACTTTGTACAGCCCAATCAATCTTTTATGATGTTGGGCCAAAATGCTGTCTGCTCGGCCAATGTTTTTGCCAACTGTTTGTAGTCTAGCTAAATTCAGTTAATTAATTGTTTGCCTGCCCGGCCTTTTCTGCCTGTTACACTCTGCACTGAAACCACATGTTTGTTCGTTACACTCACTTCTCCACGTCTATCCAGACTTGTACATTCTGTATGCACTCTGCTCTCAAGCTTCCTGTATCATCATTTTACTCATTTTTTTCATTAAACACAATATTTCACCATCACACTCTTTTCCCAGCTCTGGAACTCTCTCCCAGAATCAGTCTTTCCCTCTTCCTATGACTTAAATTGATTCAAACTCCGCGTGTCAAGGCATTTTGGTTCGAACGTCCCTTGATTTTGGCCCTGTCACTCTTTCAACTCTGGGGGAGGTACTCGCTACAGGCAGTTCTGCCTTTTGCCTCCCTCACTCACATAGAAAAAACAAAAAATATTCAGTTTCTATAGGGCCTCCAGCAATGAATAGGCTATCTCACTTAACCTATTTTACTACCACAGACCCTTCTTAAACTACACGACATTCTCAAAATATAGCTAGAATATAATATATAAATAGACATTACCGGTAGATAAGGGGTTAAGGGGAGGCAGATCGTTTTTCGGGATCCCCTTCTCCCTAATGTAACCCACTAGTTTTGAGATTATAAGACGTTTGTCTCATTAGTTTGGCGATTTTAACACCTTTCGCCCCATTTTGTTGTCAATATTAAGACCTTTCGTACCATTTAGATATCGATTATTTCCAGGCGAGCTATAGAGAGCCTGCAATTTTAAGAGGAACCGGCCTTTGGCCGGACAAATTTTCTACCGAAAAATGTACAAATTTATCTTGAAGGGGGGTCTAGGGTTTTTGTTTTCTAAGCTTGCTGGAGGTCTAGGGAGGAAACTAAAAAATATATATGAATAAATGAATTAATAGATAAAACAAAATAACGGCCAGCCTCCCCTTAATACACCAAACACTGTCATCACATTCTCAGCAACACCATTAACCCTTTGAGTACCAGCGACGTGTGTTATCTTTTATTCTAGCTATATATAAACGATATTATGCAGCTTAGGAAGGATCTGTGGTAGTTAAAAAGGTTGGTTGCGATAGTTTGAAGCCATATTATTGCTAGAGGACATTCCTAATCTGAATACAATTGTCCAATAGCTGCCACAATGAAAAGAGGATGACGTCACTGTACTGCTTGATTTCCTTTGTATGGGATAAAGCCGGAGTCACACGAGCCCTTTTTCGAGCATTTTTTACGGGCAATTGTGGTCTAAAAGCTTAAAAAAAAAACTTTTTCAGAATTCATCAGCCTAACATAATCTACCTCCAGTCTAGTTTCCGATACCAGGGCGAAAAAGTCCCGAAATAATACGAGAAATAGCTTGCTCATGGAAAATTGACGGAAAAAGCGATCGTGTGACAGCAGCTTAACAAGGCATATGAACAATCTTTCCCAATCAAAACTCTGAAACTTCATCCATATGATGCACCTTGGATCTCGCATCGCACCAAAAGACTCATCCAACAGAGAAACCTGGTCCTATAGTCTATTCGCTGTAAGTAGGCGAGAAATCATGACCTCTAACTTCTGTAACTCAAAAACGACTAAAGTGATCGAGCTAATATTTCTACCATTTGGGAAGAGTCAGTCAGGGAATAGATGTGGACATTTATAGCCAATTTGCTCAAGCCCTTTCTGAGTTACAGAGGATAGAGGTCATGATTTCTCGCCTACTTACAGCGAAAACACTATAGAACTCCTAGATATAAACCTTTACAGAAAACTTTGCAACAAAGTCATTAACTCCTTCTGTACCGGCGACGTCTTTTTAATAATATTCTAGCTATATTTAGACGATTTTCTGTAGTTTAGGAAGGATCTGTGGTACTAGAAAGGGTTAAGTGAGATAGTTCGAAGCCTGTTAATTACTGGAGGCCCTTTTAAAATTGAATAAAATCGTTTAATAGCGGCCAAAATAAAGTAAAAAGGACGTCGCCGGTACAGAAGAGGTTAATGAATTACGTAAAGCAAAGAAAACTATTATCACACTAAACGGCAACATATGTAGAACGCTAATATTGACGCTAATTAACCCTTGGAGTACCAGCGACGTGTTATATTTTATTCTAGCTATATTTAGACGATATTATACAGCTTAAGAAGGATCAATGGTAGTTACAGTACAATGCTGGCTCACTATCGCTCGCCAGGAAAATATCGACACCTGGATGGGGATATCTACAGTATATTATTTATAAAAAGACCGTCTACGTATTGTGAAAAACCTGTTATCCTCCGGCAAATTAAGGGGTGAGCGAGAGTGAGGGGTGAATGTGAGAGGATACTTGTTTTTCACAATACGTGTTGCTAGCCCCAAGCGCGCTAGCAACTGTGGCTTTCAACCATCCGACACATCCCGTTTTATTTATGTACATCAAACATGTTAAAAACAAATAAGGTCAAATAAAGTTTATATTTATGCCCTACCTCACACAGTGGCATGGCCCAGTCTTACTGAGCTCATGACGCTGGTGGCATTGCCCCTGAGGATAGCCATCCCTAGTCTTTGCTTGAGCCAGAGGGTTTCCCGGGGTTCTCCTGAAACTTCTCTGATTTTACAGCCTATTTCATTCACCATTTTAAGGGTGGTAGGGCCGAAGACTTCTGAAGTTTCGAATGCCAGAGGCTCGAACTGATGACTTCTGGCGATGGCTTGATATTTGTCTCGCTTTCTACTCTCTGCTATCAGGGCGGCTTCACCTGCTTCGTCGGCGTTTCTGGCGATGTTGGTTATGGAGAAAGTGTCAACACATGTGGCATCCCACACGAGGCACCGGCCATCTTGTATAGGAAAATGGTCATCCCATCTTGCCGTTTGCCGTCTTGTCTGTGAAATCCATGTGGTTCAAGGATTGATGCACAGTTAGCACTCTGCAGGGCCCGTTTTATGACATCATTTAGTGCAGAGTGTCTTGGCAGGCGGCCTGCGCTGTGATTACATGACAAGGCATGGTGACCTTGAGTATCCATCCCCCCACCACACTTGCAAGTGTGTGGGTGACAAACTGCCGCACCCACTCTGAGCGCGATGGCAACCCGGAGCGCTTCAGCATCCAAGTGGGTTCCAAGAGGTGGAATGGGGACGGCATGTAACCACAAGCCACTCTCCAAACGGGCGGCTGCCTGGAGGCGTGCTTTTGCAACCTGGTCTGCATTGATTAGGAGGTTTTCTTGAGTTTTCTTTGCCGAGATGGTATCCCACGCTTTCTGCTTGCTCCTGGAGGTATTAAATCAGTTCGTGTGTCTGTTTGCCTGTCTGTGTGTTCTTAACAGGCGGCTGCAGTTTTGGACCTGGGGAGCTGAAACTTTGCATGTGGGTGTCAATTGACCTGGGTCAGGTCATAGAGGGGGCTAGGCCACAATCGGAGGTAGTTTCGAGGCCGAAATTGAACAAAATTGCCGTTTGGGGCCGAAGGAGGCCTTCGATCGAAAAGGTGTATGGAATGAAGTTGTTCGCAGCCCCTCAAACTGGGGATACCGATGAGGTCAGATCCAAAATCGGAAGTCATTTAGCGGCCGAAATCGAGGTCGCCGTTTAATGAGGCACAGGGAGGTCGAGGCCGGTGATTATGGTAGTAGTAGTATTGTGATGATTGTGGTAGTAGTGATTAATGATGATGATTATGGTAGTAGTAGTGGTGGTAGTAGTGATGGTGATTATGGTGGTACAGTATTGGTTAAATAGATGTTTCATGTGTTCATAAATAAATGGTAGAATTTAAACCTGGGCAACGCCGGGTACCCCTGCTAGTACGTCTTATTATTAAATCAGTTCGTGTGTCTGTTTGTCTGTGTGTTCTTAATAGGCGGCCCCAGTTTTGGACCTGGGGAGCTGAAACTTTACATGTGAGTGTCAATTGACCCGGGTCAGGTCATAGAGGGGGCGAGGCCACGATCGGAGGTCATTTCGAGGCCGAAATTGATTTTTTTTTTTTTTAAATGGCCGTTTGGGGCAGGAGGCCTCCGATCGAAAAGGTGTATGGAACGAAAGTTGTTCGCAGCCCCCCAAAATAGGGGTATGGATGAGGTCAGATCCAAAATCGGAGGTCATTTAGCGGCCGAAATCGAGGTCGCCGTTTAATGAGGCACAGGGAGGTCGAGGCCGGTGATTATGGTAGTAGTAGTATTCTGATGATTGTGGTAGTAGTGATTGATGATGGTGATTATGGTGGTCGTAGTGATAGTGATTATGGTAGAATTTAAACCCGGGCAACGCCGGGTACCCCTGCTAGTACGTCTTAAAACAGTTAGCTGAATGGAGCCAAATGGATACGAGCCAGGGAAAGAGAGAAATAGAGAGAATGATAAAAAAAAGCCGGTGATCCCCCTTAACTAACGAAAATGACTGCCGCTAACGAAATCAACCAACATTTCGCCACCGCCTGCCGGTATTACAAACAGGACCAACTCTCTGCCTACCTCCCCTCACCGAAAGGGTTAAGGGGGGATGGGCCGGTTTTCTGGACTACTTCTCCCTAATGTTTAGCCCCATTTGTTTTCAGATGTTAAGATGTTTGCTCCATTAGTTAGTCGATTTTAAGACCTTTCGCCCCATTTCTTCGTCAATATTTAGACCTTTCGTGCCATTTAGGTGTCAATTTTTTCCCTGGCGAACGATAGTGAGCCTGTAATGTTGGAAGAACCGGCCTTGGGCCGGGAAATATTTCTACCGAAAAATGTACTAATTAATCTAGAAGGGGGATCTAATGGATATTATTTTTAATTTGATGGAGGCCTAGGGAGGAAATAGTGAATACATGCAATAATCTCCCAAAAAGTGAACCATCCCCCCTTAAGTCATTGGGTGATTAAAAGCAAGTTTTACTGTCAATGAAAGAGCTTTATTTTGACTCTGTATAGTTTATAATTGGGCATGTTGAAAACACTTAAATCTAGGGGGGTCACCCTTTGTTTTATCTTTTTCTCCTTTTCTCTCTTTCTCTGGCTTCTATCCATTCGGCCCCATTCAACCAACTGTTATAAGACGTTTATCCCATCCAGGTGTCGATATCTTGGGGAAATCTGGCTTTGCCGGAGACATTTTTCTATCGAAAAATTTACAGATTAACTTGTCAAAATAAAAATATATATATGCTGGCCTGCTACCGCTCGCCAGGAAATTATTGACACCTGGATGGGGGTAAACGTGTTAAGACAGTAGGCTGAATTGGGCCGAATGGATACAAGCCAAAGAGAGAGGGAGAGAAAGAGAGAACAAAAAGCCGGTGACCCCCCTTATAAGGTGTACACCATTGTGATACGAGTTAAAAACGTGAGAAAAGAAGTAAGCACAAGGATTGCAATGAAAGGAAGGAACTCGCGGGAGTAAATATAATTACGGGGAGCCCTCTGTTATTTTCAGTCTACCTTTCAGTTCTCTCACGATCTAATTAACCATTGCAAGCAGATCACATTTGCTTTGCATATTTAACTACACTACCGCACGATTTTATAATTTCTTAAGGGAGCCCACCTCGCTTTTTTTCTCTCTATCTACCCCTCTCTTTGGCTTGTGTACATTCGGCCCCATTTAGCCTAATGTTTTAAGATGTTTACCCCCATCCAGGTGTCAATATTTTCCTGGCGAGCGATAGTGAGCCAGCATATATATACTTTTGTTTTGACAGCAAGCAAAATTTGTAAATTTTTCGATAGAAAAATGTCTCCAGCGAAGCCGGATTTCTCCATACAATGCTGGCTCGCTATCGCACGCTAGGAAGAAATCGACAAATGAATGGGGATAAACGTCTTAAAACAGTTGGCTGAATGGTGCCGAATGGATACAAGCCAGGGAAAGAGAGAAAAGGAGAGAAAGAAAAAAAAGGAGACCCCCTTAAAAGGACTTCCAGACATCGAAGGCGTAAATGTATCTTACGTAACCCTATATCTCTCATAATAATTAACTTCTCAGTTGAATAACATTATCTGAAGGCATGTACAGTCGCGCTAATAAGTGATGTCTCGGCACCAAGTATGTTTTGATCAATAATTGGTATCAGCAATATCTAAGCTTCATTTCTTCATATCGAGTGAAATATACAAACATGTTCTTACACTTACCCACCCAATTCAACATCTGACATACATTAATACAGCACAGAGCAAGCCAAACATAATGACAGCTGGGAATGACTTATTAGCGCGACTGTGCAGTAAAACAAAAAAAATTAAAGATGGGGATTGGATCTGAGTAAATAGATAGATAGATAGATGTAGAGTAAATACACACACATTGCTATCATGTGATTGTCAGGATTAGGTGACGACTAGGAAGATCGAACGGGAGCAGATATTAAGACTTTATTTGTTTGTTTTAATGAGGTGACGGTTTTGTTAAGCTTAGAAAGTACATGTGGGAATTGGAATATTAATTGAAATAATGATTGCCCTGAGAGATGGGGTCACTTAGGTTGTCCATGCCCTTATTGTGTGTCATATAAGGCGAAGGTAATTGACCACTTGCGAGTTTCAGGCTATAAGGCTATAAGGCTATTCAGGCTATAAGGTGGAGTTGTAAACATCGATATTTAGCAGACTTGCCGGCTAAAATACGGTCGCAGTGCTTTTATAAATACATACAATCAATTTCAACTTACTTTCTATCCATCAGAAACCTACATTACTATTGCATATCTTTATATTATCGATGCTTACGGCTCCAACTTCCTTATAGCCTAAAACTCGCAAGTGATCAATTGGGCCTGCGACCCTCCCTAGTGAAAATATGACAGCCAAAAAATCGAACGAACACTCTCGGAAGCGGACGTCCTAACTATAATGACCAAGGATCCGGACAAGGGGTTATTTGAGGGTCAATTAGGCTGCAGACCTTAATTAATGTAAGACGAGTGAATGATACTATGAAAGAAAGAGAAGTTCTCAAGTGTATCTAATGCAAAGTTAGATGTATGGTGACTGACCAAAAGTAAATGGAAGGGAACGTTTGTGAAGGAATGGGAGTATGGAATGAGTGTGTATGCTGGATTGAATGAGATTAGGAGAGCTAAGGACGGTGTATGTTTGTTTATAGTAATAGGTGGAAAGAGTGTGTTAGGGAGGATGAATCTTTGGAATCGAGGATGTTGTGGGCAAGAATACAAATGGGAAAGATGTTGGTGAAAATTGCATGCAACGACAGAAAATATAGTGGAAAGAGTGAAAACAAAGTAATGGGTAAGTTTTGAGACGTGTCTGGAAAAGTTTGGAAAGAATGAGTGAGTATTTCTTATTGTGAATGTGAAGGTGGGCGATAGGAAAGTAGATGGTTGTGCACTTGTAGACGCATGTGTAGGGAGAATCATTAGTTGTCGCCAAAACCTCTTCTGGCACAGACTGATCCACAAGTACAGATGATGATTGGAATGGTGACGGAGTGAGTTTATTGGAGAGTAAGTGTTTGATTGATTATATGTATAGATATGTGCATGGTAAAATATTTATTATAAGCTAGGGTGTATAGTGGATGGGGAGGGGTGGGGGTTGTCTGAACACTTTGTGATAGTAGCGAACATCAAACTAGAAAAGTGGGATTAGGAGAGGTAGAGTAAGACAGGAGGGAAGAGGAATGGTTAAGAGGATGGAAATGTTACAGGAGTATTATTATATTTTTCCACCAACCAACTTCACCTCTAAACTCAATTAATGAAATCAACAAATACATGTGGCACTCCAAGGACTCGAACCTATTATACTCACATCGAAATTCCGCGTACTTATGCATTACGCTATCAAGACAGTTAAGAAAGAGTTCAAGAGACAAATAGAAAGACAATCAGGTACATTCGACTTGAAGCAAATGGAGGAAGTTGAAGAAAAAACAAGTAGAGAATGATTGAGTAATAGGGATAACGACCATCTGGAGAGGCAGAACAGAGAAACATATGTAGAAAACAAAGGGGTGACAAGAGAATGAGGGACAGTAAAATTAGAGTATATGAGGAATTTGGAAGAAACTATGTGTAAAGTGTAGGGAATGTAAGAAATTGTTTTTGGAAAGAGGTGAAACAAGTGAGGGAGGGTGATAAAGAAAGCAGTATAAGGGCGAAAGACAATACATATGGGTGGATGATAGTGCAGATAGGATACACTGGGGAAATATTCCGTGTTATTTACGGTTTCATGACAGTCAATACTTTTGCCATCATGATACCGTATGTCCAACAGCCACAATTTGATCTAACCGTTGATATTGCTAGATATTTGCACTCTCATTAGCGCAATATGGATATATAATATAAGCAAAGCCCTTTGATACTGAAAACATTTATCAATATTTGTAATTTGTTATTATTACAGATACTAGGTACAGTATTCGCTGAATGAATGCTTTTATATTCAGTTCATCTCTAGTTAAAACAATTAGTAAATGTGTTTAAGAACTTGATATATTTTTTGTATATACATTAGTATATAATTATATTGAGAGACTACACAGAGTATCTCTATTATATGCTATGTTCTGATTGTGTGCGTTTGTATACACGTATTGTCTAGTTTCAAAATGAGTCTATATAAAATTAATCTCATGTACTCTGAATGTAGTTTTGCATAAAGATAATTATATGAGTGCTTTCCAAACGGTATTATTGTGATATACGTGATAAACTTAATGTTAAGGCAGGGGCTTAAATTGTGTTCATACCGACTGGGCAGCATAATCCACCCTTTCGCTAACAGCTATTCCTGATTGAAAAATTATGCTTTCATCCCAGGAAATAATAAATATTTATCATGGGATGAATACTAATTTGAACAGCGCATAATCGAGAGTGAATGAATACAGTGCTTACACAGTATGTTGATAGACTCTCTCTCTCTCTCTCTCTCTCTCTCTCTCTCTCTCTCTCTCTCTCGCTCTCTCTCATACACTCACGCGCACACACATACTCATACATAAGATAATTTAGGGTTGCGAAACAGCCTTTTGAAGATTAATTGCTGACCAGGAATATTAAAATCCGAATCACTGCATTGGGACCGATTGGTCTATAATATTTTGTTTATTATAATTATATTTAACATGGTGTACTATCTTATCTCGTAGTCATCAATTCTTCTTCCCTCTGCCATTCATCTATTGTTTTCATATTTTACTTTTCCTGATATTTGTCTATGTATTTTATCGTTTGTTCCAGAGCGCACTTTTATTACTTCTACTTATCTTTGAAGAGGTAAACTTCCTTTCCAACACCTCTCTGAATCAAGTAAAAGAAAACGCTTTTGGATGTATGAATGCCTAAAGAATTATATAACTCTCTTTGCCCTCCTTCCCGCCTCCATTGTTGTTATAAAATTATTCAGGCGTTCAGGTTTGCAATTACTTCGCTTAGAGCAAAGCCATGAATGACTTTTGACTGTACTCTCCTTATACAGGGTTCTACACACACTCCTTCATATTATACATTATCCTTCCCTTGTGTTTACGTTTTCATTAGCTCTTTGTGATCTCTCTTTATCATTTAGGTTTTTACTCCTGGTTGTTCACATTACACGTTATACTTAAGGGGGTCACCGGCTGTTTTGTTATCTTTCTCTCCTTTTCTCTCTTTCCCTGGCTTGTATCCATTCGGCCCCATTCAGCCAACTGTTTTAAGCAGTTTATCCCCATCCAGGTTTCGATTTCTTCCTGGCGAGCGATAGCCAGCCAGCATTGTATGGAGAAATCCGGTTTCGCCGGAGACATTTTTCTATCGAAAAATGTACAAATTTAGCTTGCTGTCAAAAACAAAATATATATATGCTGGCTCGCAACCGCTCGCCAAGAAAATATTGACACCTGGATGGGGGTAAACGTCTTAAGCAGTAGACTGAATGGGGCCGAATGGATACAAGCCAAAGAGAGAGGGAGAGAAAGAGAAAAAAAGCGAGGTGGGTTCCCTTAAGAATATATATAGAAACATAAAAACTACCCTCTTATATCCTGTGGTTGGATAAATGATAATTGATATAAAAACATGCCACTAACCTACTAACCAATTAATCCATTTATGAAGCCATGTCTTCTTTGATTTTGTAATCACTTACAGGGTTCTTCCTTTGTTATGTACTTGCAGTGGAAGCAAGTAATTTGAGTGGAGATGTACGGTCGCGCCAAAAAGTCATATGTCAGCTGTCATTACGTTTGGCTTGCTCTGTTCTGTATTAATATCTGTCAGATGTTGAATAGGGTGGGTAAAGATAGGAATATGTTTGTATATCTCACTCGAAACGATACATTCATGCATAGATAGTGCTGACATCAATAATTATTGATCGAAATATACTTGGTGCCGAGATATCACCTATTGGCGCGATTGTAATACTTAGGAATATATATCGAACCATCTTTACTACTCACATCTAGGTTTTACGTAATATATTTGCAGTGGATATATTGATGTACAAGTATTTTAGGAGGCAACTGTTCGCCCCTCTATACACTGGAGGATATTTGAAAGTTGAAGCTGGCTCTACTATTCCCTTGTGTCAGGCTCACACATGCAATCTTAGATCACGTTGCATTAAGGGGGCCACCTCGTTTTTTTCTCTCGTTGTATATTGAGCGAGATTAGCGGCTAGGGCGTATTTTTACTTATAGAACCCGCCGCTCCGAAAGGGTTAAGGACTACACGCTGATACGGATAAGTTTACACAGCCAAAGGACAATTAGTGACTGGTTGGTATCTTACACATCACTCAGCATGTAGATATATTTAGGTTTTAATTATTTATCAATATTTTAGGGCAAGCCAAAATATTGAAATGTGTCTGTGGCTTGATAGTGGTTAATCATTGTCTTAGTTGATTTCAAGCCCAATGTGTCCAGGCATTTTAGCTCGAACGTCCCTTGATTTTGGCCCTGTGACTCTTTCAACTCTGGGGGACGCACTCGCTTCAGGCAGTTATGCCTTTTGTCTCCCTCATTCACATAAAAAAAAAAAAAAAAAAAAAAAAAAAAAAAAAAATCTTAAGATGTTTTTAATCAGAACGGCTACAACCACAATAGGTATTACTTACCAAAGCTAATCAAACCTATCCTAATGAAACGTAATCTAATTAAACCAAGCCTAAATTGATCTATCTCTATCTAATCACACGTTTGCATAGGTATATATTTATTATAATTATGGTGTGGCCATTTTGGACGTAACTGTTTATGAATGTGAAGGTTTTTATCTTGTTCCTACTCAGTTGAATAGTTGCTATCGTATCGGCCCGTAATGAAATTAAGTACATAACTCACGGTATTAATGACATATCACTTACCATATTTGTGTTTGCTTTGCTCAATAATGTTAGTAATATATAATATAGTTATAAGCCCGTATAATATTATTTTATAAATATTCGTATATTATAACATATATTATAGATTACAGTAGATCTGGACTTGACATGAAAATGAAACTTTGCAGTAAGGGACCAAAAATCGGAAAACGAACCCCCAAGTTCGAACCTCGAAAATGTGATATTTTCGCGTTTTCGAGTTTCGAACTTGGGGCGTCGTTCTCCGATTTTGAGACTCTTATTGCAAAGTTCCATTGTCATGTCCAGTCCAGATCTACTGTAGTCTATATATATTCTGACATACGGAGCCCTGTATGTTTATTTAAGAGTTAGAATTAAGAGTTGAAGGAGTGGCGAATTACCTAGGCGGCGAAGCAGACCAGCGAGCGAACCAGAGAGTGGGAAACCAGCTCGTCCGCATACCAGCAAACAAGCCTTCACACCTGCGTGCGTGCGTCATATGGGACACTGCAAACTAATTCGATGACCCGACGCTATGACGATGATCGACGCCAATCAACGCCATTGGACCACGCACCTGCTACGCAACTAGAGGAGCTGTGATTGGGGCGTGCACCATCCCCCGCCTCCTGATTCGTTCCTACACCATCATTGCATAGTATATAAGACCCGAGTAGTGGGCATTCAAATCAGTCTCATTTGGAGTTGGGAAGGTGAACTTGCAGCTGGAGGAAGACGGGGTGAAGTATTATAATGGGATTGTGACTGTCATATTATATAAGTGTGTGTTAAGTGTGTTCGGTGTAAACACTTACGTTATGTTGGTTAGTGAGATATGTGATTGGGAATTAACGTAAACGCTACTATTATGTACTTAACTATTTTAGTTGACTGACTTGTGGACTAAAGCTACTCTTTAAGTAATTGGGTTATGATAAAAGTAATACTATTGTTTTATATTAATACGTGCGAGTTCTTTAATTTTCTTTTAATTAAGCTTACATTGCTGGTAAGAACAAGAACGGTGATACTATTGTCTCATATTAGTAATATCGCCTTAGACTAACATGGCTGTTTTAATGTTACTGCTAGTGATTTCCTAAGCTGAAGAAAATTATTTTAGCTTCAAAATATTATTTTTGCTTTTCATATTATTTGGGTGAGACCTGAATCGAATCTATGAAGCGATCCTGTAACTTAATTTACTCTTAATCAAACTTCAATGTTACGTGGTTAAGAAATACATTTATCTAATTATTAAATATATATCTAACTTTTTATGTGACTTTGATATTAATCCTGATAATAAAAATATAAAACTATTAACGTAAGACAAGAACCAAGAATAATAACTACATTAAATATAAATAAAAAAGGGTAAGAGACAGAAATATTCTTACTTTAATATTTATCTTTCAAGACTTTTATAGAATTAATAGTCCTTCTTTAGATATAACTTATTCGGTTCATAACCATAGCCTACTAAGCTTCGGTTAAATAATAATTTGTTATAAATACTACATGACTTTAATTAGTTTCTGTATTGTTTTCATAATTAAAGAGTATCAGTCAATAAAGGATACCAAGTCCTAAGATCCAAAAGGAAAGTAAGCAACAACAGGAAATAATTTTATTAGATTTTACTTTCGTTTTGCCTTCAGCTGACTGATACCTTAATATATATCTCTGTGCTATCTAGTTTCATCAAGTTTACCGCTTGGGGATCAAGATACGTAACAATATATATATATATATATATATATATATATATATATATATATATATATATATATATATATAAAATTATATATGTATATATATATACAATTTATATATATATATATAACATATAATGACATTCTGTGATTCTATTACTAGAATCACATAATAATTCTTTCATGAAATCATAATAAAAAGTCGATTACACGTGTTTGTAATTCGTACAATATACTAAAGAATGTAAGCTACAGTATAAATAATTAATTATTAAGCAATAGTTTCAATTATCATCATGTATAGGAGTTTGTAGTCGTAGGCCACCATTAGAGTGTCGCCCATCACTACATGGTTATTGTTATTGTTCCCGCCTCACAATAACGATAGCGAGGGATTATTCCAGTGTACAGTAACACAGAATATTGTTATCGGTAAAGTAGTTATTCACCCCTTATGAACTGGGAACGTCTGTTGTGTTGCATCTTAGCTACATTTAGACGATTTTATGAAGCGTAGGAAGGACGTCTACCAATTAAAAGGTTACAGACTATCTCAATTAATCCTTTTAACTACCATATATCCTTCCTAAGCTATAGACTATCTCAATTAATCCTTTTAGCTACCATATATCCTTCCTAGGCTTCATATAATCGCCTAAATGTAGCTGATATCAAATAACAAAATGGAGTCACTGGTACAGAAGGGGTTAAGCTGTTGAGCAAGTTGCTATGATTGGAACATCTTTTATTTTACGACGGAATCTTTACCTCATTATACTCTGCTTATCACTCTCTGATCCGACGGCTTGTGGGTTATGATATTTTCATTAATTATTATTTAGAACTTTGCTTGTTTTTGCCATTTTTGAGTAATGTATTTTAGCTTGTCCCCTAGACTAACAAACACACCTACCCACACTTCCTTCAAACTAAGAAATGCCTACCAAGTTAGTTAGTTAAAAATGAGTTAAAATAGGACTTCAGAGGCTATCAACCCTAGTGGATTATTAAACCAGCACACTGTAAGTCAAGAATAGCATCAGGACTGGAGCCCCTTTTCGAGAACTCCAGTCCCTTGCCTACTAGGTTCAAAGGCCGATTCTATTTAAGTTTCAGGCTTGCTATCATTCGTCAAGAAGAAAATCGACACCTGATGGGGTGAAGCGTCACATTATCGCAAGACTAATGAGGTAAAACGTTAACAAATCTCCAAACTAAGGGAGCGATACCGGGGAAGTTCAAAAAGACCCCCTCGGACCAAATAGGGTTCAGAACTTCAGAAGGCCCTTTACGAGTTAGTTAAAAGACAACCAGTTACCATAATAATATTATCTCTTTGACTCACACAGTTCCTTTCTAAATTGAATATACCATCAAAGGAGAGGTAGTATAACTAGAACAAAGACGTCATCATAATTATACAACATGGATTTACAACTTCAACCATACGACTCTATTAATGTTTTCGTTCTAGCTACTTCCAGACGATTTGATTTACATTAGGACAAATCTGTCAGTATTATAGAGTTAGTTGAAATATTATCTAACTGATTCTTAAGGCATAAAGTAAAATAATGCAACATAAACAGTAATACGGTGAAGAAATTGTCCTCTGATCAAAGGGATAAATACTTTCAAGATACTGTGTTACATTGTTCCCATTAAATTTATCACTATCACTAAGCTAGTTTCTACATTTTAGGAAAATATTTTGGAAGCCAGAGGGTTTGTTGAGAAAGACTGCACTCCTGGAACCTTTCAAAACGAGGAGAATCGTTTAATTTTAACCAGGATAAGTGAGAAAGCTGTCACCTTTTAAGTAAACGGTTTTTATCAAGTTGCCATGAATTGGTGTATAATTGCCACAGTTCACATCATGTAATAAAGTACCCTCATAAATCAGATGACGATAGTAATTGCAATTGATTTCGTCAGCTTAGGAAGACCCTCTAGGACCCAGAGTTAAAATCTATCTCAATCAAGCCTCTAACACAAACAGTTGAATAGTATCGTTTGGATGGCGCTAGAATAATACATACATTGTGAACCTGCAGTATGAATTGAATTGTGCTTTATGTTTTCTCTCAGGTCAAGTGGAATTACTAACCAGGGACCGGATGCAAGTCTATTATATATTATTTATTTGTTAGTCTGTATTATTACCGGTACAGATAGTACGTGTTTTCAAACTAAATATGTCTGTGCTGTTTATCTCTCAGACTATCCAACATTCTTTGACTATGTAACTTCTAAAGTGAGAAGACATTCTATCCATCTCTCCTTTCACAGAAATCTCCATCCTAGGAGATTTCAACGTTCACCACCGCCAATGGCTCTCCTCTCTTTCCACTGACCAACCTGGTGAACAAGCCTGCATCTTTTCAATCATAAATGACCTAAAACAGTTAGTCCAGCAACCCACCCGTATCCCGGATCGCTTCGGAGATCGGCCATTCTTGATTTATTTCTAACCACTAATACTTCTATTTATACTGTAAATCTTTTCTCTCCTTTGGGCTCCTCCGACCATAAACTTATATCTGTCACCTGTTCTATCACTCCAGTACGACCACCCGATCCTTCCAGCCGGCGGCTCTTGCGGCACGTTGAAGTTTTGTTGGACTGAAGGCAGAGTTGCACACGTATTTTTTGAACGTTTGTTTTTATCCGATATCCGATTTTAACTTGTGATTATTATTTTGATGCTCACATATAAGTCAGTAACATAAGTGTAATAAAGAGAGGTCTTTAGTTTGCTACCTAGACCTCAATCAAACGTCAAAATATACCCCCTAGATCCTCCTTCGGGGTATATTTGTATATTGTTCGAATGAAAATGTGTTTGGCGGGTCCCTCCTAAACTGTAGGCTCGATATCGCTCGCCAGGACAAAATCGCCACCTAAATGGCATGAGAAGTCTTGAAATTTACAAAGAAATGGGGCGAAAAGTCTTCAAATAGTCACACTAATGGGGCGAACTTTTTAAAATTTCAAAATGTGAGGGAGAAGGGGGTCCAGCAAAACATCCCCATAAGTGAAAATTTCGCCTTAATATATTTTAGCATTGTATTAATAGCAGCAATTGAAGACAATAATAGCAAACACTGGAATACTAATGATCCCACAACCAGCAGGAGGATATATTATACTGCCAACATATTGACCCGTATTGCGAAGCAGTATTTCTCCGAGAGCGGCTAATACTGTAAAAGACGATTCTCATGATCACTCGTACACTCGACAAAAAAAAAAACTTTATACTAACCCTCTAAACATTCTGAAAGTGGGTCGAAATCTTATGATAATGCCTCACAGACGTATGTTTCACCCGATTAATTCCGTTCTCACTGTCTTGATTATTTACAGCTCACCAGTGTAAAGATTGTTTTTTGGTCGAGTGTCCAGGCAACATATTCATTGGTAATACTACTCCGACACTGGTAGCAGCGATATGAGTGAATACATATGTTGGTATATGACATAATGTTTATACAACTTGAATTCAAGATCTGGCAGATTGGCATTGCCGCAAAAGGATTTTTGGAAAATGCATGAGGTGAAGCCGCCTTGAAATTCTCCGGAGTTTGTTGTTTTGAGGTGACAGGTGTCGGGCTTGTTGTGAAAGGTGTGTTGATGGTGGCGACTGTGAGGGCTCTGATGTTGTGGAGTGGTATCCGTGGTTGTTGTGGAGTGGTAGTTGGCTTGGTGGTAGTGTGTTGATGGTAGCTGTAACGTAGTAGTTGTGTTGATAGTTGTGGTAGCTGTGATGGTGGTCATAGTAGTTGTGATGGTGGTTGTTGTAGTTGTGTTGGTGGTAGCTGTGGTAGTTGTGTTTGTGGCAGTTGTGTTGGTGGTAGCTGTGTTGGTGGTAGCTATGGTAGTGTGTTGATGGTAGTTGTGTTGGTGGTAGCTGTGGTAGTTATGTTGGTGGTGGCTGTGGTAGTTGTGTTTGTGGTAGTTGTGTTGGTGGTAGCTGTGGTAGTTGTGTTGGTGGTAGCTGTGGTAGTTGTGTTGGTGGTAGCTTTGGTAGTTGTGTTGGTGGTAGCTGTGGTAGTTGTGTTGGTGGTAGCTGTAGTAGTTATGTTGGTGGTAGTTGTGTTGGTGGTAGCTGTGTTAGTTATGTTGGTGGTAGCTGTGGTAGTTGTGTTGGTGGTAGCTGTGGTAGTTATGTTGGTGGTAGTTGTGTTGGTGGTAGCTGTGGTAGTTGTGTTGGTGGTAGCTGTGGTAGTTGTGTTGGTGGTAGTTGTGTTGGTGGTAGCTGTGGTAGTTGTGTTGGTGGTAGTTGTGTTGGTGGTAGTTGTGTTGGTGGTAGCTGTGGTAGTTATGTTGGTGGAAGTTGTGGTAGTTGTGTTGGTGGTAGCTGCGGTAGTTGTGTTGGTGGTAGCTGTGGTAGTTATGTTGGTGGTAGTTATGTTGGTGGTAGTTGTGTTGGTGGTAGCTGTGTTAGTTATGTTGGTGGTAGCTGTGGTAGTTGTGTTGGTGGTAGCTGTGGTAGTTGTGTTGGTGGTAGCTGTGGTAGTTGTGTTGGTGGTAGCTGTGGTAGTTGTGTTGGTGGTAGCTGTGGTAGTTATGTTGGTAGTAGTTGTGTTGGTGGTAGTTGTGTTGGTGGTAGGTGTGGTAGTTGTGTTGGTGGTAGGTGTGGTAGTTGTGTTGGTGGTAGGTGTGGTAGTTGTCTTGGTGGTAGCTGTGGTAGTTGTGTTGGTGGTAGCTGTGGTAGTTATGTTGGTGGAAGTTGTGGTAGTTGTGTTGGTGGTAGCTGCGGTAGTTGTGTTGGTGGTAGTTGTGTTGGTGGTAGCTGTGGTAGTTGTGTCGGTGGTAGCTGTGGTAGTTGTGTTGGTGGTAGCTGTGGTAGTTGTGTTGGTGGTAGCTAGTGGTAGTTGTGTTGGTGGTAGATGTGTTTGTGGCAGTTATGTTGGTGGTAGCTGTGGTAGTTGTGTTGGTAGTAGCTGTGGTAGTTGTGTTGGTGGTAGCTGTGGTAGTTGCGTTGGTGGTAGCTGTGGTAGTTGTGTTTGTGGTGGCTGTTGGAGTTGTGTTGGTGGTAGCTGTGGTAGTTGTGTTGATGGTAACTGTGGTAGTTATGTTGGTGGTAGTTGTGTTGGTGGTAGCTGTGGTAGTTGTGTTGGTGGTAGCTGTGTTAGTTATGTTGGTGATAGATGTGGTAGTTGTGTTGGTGGTAGCTGTGGTAGTTATGTTGGTGGTAGCTGTGGTAGTTGTGTTGGTGGTAGCTGTGGTAGTTATGTTGGTGGTAGCTCTGGTAGTTGTGTTGGTGGTTGCTGTGGTAGTTGTGTTGGTGGTAGCTTTGTAGGTGGTAGCTGTGTTAGTTATGTTGGTGGTAGCTGTGGTAGTTGTGTTGGTGGTAGCATTGGTAGTTATGATGGTGGTAGCTGTGGTAGGTATGTTGGTGGTAGCTGTGGTAGTTATGTTGGTGGTAGCTGTGGTAGTTATGTTGGTGGTAGCTGTGGTAGTTGTGTTGGTGGTAGCTGTGGTAGTTATGCTGGTGGTAGCTGTGGCAGTTATGTTGGTGGCAGTTGTGTTGGTGGTAGCTCTGTTAGTTATGTTGGCGGTCGCTGTGGTAGTTATATTGGTGGTAGCTGTGGTAGTTGTGTTGGTGGTAGCTGTGGTAGTTATGTTGGTGGGAGTTGTGTTGGTGGTAGCTGTGGTACTTGTGTTGGTGGTAGCTGTGGTAGTTATGTTGGTGGTAGTTGTGTTGGTGGTAGCTGTGGTAGTTGTGTTGGTGGTAGCTGTTGTAGTTGTGTTGGTGGTAGCTGTGGTAGTGTTGGTGGTGGCTGTGGTAGTTGTGTTGGTGGTAGCTGTGGTAGTTGTCAATCAATTCAATCAATTGTCTTTATTTCATAATATATACAAATTTTACATTCATGTAATGGAAAGCGAGAGAATGACTAAGAGGGTGTACGAGAGCGAGGTGGAGGGACAGAGGGGGAGAGGTAGACCGAATATGAGGTGGAAGGATGGAGTGAGGAACTACATGAACGAAGGCGGTGCTGGTTGGGGGGAGGGGCGTCGACTGACTGGGGACAGAGTGCATGGGGGCGGTTCGTTCGTGGCCACCCCTTCGGGGATCACGGCGTCAGGCAATAGATAGATAGATAGACATTCATGTACATATTACATATCCATTAAAATCATTTAGAAAAGTCAAATAGTTGAAAAAGTGCACAGATAAACTACATATAAAAAAAAAAACATTACAATTACAATGTTTACTGTATATACCGATTATCATATATGTATATAAATCCATACACATAAATATCCATAGTCTTCAGTTATTTTATGAAGTCCAGTAAGAACATCTGTTAAACTTATTAGAAGCTGTAGGATAATAAGATTTAAATATAATTAATAAGATTATCAATACATATTAGACTTAAACCACACAACTAAATACGTTTGTTGTATAGTTACATAATTATCCACATAAGGGCCCGTTAACAGAACAAAATATAATAAGAAGCAATAGATTAAAATTATTAGAAATTGTAGCAGTCAGAATCACATCGTTAATAGAGAATCTGTAATTAGGGGAACAAATATGGCAAGTATAACAAAATAAGAGTTATACAGTTTTAGAGTATCACAATTTGTGTTATAAGTCATATATCAATTGTCCAGTCCTTTCTTCGTGTTTCTGAATCCAGGTTATTCGAGCATGTACAATATCTAGGGCAGTGTTTGACACATCCACGCTGTAAATATGTCTGAAAAGATGGAAGGTAAATTAATAGAAATATCCATTTTTAATTACTGATAGGGTTAGATTTTATTAATAGGCTTTTTGATCTCAAAATTCTATGAAGATCACGTGCGTAAGATAGAGCTACATTATGTTTCAATAACATTTGATTACAAATATCAGCAACCTGATGATTACTGGCGAAGGGTGGCGCTCCTATCATCGGTTTTAGTGATTTAGCATATGCTACTTCAAATGCCTTAAAATAACTGGATGTCAATGTAGTTTTATGATTCCATAGACACAGACCATCATCTGGTTTACTATATGAATTGAATAACAAAATTAGGGTATTTTTATCTACCTGACTAAAGTTTCTTATTATACTATTAAAACTTGCATACAATTTACTGAGTCTCTTTTCAATATCATCTTTATCTTTCAAGTCATGATTAATGCTGTGTCCAAGGTATTCATAACTTTTAACCAATTCCAGCTCATCCTCCCCTAATTTAATGAGACTATGTTCCTTTAGGAAAATGTGAATTACCACTAACCATGCATTTGTTTTTTCCCTTATTAATTTTTAGTTTAAGCTTGTCAATTGAAGAGCAAAATTTATTATAAAGTGTATTCATACTAGAGGTGGAATTGGCAAGTAATACAATGTCATCTGCATATGCCAAAATGTTTAACTTATTTGTTCCAAAATTGGAACCTTCTTTCATGTTGCAGATATCTGTTAAAGTTGTAGTTGGTGGTAGCTGTGGTTGTTGTGTTGGTGGTAGCTGTGTTGGTGGTAGTAGTGGTAGTTGTGTTGGTGGTAGTTGTGTTGGTGGTAGTTGTGTTGGTGGTAGCTGTGTTAATTGTGTTGGTGGTAGCTGTGTTAATTGTATTGGTGGTAGCTGTGTTAATTGTGTGGGTGGTAGTTGTGTGGTGGTAGCTGTGGTAGTTGTGTAGGTGGTAGCTGTGTTAATTGTGTTGGTGGTTGTTGTGGTAGTTGAGTTGGTGGTAGCTGTGGTAGTTGTGTTGGTTGTAGCTATGGTAGTTGTGTAGGGGGTAGCTGTGGAAGATGTTTTGGTGATAGTTGTGTTGGTGGTAGCTGTGGTAGTTGTGTTGGTGGTAGCTGTGGTAGTTGTGTTGGCGGTAGCTGTGGTAGTTGTGTTGGTGGTAGCTGTGGTAGTTGTGTGGTGGTAGCTGTGGTAGTTGTGTTTGTGGTGGCTGTGGTAGTTGTGTTGGTGGTAGTTATGTTGGTGGTAGCTGTGGTAGTTGTGTTGGTGGTAACTGTGGTAGTTGTGATGGTGGTAGTTATGTTGGTGGTAGTTGTGTTGGTGGTAGCTGTGTTAGTTATGTTGGTGGTAGCTGTGGAAGTTGTGTTGGTGGTAGCTGTGGTAGTTGTGTTGGTGGTAGCTATGTTGGTGGTAGTTGTGTTGGTGGTAGCTGTGTTAGTTATGATGGTGGTAGCTGTGTTTGTTATGTTGGTGGTAGCTGTGGTAGTTATGTTGGTGGTAGCTGTGGTAGTTGTGTTGGTGGTAGCTGTGTTAGTTATGTTGGTGCTAGCTGTGATAGTTATGTTGGTGGTAGCTGTGGTAGTTGTGTTGGTGGTAGCTGTGGTAGTTATGTTGGTGGTAGTTATGTTGGTTGCAGTTGTGTTGGTGGTAGCTGTGTTAGTTATGTTGGTGGTAGCTGTGGTAGTTAGGTTGGTGGTAGTTGTGTTGGTGGTAGCTGTGGTAGTTATGTTGGTGGTAGTTGTGTTGGTGGTAGCTGTGGTAGTTGTGTTGGTGGTAGCTGTGTTAGTTGTGTTGGGTGTAGCTGTGTTAATTGTGTTGGTGGTAGCTGTGTTAATTGTGTTGGTGGTAGCTGTGTTAATTGTGTTGGTGGTACTGTGATAGTTGTGTTGGTGGTAGCTGTGTTAATTGTGTTGGTGGTAGCTGTGTTAATTGTGTTGGTGGTGGCTGTGTTAATTATGTTGGTGGTAGCTGTGGTAGTTGTGTGGTGGTAGCTGTGGTAGTTGTGTGGTGGTAGCTGCGTTGGTGGTAGCTGTGTTGGTGGTAGTTGTGTTGGTGGTAGCTGTGGTTGTTGTGTGGTGGTAGCTGTGGTAGTTGTGTAGGTGGTAGCTGTGTTAATTGTGTTGGTGGTTGTTGTGGTAGTTGTGTTGGTAGTACCTGTGGTAGTTGTGTAGGTTGTAGCTGTGGTAGTTGTGTAAGTGGTAGCTGTGGAAGATGTGTTGGTGGTAGCTGTGATAGTTGTGGTAGTTGTGTTGGTGGTAGCTGTGGTAGTTGTGTTGGTGGTAGCTGTGGTAGCTGTGTTGGTTTTATCTGTGCTGGCTGTGTTGGTGGTAGCTGTGGTAGTTTTGGTGGTGGTAGCTATGGTAGTTGTGTTGGTGGTAGCTGTGGTAGTTGTGTGGTGGTAGTTGTGTTTGTGGTAGCTGTGTTAGTTGTGCTGGTGGTAGCTGTGGTAGTTGTGTTGGTGGTAGCTGTGGTAGTTGTGTTGATGGTAGCTGTGGTAATTGTGTTGGTGGTGTGATGACTCCCGGCGTTAGCAGAATGGTTGCGTGGGGCATTGCAGCTCGCTAGCGGTCGCCAGGATGGGGGGATGGGCTACAGTTGTCCTAGAATGATCTGCTTTATTTAATTAGTGTCGTGTTGCCACAGACAAGAGAGCATCCCCGTTAAATAACGTAATCGTCATTATACCACCTTCGGACAACGTTAGGCTACGAGCCGCATGCTCACCCATTGTTGCCCTGCCTTGATACCCCAGCTAGACTTTATTAACTGAGCAGACACTGGTTAGAGATAAGCCCCCATTATTATATGTATGCAACATTATTATTCACTGCGCTTTTGAGCCGAGGTTGTTGTTGAGTTGCACAACCCTAGTAGGCTGTTGCGTTGTGTCACGAAGCATTTCTTTAGTTGTCGAGCATTACTACCTTTGCGTAGCTTTTATTATTCGCCTGCCTATTATTACTATATGTCCTAGTATTTATTGTGACCCGTATTCTGCATTATAATTGTTCAAGATTCTTTACGAACATCTTCCCAGCATCAGACTTATTTCAAAAGTTTCCAGTTGATGTTGCAGGACTAGCATTGCACTTTCTTTAACACCTTACGAGCGGCCTAGGCGGTATATAATATGTAGCCACCAGCGGGGTGTTTTTACCCAAAATAGGGCTGTTTACGTGATCATTTTCATGCCTAAATAAGATCCAGAGCGTAAAACAAGTATCTCTCCCTGAAAGGGCATAAACAGAGCTTTCCAATGACACCATAACGATCCTTTTATGATGGCTAGTTTTCTTGCAACAACCAAGCAACGCGAGTGCAAAAAGCATGTAATTCGGCACTTTCCCCATACAATTCCGTATGTAGAGAGGGAGGGAGGAGGTGGGATTCGTGTCAGTAGGTTCGCCGCAGTGGTCTGGAGCAGTCATACGCTCGCTACTCTCCTGCCACCACTTGTCTCTCTCTCTCAGCAACATTACGTGCTGAAATTGCCACACGACCTATGTCGAGCGCCGCCAGATAGTCCAGATTTATTATACTCGACTTATGTTGCGCGCCGATAGTTAGGGGTTAATACAGGAGTGCCAGTTATTTGAGTATCTACCGTAACGTTAATTAATCACGTTAACTATCTTTTCTTTGTGTAACCTAATCGAGTAATCTTTTACTGTTTGAGAATAGGCTGTTTCATCGAGCGTCAGCCTAGTGTGTGTGCACCAGTTACCGAGTCATAGGATACCTCGTTGTCCAGGCACGACTCAGGGCGGTAATGGCGTTTTGTTTTCCAGTGTTTAAGGCAGGGGTTGGATCTAGTGTTACCGTTGTTGCATTTTGCCATTATCTAGTCCAATGTTGAAGAGCCCTGTGTCTTTGAGAACCTGGATCGTAACAAATGGCGACCTAGCTCAGGATCTTGTGAACTAAGAGATAATTGCAGGATTGTTGTGGTCATTTGTTTTATTGAGGAATATAGTGGGCATGTTAATTTTTTTTTGGCAAAGTAGTATAGCACTTGAGAGTCTTCAGACATTTTTGGCAAGTGAATAGTGCTACATAAGAGTTTGGGGTACTTCTTTTCTGAATATTGTGGTGAGAAATTGTTGTGAGCATCATGTCTTATACCGGGTCAGAGGAGAATGGAGACACAGTACGTAATGTCGAAACTGAGGAACAGCAACATGATGAAAGGGTTAATCGGGTGAACTGTGAGGAGGATGCTAGGATATTTTTGCAATGGCCTGTTACTGCCGAGCGGTTGGAGGGTATGGATCGGTACGGTCTTCAATGCCTGGCCACAGCTATCGGTCATGCGGTTACTAGCAGCATGACCAAGGATAACTTGATAATGTGTGTACTGGGCAGGGTGACTGGTGAGCGAGAGGGGTTGAGTGCTCAGAGCCCTTCGGCCATGCTTCCCCTACACTCGACTCCCAGCCATCCCAGTAGTTTGCCGACCCCGGGTACGCTTCCGCAGTTGGGTGGTGACTGGCAGGGTGGGTTGCCCCTGGGGGGACCACCGGTAATTTCAAACATTGTAGCACCTTCACCTCCTCTAGGGTTTTCTTCAGAATTATTGCTTCAGCTCGAATTAGCTAAGATCGAAGAGAGACAGGCTATCAGGGCAGGTGAGCAGCAAATAGAATTAGCCAAGATAGGAGAGAGAGCCAAGCTAGCAAAAATCCAAGCTGATTTAGAGTCGACTAGGTACTGTGCCGACATGGACGTAGAGAAGTCGCGAGTAGAGACAACGGGACAGCGACTTTGGGCTGGTAACCGTGTTCATGAGCAGTCTCTCTCGCACTTATTGAAACTGGTTCCGGTGTTTGATGAGAGTAGTGTAACAGAATTTTTCACACGCTTTGAGAAGAAGTGCCAGGAACACCAGTGGCCAGAGAATAAATGGGCAGCACTTGTATCCTCTAGATTAATAGGCAAGGGTCTTAAAGCCTACGATGCGTTGCCTATAGAGTTTTGTATTATCTATGAGGAACTCAAGGAGGCTGTCCTGAGAGCATACGAACTACAACCAGAGACGTACAGGTTGAAGTTCCGGGGTGTTACCAAGGGTCGGGAGAGCACCTTTTTGGAGCATGCCCGGGAGCTGTCCGATGCTTTTGGGAATTGGCTGAGGTCGGAGAAAGCTACTACGTTTGACGACATTAAACAGTTGGTGCTTTTAGAGCAGTTTTTCAAATGCACGGGCGGCGACCTGATGTTAAACCTTAAAGAAAAGCAACCAAAAACTCTACAGGAGGCAGCTAAGATGGCTGACCTCCGGCTATCACTAATTCGTGGGTGCGGGTCTGCCCAGCGTAGTGAGGCAGGTAACAAGGGGCGTGACGCCCCACCCCCCCGAGTTAGTGATATACCTTATGCAAACAAGTACAAGAGCCATGATACCAAGACTGACCACAAGACTAGCACCGTCCCATTTAAGAAGGGGCCGGGCCCTTCCCAGTACCAAGGGAAGCCCAAAGGAGAGTTGGAGTGTTATCATTGTCATAAAAAGGGGCACTTTGCAAGAGTCTGTCCTAGCAAACCACCTACAGCAGCTGTGTCGTTGGCCTGCAACATTGGTGTGTCTCCGAAGTCATATGAGTTTGCCCGGGGCAGTTCATCAGAGGCTGAGGCACAGCCAATGCAGAAGCACCTGGGAGGCTCGAACCCTGCTCAGGATGTTTTTTGCGACCATAGAGGGCGGGGTTGCGTGATGTGAGCGGGGCGCAAGCATGGAGTAGAAGTCTTGCGCGATACAGGTGCTTCCCAGACTCTGATGAAAAACTTGACTGGCTACCCTATAAACGTGGCTCGGGTGGTGGTGGTGCAGGGTATTAATGCAACTCGGTTATACCCGCTGGTGCGGTTGGAGTTGGAGGTGGATGGTGTGGCACGTGAATTGGATGTCGGGATTGTGGAGAAACTGCCAGTGGAGGGCGTCGACCTTCTTCTCGGCAACGACTTTGCAATGCCCGCTTCTGAGGTTCTACCCTTAGTCGTTGCCGAGAGGCCGCCCAACGTGAGTAGGGAAGAGCAAGAGTGGGTCGAGCGGTGCCAGACACAACCCCTGGCGTGTGTTGTCACCCGAGCTCGGGCAGCGAAAGTGTCACAGCCTAGTCCTCCGTCTTCAGACCAGCGGAGGAATGATCAACAGGAGGAGGCTAAAGCTGGAGTTGGTTTTAAGAGTTTTGACTCGGCGGCTCTCCTGGGTGATTCAGTATTAGCACCATTACTTAATTCTGGAGTAGCCCCTGGGCCTGTCATCGAGAGTGACGAGGCTGGGCATGACGAGTCTCCACGACAGCAACGTTATGTACATCGAGAGAGACAGAGGGAGCAGCCCAGTATCGAGGAAGGTCATGCATTGCTCCGGGAGCAGTTAGATTGCTTGGCACCCTCAGATATACGTCGGTTGCAACTAGAGGACCCTGAGCTCCAAACGTGTGCTAATGGACCTGTAGAGCTCGACGAGGACGGTGATGCACAGCCAGGATTTTTTTTTTATTTAGAAGGCATCCTCTATAGGCGTTTTCAAGACCCTAAACGTAGTTGGCAAGAGGGGTCCGGAGTAGTGGACCAGTTGGTGGTGCCACGGGAGTGCAGGGATAGCCTACTGAGGTTGGCGCATGACATACCACTGGTAGGACATCTAGGGGTGAGAAAAACGGTGGCGGCTTTAGAAAAATTGTTTTGGTGGCCGGGGTTGAAGGGGCAGGTGGTAACCTGGATAGCAAGGTGTCATACGTGCCAGAGGGTTGTAAAACCTAACCAAACAATTCCGAGAGCCCCGTTGCACCCCATTCCTGTCAGTGGACCGCCCTTCAGTAAGGTCATCATTGATATGGTCGGACCCCTAACCCCTACTAGTGCCAGTAATAAATTTCTATTAACTATCATGGATATGGCCACTCGTTATCCTGATGCATATCCAATGAGAAATGGCACGGCGAAAACTGTTGTCCGGAACCTGCTCTTGTATTGCTCGCGGTATGGTTACCCGCAAGAGGTGCAATCGGACCAAGGTTCTAATTTTACCTCTAATCTGTTCAAACAAACTATGATTCAGCATGGCATCAGCACTGTCGTCTCTTCTGCGTATCACCCGGAGAGTCAAGGGGTGTTGGAGAGGTGGCACGCCACGCTGAAAAGCATGCTTCGATGTTATTGCGCAGAGAACGGAAAGGATTGGGACCTTGGTCTGCCGTATGTTTTGTTCGCGGCAAGAGAAGTATCTGGAGAGAGTCTCAGTTTCAGTCCGAATGAGCTTGTTTTCGGGCATCATGTGAGGGGCCCTCTCCACATGGTGAAGGAGATTTGGGAGGGTACCGCTAAGCCATGTTCTATGTTGAGATACGTCCTCGAGAGCAGAGAGAGAATGCTTAGAAGTCTGGAGCTGGCCGGGCGTAATTTGGTGAGTTCGCAGGCCCGTATGAAGGACAGGTACGATATTAAGGCGAAACTCCGGGAGTTTCAGGTAGGTCACGAGGTGTTGGTCCTGTTGCCTTTGTCAGGTCATCCTCTGGCTGCCAAGTACGCTGGGCCTTATCGGGTGGTGTCAAAGATCTCCGATCTAGATTACCTCGTTGCCACTCCAGACCGGAAGAAGCGTAACCAACTATGCCACATTAATTTGTTGAAGGAGTATGTGAGGCGCCCACCTGAGTCACTAGCTGTCCCTGTGTTGACCTGCTGCAGTCATGGTGGAGAAGGAGAGGGGGGCAGCAATGATCAGGTGGATGATAACTGGGATTGTCATGTCTCGGCTGATCAGTGGGCGGGGAATTCGAGCCAATGTGCGCATGATGCTCTGGCGCACCTGCCGGAGGAACAGCAGGTGGCAGTGCAGCGCCTGTTCGATTCATACCCCACTGTATTTGCCGAGCACCCAGGCCTCACTACTCAAGCGGTGCATGACGTCGATGTAGGAGAGCACCCCCCCTTCAAGTCGATACCTTATCGGGTGCCACCCAGTAAACTCCCAGCGCTCAGGGATGAGCTGGACTATATGCTGGCGAGAGGCTTGATCGAGAAGGGGGCAGTACGGTGGACTTCTCCTGTCACTCTGCAGCCCAAACCTGATGGAAAAGTTCGGTTCTGCATTGACTTTAGGCGGTTAAACGGGTTGACCCCCACCAATGCATATCCTCTTCCCCGGGTGGATGACAGTGTGGATAAGATCGGGAAAGCAAGGTACTTGGCCAAGGTAGACCTCGTCAAAGGCTACTGGCAAGTACCACTGTCTGAGCGGGCTAAAGAGGTGTGCGGGTTTGTGGTGGATGGCAGTACTTACCGTTGCAACGTGATGCCATATGGTCTGAAAAATGCACCGGCCACTTTCCAGAGCTTAATGAACGACATCGTAGCAGACATCCCAAACTGTACTGTCTACCTTGATGACGTGATCATTTATGACAACGATTTCCAAAGTCACTGGGAGCACATAGAAGCCTTATTTAGTCAACTTAGTAAAGCAGGCTTGGTGGTTAATCTGGGCAAATGTCACTTTGTGCAAGCCACGGTGCAGTATCTGGGGTTTGTGGTTGGGTTGGGTTAGGGCAGGTGAGCCCGCCCCAACAGAAGATACAGGCTATCGACTTGTTCCCCAGGCCGACCACCAAGCGGCAGATCATGAGATTTTTGGGCATGATTGGGTATTACCGCCGCTTTATAAGAGGCTATTCTACTGTGTTAGCTCCTTTGTCAGATCTACTAGCCAAAGATAAAAAGTTCCGCTGGGCACCTGAGTGTGAGCAGGCGTTTCGAGTAGTTAAACACCTTTTATGCACTCACCCTATCCTCAGGGCCCAAGACTTTGAACGACCATTTCAGTTGGCGACTGATGCCAGCGGAGTAGGGGCTGGTGCCGTACTTTTGCAGACAGACGAGGAAGGTCTTGAGCTCCCCGTCAGTTTCTTTTCAAAGAAATTTAATTCAGCACAGAAAAACTATTCGGTTGTTGAAAAGGAACTGTTGGCAATCGTGTTAGTGCTCAGACACTTTGAGGTCTATGTTCCTGCCTATGGGCCAGTCGTGGTAGTGTATACCGACCACCACCCGCTTAAATTCCTCAATCAATTCCACAACCGGAATATGAGGCTGACCAGATGGTCGCTCATGTTGCAAGAGTACAACTTAGACATTCGCCATATTGCCGGTTGTGAGAATGTGATTGCGGACTGTTTGTCGCGGGTGGAGGATCCGGGGTAGGCTACCACAGAATGTTGGTATAGCCTCCTGTCTTGGCTCGCGGTGAATTTTTGCGCTAGTGCTTGTTGGCTCGCGTGTGTAGCATCAGCGTAGGGTCGCAGGGCAGGAGTTGTTGGCTTTGATTAGAAGAAAATTAGGCTACATCTATAGTAGCCGCCAAAAACAACATTAAAATAAAATATGAAAAATTAAATAAAAACTCTTTCTTTTTGATAATTAATTTTAAGAAAATATTGTAGATGAGTACTGAGTGCAGATGATTTTCCATCAGTAGGCTGTGCTTCTTAAAGCTCGCTCTGGGAGCACAATGTTATGAATTAAGGTATTATATTTGGGAAGGGTTATAAGATTTGTTTTTATATATAAATGCTGATGTTTTTTTTTTGAGGAGACTGAGCTTGCATTCCATGAGTGGCAGAGTGGTTAGGAGTGGCAGATTCTAGTGACATTCTGCCTGTTCAGATATGGGCTCATGGTTGAGTGTCCCATATCTTGGGGGGGCTGTGATGCCTCCCGGCGTTAGCAGAATGGTTGCGTGGGGCATTGCAGCTCGCTAGCGCTCGCCAGGATGGGGGGATGGGCTACATTTGTCCTAGAATGATCTGCTTTATTTAATTAGCGTCGTGTTGCCACACACAGTCTAGAAATGGTCTTTGTTTTGGTCTGTGACCGCGCCTTATATTTTATATTCGCTATAATATAAATGTTGCTTGTGTGGGAGGCGAGGGTGAGGGAGTACACCTGGCAGCGGGGTGAGCTATGACGCGGCTCGCTTGGGCGCTGACGGCGTTGGCGGCCGGGTGTTCAACTAGTCCCTTCCCATCGCGGCCTCGTGTTCTTTACCAGCTCAGAGCTTGCCTGACACGCGTATCGCCTACATCCTTTGCAATTCTGTCCCCCATACTCGCCACTTTGCATACTATTTCTCTCTCTCGACTTCTCCTTTCTCATTCTCTAATCTTTATTAAACTCAACATCCCTTCTGGTTTCAGCATAGACGTTCACCGTCGGCCAGTCGTATTGTACGCGAAGCTCTCAGATATTTCCATGTATTAGATTAAAGAGGTATTAGGCTTTATTGAGGTTTGGAGAGACGGACTTTTCCGTATGTGTCCTCTCTCGGGAAGGTTGTAGACCGGTATATGTCTCCCTGGCAAGGTGTTGAGTGATTCTGCTTGGTTATCTAAAGCTAGACTAGGGGTAAGGTTACTGTGTCGTTGTCTCCGATGTGTGCAGTGTTAGCTAAGCCCTGTACGACATCGACAGGTACTGTGGGAGCCTAAGTTGTCTTCGGGTGGGTTTACTTTGCGAGCACAGCGCTGTGGTGTGAGAGGGCCATAGCCTATCCCTCACAACATAGTGCTGCCTCTTTGTGTTGACTTCTGAGGGATCGCCAGGATAGAACTAGGTACTAGAGACCTAGATTTATCAAGAGAGCATCCCCGTCAAATAACGTAATCGTCATTATACCACCTTCGGACAACGTTAGGCTACGAGCCGCATGCTCGCCCATTGTTGCCCTGCCTTGATACCCCAGCTAGACTTTATTAACTGAGCAGACACTGGTTAGAGATAAGCCCCCATTATTATACGTATGCAACATTATTATTCACTGCGCTTTTGAGCCGAGGTTGTTGTTGAGTTGCACAACCCTAGTAGGCTGTTGCGTTGTGTCACGAAGCATTTCTTTAGTTGTCGAGCATTACTACCTTTGCGCAGGCTTTATTATTCGCCTGCCTATTATTACTATATGTCCTAGTATTTATTGTGACCCGTATTCTGCATTATAATTGTTCAAGATTCTTTACAAACATCTTCCCAGCATCAGACTTATTTCAGAAGTTTCCAGTTGATGTTGCAGGACTAGCATTGCACTTTCTTTAATACAGGAGTGCCAGTTATTTGAGTATCTACCGTAATGTTAATTAATCACGTTAACTATCTTTTCTTTGTGTAACCTAATCGAGTAATCTTTTACTGTTTGAGAATAGGCTGTTTCATCGAGCGTCAGCCTAGTGTGTGTGCACCAGTTACCGAGTCATAGGATACCTCGTTGTCCAGGCACGACTCAGGGCGGTAATGGTGTTTTGTTTTCCAGTGTTTAAGGCAGGGGTTGGATCTAGTGTTACCGTTGTTGCATTTTGCCATTATCTAGTCCAATGTTGAAGAGCCCTGTGTCTTTGAGAACCTGGATCGTAACAGTGGTAGCTGTGGTAGTCGTGTTGGAGGTAGCTGTGGAAGATGTGTCGGTGGTAGCTGTGTTAATTGTATTGGTCGTAGCTGTGGTAGTTGTGTTGGTGGTAGCTGTGTTAGTTGTGTTGGAGATATTTGTGGTAGTTATGTTGGTGGTAGTTGTGTTGGTGGTAGCTGTGGTAGTTGTGTTGGTGGTAGCTGTGTTAGTTGTGTTGGTGGTAGCTGTGGTAGTTGTGTAGGTGGTAGCTGTGGTAGTTGTGTTGGTGGTAGCTGTGGTAGTTGTGTTGGTGATAGTTGTGGTAGTTGTGTTGGTGGTAGCTATGTTAGTTGTGTTGGTGGTAGCTGTGGTAGTTGTCTAGGTGGTAGCTGTGGTAGTTGTGTTGGTGGTAGCTGTGGTAGTTGTGTTGGTGGCAGCTGTGGTAGTTGTGTTGGAGGTAGCTGTGGTAGTTGTGTTGGTGATAGTTGAGGTAGTTGTGTTGGTGGTAACTGTGTTAGTTGTGTTGGTGGTTGCTGTGGTAGTTGGGTAGGTGGTTGTTGTGTTGGTGGTAGCTGTGGTAGTTGTGTTGGTGGTAGCTGTGGTAGTTGTGTTGGTGGTAGCTGTGGTAGTTGTGTTGGTGGTAGTTGTGTTGGTGGTAGCTGTGGTACTTGTGTAGGTGGTAGCTGTGGTAGTTGTGTTGTTGGTAGCTGTGGTAGTTGTGTTGGTGGTAGTTGTGTAGGTGGTAGCTGTGGTAGTTGTGTTGGTGTTAGCTGTGGTAGTTGTGTTGGTGGTAGCTGTGGTAGTTGTGTTGGTGGTAGCTGTGGTAGTTGTGTTGGTGGTAGCTGTGGTATTTGTGTGGTGGTAGCTGTGGTAGTTGTGTTTGTGGTGGCTGTGGTAGTTGTATTGGTGGTAGTTATGTTGGTGGTAGCTGTGGTAGTTGTGTTGGTGGTAACTGTGGTAGTTGTGATGGTGGTAGTTATGTTGGTGGTAGTTGTGTTGGTGGTAGCTGTGTTAGTTATGTTGGTGGTAGCTGTGGTAGTTGTGTTGGTGGTAGCTGTGGTAGTTATGTTGGTGGGAGTTGTGTTGGTGGTAGCTGTGGTAGTTATGTTGGTGGTAGTTGTGTTGGTGGTAGCTGTGGTAGTTGTGTTGGTGGTAGCTGTGGTAGTGTTGGCGGTGGCTGTGGTAGTTGTGTGGGTGGTAGCTGTGGTAGTTGTCAATCAATTCAATTCAATCAATTGTCTTTATTTCATAATACATACCAAATTTACATTCATGTACATATTACATACCCATTATAATAATTTAGAAAAGTCAAATAGTTCAAAAGGTGCACAGATAAACTACATATAAAAAAAAACATTACAATTACAATGTTTACTGTATATACCGATTATCATATATGTATATAAATCCATACACATAAATATCCATAGTCTTCAGTTATTTTATGAAGTCCAGTAAGAACATCTGTTAAACTTATTAAAAGCTTTAGGATAATAAGATTTAAATATAATTAATAAGATTATCAATACATATTAGACTTAAACCACACAACTAAATACGTTTGTTGTATAGTTACATAATAATCCACGTAAGGGCCCGTTAACAGAACAAAATATAATAGGAAGCAATAGATTAAAATTATTAGAAATTGTAGCAGTCAGAATAACATCGTTAATAGAGAATCTGTAATTAGGGGAACAAATATGGCAAGTATAACAAAATAAGAGTTATACAGTTTTAGAGTATCACAATTTGTGTTATAAGTCATATATCAATTGTCCAGTCCTTTCTTCGTGTTTCTGAATCCAGGTTATTCGAGCATGTACAATATCTAGGGCAGTGTTTGACACATCCACGCTGTAAATATGTCTGAAAAGATGGTAGGTAAATGAATAGAAATATCCATTTTTAATTACTGATAGGGTTAGATTTTATTAATAGGCTTTTTGATCTCAAAATTCTATGAAGATCACGTGCGTAAGATAGAGCTACATTATGTTTCAATAACATTTGATTACAAATATCAGCAACCTGATGATTACTGGCGAAGGGTGGCGCTCCTATCATCCGTTTTAGTGATTTAGCATATGCTACTTCAAATGCCTTAAAATAACTGGATGTCATTGTAGTTTTATGATTCCATAGACACAGACCATCATCTGGTTTACTATATGAATTGAATAACAAAATTAGGGTATTTTTATCTACCTGACTAAAGTTTCTTATTATACTATTAAAACTTGCATACAATTTACTGAGTCTCTTTTCAATATCATCTTTATCTTTCAAGTCATGATTAATGCTGTGTCCAAGGTATTCATAACTTTTAACCAATTCCAGCTCATCCTCCCCTAATTTAATGAGACTATGTTCCTTTAGAAAATGTGAATTACCACTAACCATGCATTTGTTTTTTCCCTTATTAATTTTTAGTTTAAGCTTGTCAATTGAAGAGCAAAATGTATTATAAAGTGCATTCATACTAGAGGTGGAATTGGCAAGTAATACAATGTCATCTGCATATGCCAAAATGTTTAACTTATTTGTTCCAAAATTGGAACCTTCTTTCATGTTGCAGATATCTGTTAAAATGTGTAGTTGGTGGTAGCTGTGGTTGTTGTGTTGGTGGTAGTTGTGTTGGTGGTAGTTGTGGTAGTTGTGTTGGTGGTAGTTGTGTTGGTGGTAGCTGTGTTAATTGTGTGGGTGGTAGCTGTGGTAGTTGTGTGGTGGTAGCTGTGGTAGTTGTGTAGGTGGTAGCTGTGTTAATTGTGTTGGTGGTTGTTGTGGTAGTTGTGTTGGTGGTAGCTGTGGTAGTTGTATTGGTTGTAGCTGTGGTAGGTGGTAGCTGTGGAAGATGTTTTGGTGATAGTTGTGGTAGTAGTGTTGGTGGTAGCTGTAGTAGTTGTGTTAGTGGTAGCTGTGGTAGTTGTGTTGGTGATAGCTGTGGTAGTTGTGTTGGTGGTAGCTGTGGTAGTTGTGTGGTGGTAGCTGTGGTAGTTGTGTTTGTGGTGGCTGTGGTAGTTGTGTTGGTGGTAGTTATGTTGGTGGCAGCTGTGGTAGTTGTGTTGGTGGTAGCTGTGGTAGTTGTGTTGGTGGTAGCTATGTTGGTGGTAGTTGTGTTGGTGGTAGCTGTGTTAGTTATGATGGTGGTAGCTGTGTTAGTTATGTTGGTGGTAGCTGTGGTAGTTATGTTGGTGGTAGCCGTGGTAGTTGTGTTGGTGGTAGCTGTGTTAGTTATGTTGGTGGTAGCTGTGATAGTTATGTTGGTGGTTGCTGTGGTAGTTATGTTGGTTGCAGTTGTGTTGGTGGTAGCTGTGTTAGTTATGTTGGTTGTAGCTGTGGTAGTTATGTTGGTGGTAGTTGTGTTGGTGGTAGCTGTGGTAGTTATGTTGGTGGTAGTTGTGTTGGTGGTAGCTGTGGTAGTTGTGTTGGTGGTAGCTGTGGTAGTTGTGTTGGTGGTAGCTGTGTTAATTGTGATGGTGGTAGCTGTGTTAATTGTGTTGGTGATAGCTGTGTTAATTGTGTTGGTGGTGGCTGTGTTAATTGTGTTGGCGGTAGCTGTGTTAATTGTGTTGGTGGTGACTGTGTTAATTGTGTTGGTGGTAGCTGTGCTAATTGTGTTGGTGGTAGCTGTGGTAGATGTGTGGTGGTAGCTGTGGTAATTGTGTGGTGGTAGCTGCGTTGGTGGTAGCTGTGTTGGTGGTAGTTGTGTTGGTGGTAGCTGTGGTTGTTGTGTGGTGGTAGCTGTGGTAGTTGTGTAGGTGTTAGCTGTGTTAATTGTGTTGGTGGTTGTTGTGGTAGTTGTGTTGGTAGTAGCTGTGGAAGTTGTGTAGGTTGTAGCTGTGGTAGTTGTGTAAGTGGTAGCTGTGGAAGATGTGTTGGTGGTAGCTGTGATAGTTGTGGTAGTTGTGTTGGTGGTAGCTGTGGTAGTTGTGTTGGTGGTAGCTGTGGTAGCTGTGTTGGTTTTAGCTGTGGTAGCTGTGTTGGTGGTAGCTGTGGTAGTTTTGGTGGTGGTAGCTGTGGTAGTTGTGTTGGTGGTAGCTGTGGTAGTTGTGTGGTGGTAGTTGTGTTTGTGGTAGCTGTGTTAGTTGTGCTGGTGGTAGCTGTGGTAGTTGTGTTGGTGGTAGCTGTGGTAGTTGTGTTGATGGTATCTGTGGTAGTTGTGTTGGTGGTAGCTGTTGTAGTCGTGTTGGTGGTAGCTGTGGAAGATGTGTCGGTGGTAGCTGTGTTAATTGCATTGGTCGTAGCTGTGGTAGTTGTGGTAGTTGTGTAGGTGGTAGCTGTGTTAGTTGTGTTGGATATATTTGTGGTAGTTATATTGGTGGTAGCTGTGGTACTTGTGCTGGTGGTAGCTGTGTTAGTTGTGTTGGTGGTAGCTGTGGTAGGTGTGTAAGTGGTAGCTTTGGTAGTTGTGTTGGTGGTAGCTGTGGTAGTTGTGTTGGTTATAGTTGTGGTAGTTGTGTTGGTGGTAGCTGTGTTAGTTGTGTTGGTGGTAGCTGTGGTAGTTGTCTAGGTGGTAGCTGTGGTTGTTGTGTTGGTGGTAGCTGTGGTAGTTGTGTTGGTGGCAGCTGTGGTAGTTGTGTTGGTGGTAGCTGTGGTAGTTGTGTTGGTGATAGTTGTGGTAGTTGTGTTGGTGGTAGCTGTGTTAGTTGTGTTGGTGGTAGCTGTGGTAGTTGTGTAGGTGGTAGCTGTGGTAGTTGTGTTGGTGGTAGCTGTGGTAGTTGTGTTGGTGGTAGCTGTGGTAGTTGTGTTGGTGGTGGCTGTGTTAGTTGTGTTGGTGGTAGCTGTGGTAGTTGTGTTGGTGGTAGCTATGGTAGTTATGTTGGTGTTAGTTGTGTTGGTGTTAGCTGTGGTAGTTGTGTTGGTGGTAGCTGTGGTAGTTATGTTGGTGGTAGCTGTGGTAGTTGTGTTGGTGGTAGCTGTGTTGGTGGTAGCTGTGGTAGTTGTGTTGGTGGTAGCTGTGGTAGTTATGTTGGTGTTAGTTGTGTTGGTGGTAGTTGTGTTGATGGTAGCTGTGGTAGTTGTGTTCGTGGTAGTTGTGTTGGTTATGTTGATGGTAGTTGTGGTAGTTGTGTTGGTGGTAGTTGTGTTGGTGGTAGCTGTGGTAGTTGTGTTGGTGGTGGCTGTGTTAGTTGTGTTGGTGGTAGCTGTGGCAGTTGTGTTGGTGGTAGCTGTGGTAGTTATGTTGGTGGTAGCTGTGGTAGTTAAGTTGGTGTTAGTTGTGATGGTGGTAGCTATGTTGGTGGTAGCTGCGGTAGTTGTGTTGGTGGTAGTTGTGGTAGTGGTTGTGTTGGTGGTAGTTGTGGTAGTGGTTGTGTTGGTGGTAGTTGTGGTAGTGGTTGTGTTGGTGGTAGTTGTGGTAGTTGTGTGTTGGTGGCAGCTGTGGTAGTTGTGTTGGTGGTAGCTGTGGTAGTTGTGTTGGTGGTAGCTGTGGTAGTTGTGTTGGTGGTAGCTGTGGTAGTTGTGTTGGTGGTAGCTGTGTTAGTTGTGTTGGTGGCAGCTGTGTTAGTTGTGTTGGTGGTAGCTGTGGTAGTTGTGTTGGTGGTAGCTGTGTTAATTGTTTTGGTGGTAGCTGTGTTAATTGTGTTGGTGGTGGCTGTGTTAATTGTGTTTGTGGTGGCTGTGTTAATTGTGTTGGTGGTGGCTGTGTTAATTGTGTTGGTGGTGGCTATGGTAGTTGTGTTGGTGGTAGCTGTGTTAATTGTGTTGGTGGTAACTGTGTTAATTGTGTTGGTGGTAGCTTTGTTAATTGTGTTGGTGGTAGCTGTGGTAGTTGTGTTGGTGGTTGCTGTGGTAGTTGTGTTGTGGTAGCTGTGGTAGTTATGTTAGTGGTAGTTGTGTTGGTGGTAGCTGTGTTAGTTTTGTTGGTGGTGGCTATGGTAGTTGTGTTGGTGGTAGCTGTGTTAATTGTGTTGGTGGTAACTGTGTTAATTGTGTTGGTGGTAGCTGTGTTAATTGTGTTGGTGGTAGCTGTGGTAGTTGTGTTGGTGGTTGCTGTGGTAGTTGTGTTGTGGTAGCTGTGGTAGTTATGTTGGTGGTAGTTGTGTTGGTGGTAGCTGTGTTGGTGGTAGCTGTGTTAGTTGTGTTGGTGGTAGCTGTGGTAGTTGTGTTGGTGGTAGCTATGTTAGTTGTGTTGGTGGTAGTTGTGATGGTGGTAGCTCTGTTAGTGTTAGTTGTGGTAGTTGTGTTGGTGGTAGCTGTGGTAGTTGTCTTGGTGGTAGTTGTGTAGGTGGTAGCTGTGGAAAATGTGTTGGTGGTAGCTCTGATAGTTGTGGTAGTTATGTTGGTGGTAGCTGTGTTAGTTGTGTTGGTGGTAGCTGTGTTGGTGTTAGTTGTGGTAGGTGTGTAGGTGGTAGCTGTGGTAGTTGTCTTGGTGGTAGCTGTGTTGGTGGTAGCTGTGGTAGTTGTGTTGGTGGTAGTTGTGTTGGTGGTAGTTGTGGTAGTTGTGTTGGTGGTAGCTGTGATAGTTGTGGTAGTTTTGTTGGTGGTAGTTGTGGTAGTTGTGATGGTGGTAGCTGTGATAGTTGTGGTAGTTGTGGTAGTTGTGCAGGTGGTAGCTGTGTTGGTGGTAGTTGTGGTAGTTGTGTAGGTGGTAGCTGTGGTAGTTGTCTTGGTGGTAGCTGTGTTGGTGGTAGCTGTGGTAGTTGTGTTGGTGGTAGTTGTGAGAGTCATAGACATTAATACCATTGAGTAGGAGGTTTGATTAAACGAGGCGGTTTCCCACAATACAGCTATCTGTCTGTTTATCTATCTATCTATCATTATATATATATATATATATATATATATATATATATATATATATATATGTGTGTGTGTGTGTACTTATTTATTTGTATAAATAAGACACAAGGCAAGCTTCCTATGACGAGTTTCTCCCTCAAAGCCAAACAAATGACAGATAGACAAATTCAAGGGGGGTTGAGGACAAAATGTCTGGATTCATGAAGTTTAAAGCAGTGTAAGTCATAGGATGGAGGACACATTTGACTGAGGGAGAGATGTTCTAAGTGCACTTGTTGAGTAGTAGAAATACTGAGAAAATGTACTAATTTTGGGGTTGGAGAGCTGGACAGAATAGAAGTGGGACTATGTTGAAAGGCGGGTGTCTTGCACTCATCGCAAGGGAGGGGGTATGCATTGAGAGAGCAATGAAGAAGCACTGATTGTTGTAGTAGCGATAGCAAAGTGAAAGAGATGCAACATTGCGGTGTGTAGAAAGAGATTGTAGGGAATTAGTAAGAGGAAGTGGGTTAATGAGGCGAAATTCTTTGGAAACTACTCTTTTGAGAAAAGCGGTATGGGTGGAGCCTCCCCACACATGCGAACAATACTCGATACATGGGCTCACAGTGCCCTTATACAGAGAAAGAAGTCATGTGTGGGTGAAGAAGGAGAGGGTTGAACTCACCCAACTTCTGGGATGCTGTTTTAATAAGAGTGGAAATATGATCTTTCCATGTAAGGTTGTATGAAATAGATACACCAAGAATACTGAGAGAAGATGAAGGTATGTTATGTACTCCAATTTATCTAATTATTATTACATGACTTATATATGTACAGGGGTACACATATGGGAATCTAATAATCTAATAACTCTATTATAACAGCTTATATTATTAACGTTGTATTTTCCTTGTATCAAATACAATGGATGCAGTCCGAGGGGCAACAGGATGTATACAGTTGACCCCGCAGGTCATGGAATCCACATATGTCAGGGCTGATGTCATCAAACCAAGTCACACAACATCACGTGTCACGACGCCTGTAATATTGGCATGGAGACATTGAGTTGAAAGTTTTACCTAGATCGGGTCACATTGGGAGACCCCACCCTAATACGTCATTATGGACAGGTACTAGGATTGGCTGTGATGTACAAGTAGAATGGTAATGAGTGGTTTGACGTCATAAAGAGCGTAACCCGAGATAATATAAGGAGGATTTCTAGAGCTGGAAAGCAGAAAAAGACGGGGACCCCAGCTCGCTCATCGAGAGGTCAGATATCAGCTCTGTGTGTGATAACCAGACTATATACCATACTTTAATTCATCTTACTATTACGAATACTTATACAATCAATATACTAGTGTACTTCTGAATAAGTCTTTGATATCTTTCATTAAACTATTATGAATTATTCTCAAGTTTCACTTACTTGATCCTTATATTATTTTGAGTTATCTAATTAATCCCAGGTAAGCCTGCGATGGTGGCAGTATTTAAAAGGGGGAATTGATACCAATAGTATCCCTATTCTCCTCCACCTTACAGGTATGATTTGTGTGTTGTTGAAGAGTAATTGATAGCCTTTTGGAAGATTGTGACGGGTTGTTAGAGGGAGAAATTGGGTCTTGGAGATATTGAAAGTAACAAGGTTTTCTCTGCCCCAATCAGAAATAATTGATGGATCAGAAGATAGACGTGCTATGGCCGCTTCGTGCAACCCTTAGAGTGATTGCATGCTGGGCTGTTGTGAACAATCGTTGAATAATATATATATATATATATATATATATATATATATATAGTAAAACTCGCTAGGAAAATTGAAACAATGGAACACCAAGCTTTCGTCTATTCTCTCAAGATATCTTCAGGTTATTACCCTGAAGATGTCTTGAGAGAATAGACGAAAGCTTGGTGTTCCATTGTTTTAATTTTCCTAGCGAGTTTTACTACATAATTTGATCACACGTATTTGTGATTTAACCTCCATATATATATATATATATATATATATATATATATATATATATATATATATATATATATAATTTGTAATGCGGGAGACTGAACAATTACCATTTGAAATCGTTTAAATTGTTCTAATGTATCAAATATGGCCAAGAAATAGAATTGGACAAATGTTCGTAACTGACCTTTCGAATGAAGCTTACTATATATTATTTCCACTTAAGCCAGACACCTGGGGCCTAAGAGCTGTCTAAGAGCTGATTGAGCGATACAACCTCGTGGGAATGGGTAAACCAACATTTCGCTTAATAATCTGTGTACGTGATAATGGTGTACTGTATAAGCACAGACTTTCAATTAAGATTACTTTTATGAGGGTATACAGTATATGTAAAAAGGTTCTCTATAAATGTATTGGTGTCTTAAAAAATACAATAGAATATAGCGTAGTTTGAAAATATGTGGATCGAGCAAAAAAAAATCAGGTTTTTTTATTTATTGATTTATTTGTTTTATATATATTTGTATGTGGCTTTATTTGTGGAAGCGGGGGAGGGGGATTGGCTGTTGGCTAACAGTTAATAGTTTCTGGTCGGGTACCAAAATAAAAGTACTGTCCAAGTTTCATGTACATCCGTCAACAGGTATTTGAGACATGCTGGTGACAAACAGACAACGCCAGTCACGCAATATATTATCCCCAAAACAACTGTTATTACCCATTGTATGAGGTTACTGAAACGCGTTTAAGGGAGCCCACCTCGCTTTTTTCTCTCTCTCTCCCTCTCTCTTTGGCTTGTATCCATTCGGACCCATTCAGCCTACTGTTTTAAGACTTTTACCTCCATCCAGGTGTCACTATTTTCCCGGCGACGAGCCAGCATTTATATATTATTGTTTTGACAGCAAGCTAAATTTGTATATTTTTCGATAGGCTAGCTATCGCTCGCCAGGAAGAAATCGACACCTGGATGGGGATAAACGTCTTAAAATAGTTGGCTGGATGGGGCCGAATGGATACAAGCCAGAGAAAGAGAGAACAGGAGAGAAAGAGAATAAAGCAGGTGACCCCCCTTAATGCGGTGTAAACATTCTTAGAGACAACAACAGTTCACATTTCTAGAGGTGAAATCTGTAAACACCCTATTGGTGTCGTCAAATAATCACTTTTGTTTTGTATGTACAGTTCTTAGCTAACCAGTTAGTTTCACAGCGAGTAATTTGTAGATCAGTGGAAGTATTAGCCTAATCATCCTCGGGAAAGTTTATTTAGAAAAATGCGTATTGTTCAAGTTAATTGTTTAATTGGGCAAAGATAATGGATATTTCATTGTTATCCTACACATCGTTTAGATGTATAGGAGTGGTTTTGGGACTGAGCTAGTAACTCTTAAGATATATATTCAAATTATAATATACTAATGTAAACATACTATTATGATGGAATTCGCTCGGTATTTAGTTTCTGTACAGCAACACAAAGCCCACCGAATAGCCATGAATTACACAGATGTTATTTCCAGTACATTAGCATTGTATGGATATTCTCATTCTGTAAACATGTCTCGGTTCGGTACCTTGTGAGGTAGAAGTTAATTAAGTGGCGTGAGAGTTTGTAGTCCGAGATAACGAGTCGGGATGGCTAGATTGCAGAGATAGATCTTTGTGTTGTTAAACTACATTGTACAGTCATGAGCATAAATGTTGCGTCATCAACCAGGTAACGTCAACTCCTTCATCACGGAAGGTTTATACTAAGCTGAATATAATCGTCTGATGGTAGATATCATTAAATAAAGAATCATTGTGAGTTTGAATACAAAGTTTAGCAATACCTTTGGAGACGAAGGGGGCGAACATTATCTGGTTGGTGTCGCAGTATTTATGCTCATGACTGTACCATAGCTGAAGGACATAGAAGGTGCTGCTACTCGGCAAAGTGCGAGTACGTCGAGCCAGGTTGAAAGATTTGTCTAACTCCTCGTCTCACTTTTCATTTGGAAAAAGACCCACCACATTCATCGCATTGCCCAATCTAATGTACAGGCTACAGAAAGCCTATGTCTACAGACAAAATTGAAACTTAGAGAAATACAAAATTGAGAAAACTTGTTGACCAATATACAGACAAAGGAGCAAAACAAATACAGTATACAAACATAAAGTACGATCACGTAGTCTCCCTAAAATCCGCTTGGTGGGGATAATTGTTGTACATGAATGTATTAGATAATTAAAGAATATATACAATACAAATGAAACAACAGAAACCACAATTACAGTATAGTATGAAGTAACAGAAGAAGACGTAAGTTGATATATGCTGTGATGGAGTGGCCGAATATTACATGGAATATGGAATATTACATAGGGTAAAACAAAAAATAGGTGTAATTAGTCTTCGGTAAATAATGTATACTGCAGAACCCCTTGAGCCTGAACTAATTTAACAAGAAAAGAGCGAAGGTCTATGTCAGAGCATATTAGTAATTAACATGTGTAGTACCGGTATAGAAGGTGTATGTCAGAGCATATTAGTAATTAACATGTGTAGTACCGGTATAGAAGGTGTATGTCAGAGCATATTAGTAATTAACATGTGTAGTACCGGTATAGAAGGTGTATGTCAGAGCATATTAGTAATTAACATGTGTAGTACCGGTATAGAAAGTGTATGTCAGAGCATATTAGTAATTAACATGTGTAGTACCGGTATAGAAGGTGTATGTCAGAGCATATTAGTAATTAACATGTGTAGTACCGGTATAGAAGGTCTATGTCAGAGCATATTAGTAATTAACATTTGTAGTACCGGTATAGAAGGTCTATGTCAGAGCATATTAGTAATTAACATTTGTAGTACCGGTATAGAAGGTGTATGTCAGAGCATATTAGTAATTAACATGTGTAGTACCGGTATAGAAAGTTTCATGAAAGGAGAACATAAAACAAATTTTAAAAAGATGAAATAAAAAGGAATACAAAAATCCAATCTAATTCAGTGCAGTAATTGGATCAGAAGGAAGGAATTAACCCTTCAATACGGAGCTCCCCATCCTCCCTCTCCTTCAACAAATTATTTTATAAGCTGTGTGTCGAATTTTTAATCCTGGGCGACCTAAATGTGTGTGTGTGTGTGTGTTTATATATTTGTTAATTGTGTATTATTATTATTGTTATTATTATTATAATTTGTTTATTTTTTGTTTTGTTCGGACTGTTTGTCGATTCGGCCACCCCCAGCTAAAAATATATATATATATATATAAATAAAAAACAACAAATAACATCTATATAAACTACAATACAATAAAATAAATGGGGTATGTGCCAGAGTATATAGATAGATAAATACTCATATTAGTGTTTGTTCATAATGTTGCTTAATATATTTTATAGTCGCTCACAATCATAAATAACGCATATACTGTATATTTAAAACAAATGTTCGCGCCTTTGTTATGCTAATTAATTACCATATAATTATGAGTATAGTCATTATCCGTTGCATATGGAAATTCCCATCATGTCTACATTTATAAGCACTTAGTGTAATAATATATTGTATAATACAGTACAATCATGCATAAGCATTGAAATCGTGATTCACTATGCATGTCCTGCCATTGTGTATTATTGATGTCGACGATCGTAGCTAATTCAGAATTAGCCACCGGGGTCTCAAGTGAATCCTTGGTAGGGAGAGTTATAATGGAAACTTCCACTTGTAACGTAATTACCCAATATAGGTATAAATTTGCATAAAGAACTAATACAACTGTTGTGTTTCAATTACAAGGAGAATATCTAAGTTATATAAATTTGGTTGAAGCGCCTAGGTACCTTATTGTCCTTGGTATATTGATGTGAATATATTTAGTTATATTGATTATATCCAGGGAAAGTTTTCTAATGGACTGCCATGATATTATATGTATATATCTTGTGTGTTAATATAACAACAATAACACACAATCGGGTGTATGGAGTCAATATATCAATCCATCAATCAATGGGGCCATACGCCGTGACACATTCTAAATACACAATATAAATACTTCTCCCAGAACAAAGACAACATTGCCAGTAACAGTCAACTTTTAACCCCTTCAGTCTATTTCCGTCATTGTTAATGTTTTAGGCTAACATTATTTGATATTGATTAACCCCTTCGGTACCGGCGACGTCTTTGTAATTTTATTCTGGCTATATTTAGACGATTTCGGACAGTTTAAGAAGGATATGTGGTGGTAAAAAGGGATAAGTCAGTTAGTTCGCAGCCTGTTAATTGCTGGAGGACCTTTTGAAACTGAATACAATCGTCTAATAGTAACTAGATTAAAGTTAAAAAGACGTTGCCGGTGCAGAAGGGGTTAACCAAGGAAGTGCTTGTTTGGGTCGAAGGGATGTAGCTAATCTCAATTCAACCTTTGGGTAGCATCTCCTAAAGAGTCATCATATTATACTATTAAAATGATGATAAACTTAAGGAGAAATGGGCTGGTTTTTCTGGTCCCCCTTCTGTCTTATATTTAGCCCCATTAGTTGTCAGATTTTAAGACAATCGCCTCAACAGTTTGTCAATTTTAAAACCTTTCGTCTCATTTATATATCAATATAACAATCTTGCATTCCATTTAGGCGTCGATATTTGTTTTCCTGGCGAGCGATAGCGAGTCAGTAAGTTTTGGAGAAACCGGCCTTTGACCGGGAAATTGTTGTTATCGAAAAATGTACAAATATATCTTGAAGGGGGGTCTAGGGAATCTTTTGTTTAACCTTGATGAAGGTATAACGAGGAAACTAAACAAAATATGAATATATAAATATATAGGCCCACAAAAATAACCACTGTCCCCTTAAACAATTAAACAAAGTTATAGAGTGAGTTTTAGTGGCAGAGATGGTGGTTGTAGTATTATTGATGTGGATACCTGTGGTGGTGGTGGTGATAGTAGTGGTGGCAAGGGTGGTAGTAGTGGTGGTGGTGATGGTGAAGGTGGTGGTGGTGGTAGTTGTGGTAGTAGAGATGGTGGTAGTGGTGGCGGATACAGAGTCCGTGGGACCACCAACCTTCACTGTGGCACTGCTAACACTCAACTGGTGCCTCCTGGTGCCACGAGGAGAGCCTGCGAGAGTAGGAAGGTGTGTGAGTTGTGTGTGTGTGTGTGTGGGGGGGGGGGGGGACACAAGTAGGATGGTAGGAAAGGAGGGGAGTGATGTATCTATATAAGTTTACCCCTTTGACATGTGTATCACTAACTTCTTGTGTTCCTATAGTCTATATATATATCTATGTAATACATATATATATATATATATATATATATATATATATATATATAATTTATTCACATTTTCGGCACCTAATGGAGCTATCATCAGGAACGTTACTTATACCCTTTTGGCATTTTAGCTCGAACGACCTTTGATTTTGGCCCTGTCACTCTTTCAACTCTGGGGGAGGCACTCGCTACAGCCAGTTCTGCCTTTTGCCTCCCTCACTCACTCACTCACTCACTCACTAAAAAAAAAAATCAGACTCCGTAAACATATCAAGATAGGGCTATATCATTTAATTCTAGTTATATATCTTAAACTAAAAGATTGGTAAAATCATCAAGTATGAAAAATAACTACCATCTAATGAACAGGACACTGACGTAACATTGACAATCTGGATATCGTTCAAATCATAAAGGAAAATTAACGACTCTAAAGATCAAGCAAGGAACAAGAACTAGGTCGGTACAAGAGATCAACAGAAATACTATCGTTAAAAGAATAAATTTATGAATAATTATGAGTTACAGATGATCAGGGAAAGTAAAGGAGGCTACAATAAAATATATTAATCTTAAATAATCTAAATTTTACAAACTAAATTTCAATAGTAAATAAAGAATAACTTACTGCAAACCAGCTAGCAGTTGTAGGAACAATGGTCAATAACTAACTGACTGATTAGTTTAAATGTCATATTATATCTCGAATTGAAGTTTTTATTTTTGTTCATGAAGGAAAAACAAATTAGATGACCACGTATCCTATGCTCCCCAAAGGTATTTCTTCATTCATGAGAAATCATTGTCAATTAACCTTGTGTGAGCAATAGTATTGGCAAGATACATAAATCTCCATAGCACCACCACCCACGTACTCACTCTCTCTCTCTCTCTTTATATATATATATATATATATATATATATATATATATATATAATTCTCCGACGGTGGAACCTGTCGTTACACAGTGGGTGAAATCCAATATCTGGGTACAATACATTCCGAGCAGATGAAGCATGTACTGTACAAGCGCTAGGAAGGGCTGTCCATAAATAACCACCGCTTGGGATTATTTTATAATACTCTAATATGGTGAATAAAAGATGGCATTCACTGTTAACAACATTACTGCAAATAAGCAAACTCTTACAATTAACTTCAAACTATAGATTGATATTGATGAGAGAGCCTTAAAGCTAGCCACATTTCTACAGCACCTCTATCTGCTTCATCTGCTCACAGCTGTACCCCAGACGTCAGTAGTAAAGATGTGCTAGCGACCTATTTTGCAGAGAATGACCGCTCCATACCCCCTAGCCAAGATGGATACTAGGGACAGTCCAGGTCGCATCAACCTCCTCGATAAAGGAAGTCCTCGAAAGTTACTACGAGGATGTAGTGGACGTGATATAATACGACAAGGAGGAAAAGAAGCCGAGATCCACCCCTGCATCTGTAACATTAATGAAGCTGAAGCACCCACGACACTTGATTGGCCAGCCGAGACATCCTCCAACCCTGCCAAGAAGGATGCATACCTGGCACGCTCACCAACTCTGGCTGAATCTCTGCCCTCCCAACCCAGCACATCCTGACAACGAAAGCTTACAAGTCGATTATGATCAAAGAGCAAGTAGGAAGCATCATCCCTGTTAATAATATATATTGTTTCTATTTGAAGGGAGGATACAAAAGGCAAAGTTGCCTGCAACAAGTGTCTCTCCTTAAGATGAAAGAGTAAGAGCGAGCCAAAACTAAAGTAAGTTCGAGTCAAAATGTTCGGACACTCGAAGGTTGAAGCAGTTTAAGTTATAGGATGAGTGAAAATCAGATTGAGGGAGAGAGTTCCAAAGAACGCTTGTTGAGTAGGAGAAAGACTGGGAAAATGTGTTCAATGTTGGGTTTGGGAATTGTACAAAATAGAGGTGAGAGTCCGTTGGAGAGGTGGGTACCTCCCACTCTCCGTAAGGGAACAGAGAGCTCTGAAAAACATCGATTTTGTAATAGCGGTAGAAGAGTGAGAGAAATGCAACATTGCGGCATGTAGAGAGAGATTGTAGGGAATTGCTGAGACGAGATTGATGAGACAAAATTATTTTGGCTCTACCCTTTTGAAAAGTGCGGTATGGGCTGAACCTACCCACACATGCGAGAAAAAAAATTATACATGGACGCACTGTGCCCCTATACAGAGGAAGAAGCTGTGTGAGGGTGAAGAATCCACGGACACAGTTGAGCACACCTAACTTCTGGTAAGCTGTTTTAGCAAGAGTGGTAATACGATCTTTCCAAGAAATTTAGGCTAGAAGAAAAAGAAACACCAAGAATACTGAGAAAAAATTAAGGTTTGATTTATGTACTATTGAAGTTGAAGAGATAGATCTGTGGAAGCTCTTGACAGGTAGATAAATTTGCCCAGCACGAAACAAGAAGAAGACGACTTGATCTGGGACGAGGCCACAGAAATACCGGACCCGCCCTCAAAGCAGCCCCAGACCTGAACCGAGCAGCCCACACCCTTCTCTTCCCCACTTTCTGCATGAGCAGATATCCCTCTAGAGCAGGACTTCAGAGGTTGAAACTGACTTGGTGGATAGCACTGGCAACAAACAAGGTTATTCCAAAAAAATAAAAAGTACACACACCTGGGGCTGACAACCCTATTTCTGTAAAAGATAAATTGACTAACTCTAGCCTACCGCAACCACTGGTGAAGTCAACTCTGTCGCCCAAATTCCTCAAGCTGGAGGAGCTACAATTTTTTTTATCAGAAGACACGAGTGAAGAAGCCTACTTCTAGTAACTAAGTCGGGGGTGGAAGGAGAAACTTCCCCACACTTTCAGTGCCTGGAGAAAAATCTCGCCGACAAAGTAACTAGTTCCTGGAGCAGTTCCTAATTAAAAATGTAAACGAGGTCCTTGCCTCTCTACCTGCATCCCTTGTTTCTTAAGTGACCAGTTCCTGAAGTAACAGGACCTCTCCCGAAAAATAATAGAGACGAGCTCCCTGCCTCTCTACCTTGTGCCTGAAGTAGAAGCAATACTCCTTTTGTTCCTGAAGCCACATTAAATCCTCTTGCCCCTGAAGCTGAATAGAGACGAGCTCCCTGCCTATCTGACACCCTCCCCTGTTTCTGAAGTAGCCTCAATGCCTTTTATTTTATTTTTTGTCCTGAAGACTCAATATTGTTTTAGCCTCAATAATTTCCCTTGCTCTTTGATGCTAATTAAAGACAAGCTCCCTGCCTCTCTGGTTTTCTCCCCTGTTCCTGAAGTCGCTGTAAACCACCCCTTGTTCCTGAAGCTGAATAAACCCCGAGCTCTTTGCCAATATAGCCCCCTGTTCATGAAGTTGAATATAGACGAGCTCCCTGTCTCTCTCTCCACTATTGCGTAGATATAAATAGAGTTGGGAGTTGTGCCTACTATCGAATCATACATTGCATCGGGAGTTATACCAAAACTGCCTGTTACCTTGTATCGAGATTACCCCAATATTGTGATCATTCAATTGTGTTAGTGAAGTGTGTTCATTAGTTGTGTATTGAATGTAAACGCTCATTGATTGTCTGTGTTAATAAACTATAATATGGTATGCATTGTTTATGTTTTTCCTCCCAGTTAATACACTCGCTAAACATGACCCAATTCTAAACCTATTGGTGACAATAATTCTACAGTTCACAGCAGGAAAACTATTTTTTCAGAATATTTAGTGAAATTTTACGATACCCATTACTAATAGCTCCATTGTAAGTCATTTTAACATAATTCATCGTATTGGTTACATCAAAATTTGACTGAACAACTTGAGCTTGCTTTACATACATAAACTGTCTTAGTATATCATTCAATATAATTATCTTCCCTGTAGTTGTTAAGTATAAAATATTTCCTCATTATTTCAAGTTCAACAGAAACATAGCTGGCACAAATAGCATAGACTCTTTCTAACGGTGTCTTTATTGAGTTAATCTTAACCCCTTGAAGCTCTGACGCATTTTAGCAGTTTGTTTTGGAATTCATTAGATGATTTTATGCAGCTTAGGAAGAATCTGTGGGTAATTAAACGGTAAATACTATCTCAATCAACCCTCTGACTTCCATATACCCTTCCTAATCTGAATAAAATCGTCTAATAATTGCCAGAAAACAGAAAAGAAATGCGTATCGGAGCTTGGAAGGGTTAAACATCCTAGGGTTATAGCTAACCAGTGTAAACATGATCGTGTATGAGTGGGCTTCCTATAAACCTCAGTAGCTATCCCTTGATCTGTCTTGGTAATCTTAAGGGAGCCCACCTCGCTTGTTTTCTTACAAGGTAAATAAAACGCCTGGACCTGATACAATCTCGCCTAGAGTTCTAAAGGAAGCTAAGGATGAGCTCTCCAAACCACTGACATTGCTATTCAATGAATCCTTGCAGTCTGGGACTATGCCTGATCAGTGGAAGCTAGCCAACGTAACACCGATATTAAAAAAAGGCAGCAAATCCCTACCCCGTAACTATCGTCCAATTAGCTTGACCTCAATTGTATGTAAAATGCTAGAAACGTTCATAAGAGACAGACTCGTAAATCACTTAGAGGCAAATAACTTACTTAAAGATACTCAACACGGCTTTCTTAAAAAACGTTCCTGTTTATACAAACCTCTTAGACTTCTTCCACGATATCCTCAACCTCTACGATGAGAGTAAAGCTGTAGATATTATATACCTTGATTTTCAAAAGGCCTTTGACAAAGTTCCCCACAAACGTTTACTGCTAAAACTAAAAGCGCATGGAATACAAGACGGTGTGTTGAAATGGATAGAAAATTGGCTCAGCGACAGAAAGCAAAGAGTAGTCATAAACGGTAAGGCATCTAAATGGACCAATGTAAGTAGCGGGGTACCCCAGAGATCGGTACTTGGTGTAGAGAGCCGATTTTACAAAATAGCCAGCAGCACAAATCGTTGTCTAGCAAACCTCTGCAAGAAGGAAAACGTGGGATTCGTCGACACCTGGGACAATTTCTACTACGATGACTATTTGTTTTCGGACGATGGAGTTCATCTGAACCAGGTGGGAGCAGCACGTTTTGGGCGTCTTCTCAACGATGCGGTGAAGGATTTTTTGGAGAAGAAATCGACTCAGCACAGGACAACCAGGAAGGAGGACCGAAGGCAGCGAGGGCGGCAACCTGCGAAGGAATTTAATGCTAATCTGTCAAGAACCGCGAATTTGGATAAAGCTCCACCAACACGACCCAAATTCAAAACCGCCAGGGATAACGACCGAGGACCGATGTCAGCCATGAATGTAAATGTAGATCCGATCGGAACCAAAAATTTGATTAAAGAACGTTCTGTGAGTTCTAAAACCGCAACTTTAAAGGTTTTCTATGCAAACGCTCGTAGCATACGCAATAAATTTTCAGATTTAGAGGAACTAGTGTTTACTGAAAATTATGATGTGATTGGTATAACAGAATCTTGGCTCAATACAGTAGATAGAGACTTTTTAGCAAAGTATTCACTTCCCGGTTATGTAATGGGGTTAACTGCACCACTACTACTCCTCGATTACGGGATTCCTGTCTTAGGTAATTATATGTTGTTGTTCTTACCTTACTCAAGGGACCCTACAGATGCGCGGATAAGGGATACTTTTCTTATTTTGTCAATTTCATTGTCACCCCCCAATATAATTTTCAGAGTTAAGTCCTAGTTTTGTCCAGCCAGTCCGGTCCAGTCCACAACACTTTGTTTACATGCTAGGCTCCTCCCAGAAGTTCCCAGATGTTCATTAGCCAATGAGAGTCGAGCTTCACCTAGTGATTTATTTTCTCAACAAATTATTATTATCTTTTACAATTGTCTCGGAAAAATGTTATTTTAATACCACGAATTTTCAGTGTTTTTTTATAAAAGAAATTGTTCATTTGCATCAATATATAGTGTTTGTAATTAATTAGAAATCTCGGGAAAACCTATTTTCCTCATTAGGCCTATTGATCGATGTTGAGACACGCTCCCGATAGTGATTTGAAGACATTAGCCTAACCTAACTACCTTACCTAACCTAACCTAGTATTATGGGTGGGGGCTGCTGCCCCCACACCCCCGCTGGTTGAGTACTAATCCCTTAGTAAATAGAAAACAAAAATTGGCTGTCGATTATACGAAGGAGAAAGGAAGTCGATGAAGTCTACGTGTTTACTCTGCAATCTTCAGCTTTGATTGTACATTGATAACGGGAAAGTACCGTATTGACAACCTTGTTACGAAAATTAAATTTTAATACCATACTTTTATATTAAGTTTTTCAGAGAGTTTAACACATTTTCATATGATCTTTAGAGCTATCGATAACTGGAAGTACCGTATTGACAATCTTGTTACGATTTTTTTTTTTTAGTAACATACTTTTTTATTAGGTTTTGCCGAGGGTTAAAACAAATTTTCTTATGATCTTTACAGCATATAGATTCAATATTTATCTTCAAATATATCAACAAAATTCGTGGTATTAACATAACATTGAACCATTGTCTCTTCCAGTGTTTTACATACTGTCTGAATTTATTACTTTCTAATTTTTCTACATTTAGTTTTTGGGATATCGATTTGTAACAATACATTTTAACTTGTACCCACAATGCACTTCGCCTGTGAAGTGTGACGTCAGTTTCAAACACAACCTCCTGGAAGGCCTCATGCCAGGTTAGTTTTCCTCACATTTAGGGGTATTTTAGGCGGTATTTCTCGAGTATGGTTATCTTTCTTCAATATATAACCGTAAGTAGTCCCTTAGGGCTTGCATTACAGGGTCTTTTCCATGTCAAAAAGGCCAATTTCGCCCATTATATAGGGACATATCCTCAGGCCCCCTCCCCCCCACCCCACACTCACGTATGTTAATGCTTTGTAAGTGTGTATTTTCTATTTAGAAAGTGAGGTAAGCCCTATTTATTAGCATTTGTATTATTAATTGTAATTCCGATACTTCAACAATCTAGGGGAGAGTTTGGGAATGCAGGGTTTCAGATGGGGTAAAAATAGGGGTATTGTGGACAGTGGGAATAGCCTAACTCTAAAAATGTAATAAATACAATTGAAAAAAACCCAAAATGTTGAAATCCGAGCCAAGTTGTGGCCAATTTTCAGAGTCCAAAAAGGGCAAAACCCATAATACTAGGTTAGGTTAGGTTAGGTTAGGCTAATGTTAACCCCATAATACTAGGTTAGGTTAGGTTAGGTTAGGTTAGGTTATTTGGTTAGGTTAATGACAAAACGTGGCTCGGATTTCATGGATTTAGCGGGGGTGTGGTGGCGGCAGCCCCCACCCATAATACTAGGTTAGGTTTGGTTAGGTTAGGTTAGGCTAATGTTAACCCCATAATACTAGGTTAGGTTATTTGGTTAGGTTAATGACAAAACTTGGCTCGGATTTCATGGATTTAGCGGGGGTGTGGGGGCGGCAGCCCCCACCCATAATACTAGGTTAGGTTAGGCTAATGTTAACCACATCCTTACTGAGTTTTTCAACAGTGAAAAACAAGAAAACCCCAGCCAACTTTCAAAATGAGGTTACTGTGATTTTGGACTCTGAAAATTCGACAAACACCAGCCAAGTTTGGTCAACACTTTGGGGTTTTCTTCAGCTGAAAAAGGGTGAAATCCGAGCCAATTTTGTTTTCCAATTTTGCCCTTTTTGGACTCTGAAATTTGGCCGAATCCGAGCCAACGTTTGCCGAAACTTGGCTCGGATTTCAACATTTTGGTGTTTTTTCACTAGTATTTATTACATTTTTAGAGTTATTCCCATAATACCCCTATTTTTATCCCACCCAAAAATCCCGCATTCCCAAACTCTCCCCTAGATTGTTGAGGTATCGGAAATACAATTAATAATACAAATGCTAATAAATAGTGCTTTCCTCACTTTCTAAATAGAAAATACACACTTACAAAGCATTAACATACACAAATAAAATAAATTAAACATAAAATAGCAGGAGTAGTAGTTATGCAGAATTACCATGTAATGTTTGATAAAAGCCGAATAAATAAAAATGGAGGTGGCGTTTTATTTTATATCAAAGAAAGTCTTAACCCGACCCTCTTGTCAAAACCTCAAATTGTGAACGTCGACACATCTTTTGTGCTAATGAAGAATAATAAAGGTACAAAAATAATACTTGCATTAATATACAGACCTCCAGCTCAATCAGTGCAAACTGACCGAGAAATTTATGAACAAATTGCAGATGTAAGTAACTCACAAGATACCGTATTTTTTGGCGACTTTAATTTACCTGTGACCAAGTGGGGCGATACTCTTACTTCACACTCCGGACATGACTTGTATACGAACTTGCAAGAGAGTTCGCTTTATCAATTTGTTCGATCACCGACCCGTGGTAATAACGTTCTTGACATTGTACTTGCAACAAAAGAAGAATTAATAGAGAATTTGAATGTTGGTGATGGATTCAGTAACAGCGACCGACCATCGTACGATAACTTTCACTTTAAACTTTACTAGTAACGAACCAAATAGTATCATCGAAAAAGTCCCTAATTTCAAGAAAGCAAACTTTCATAAACTTAGAGCTATGTTTAAAGAAACTGACTGGAGCTTTTTAATTAACAATAACGACATAAATACATCTTGGAAGTTATTCGAAACCACTTACCTAAAAGCAGTGCAAGACTGCATACTATTGAAAATACGGCGTCCAGGCCATAATAATAAGCCCAAATGGTGGAATAAAGATATTTCAAACTGCCTGCTTGCTAAAAAATTTGCTAATGATAGATTAAAATCCTCACAAAATGACGAAGAACGGGTGAAATTTGTAGAGCTACGACGCAAAGCCAAAAAGTTAATTAAGCAAAGTAAAAAGACCCTAGAGTTACATATTGCGAATCAAAGTAAAACAAACCCGAAAGAATTCTATAGTTATATCAGAAAGAAAAAAGTAGTTACTTCAACTGTTGGACCGTTAGTCGATGAAAATGGAGAATACACCAAAGACGAAGTACAAATGAGTAATGCCCTCAATACCTTCTTTGCATCAGTTTTTACAACAGAAGACCTCAGTGATATCCCTACATCATCGCCGATTCAGATTGATAATTCAGATGTTCTAAGCAATATCACCGTTACAGAGAGAGAAGTATTGAATTGTTTAGATAAACTCAAGGTAAATAAAACGCCTGGACCTGATACAATCTCGCCTAGAGTTCTAAAGGAAGCTAAGGATGAGCTCTCCAAACCACTGACATTACTATTCAATAAATCCTTGCAGTCTGGAACTATGCCTGATCAGTGGAAGATAGCCAACGTAACACCGATATTCAAAAAAGGCAGCAAATCCCTACCCAGTAACTATCGTCCAATTAGCTTAACCTCAGTTGTATGTAAAATGCTAGAAACGGTCATAAGAGACAGACTCGTAAATCACTTAGAGGAAAATAACATACTTAAAGATACTCAACACGGCTTTCTTAAAAAACGTTCCTGTTTAACAAACCTCTTAGACTTCTTCCACGATATCCTCAACCTCTACGATGAGAGTAAAGCTGTCGATATTATATATCTTGATTTTCAAAAGGCCTTTGACAAAGTTCCCCACAAACGTTTACTGCTAAAACAAAAAGCGCATGGAATACAAGACGGTGTGTTGAAATGGATAGAAAATTGTCTCAGCGACAGAAAGCAAAGAGTAGTCATAAACGGTAAGGCATCTAAATGGACCAATGTAAGTAGCGGGGTACTCCAGGGATCGGTACTAGGACCAATTCTCTTTCTAATTTACATCAACGACATAGATGAGGGTCTCACCTGTACAATCTCAAAATTTGCTGACGATACAAAAATTGCAAATAGCGTACTCTCAAAAGAACAAGTTGACGATATGCAACACAACCTAGATAAATTGTCATGTTGGGCCCAAATTTGGCAAATGAGTTTCAATGTGGATAAATGTAAAGTACTACATATCGGATACCTAAATGAGAAAGCAAACTATTCGATGAATGGCACTCAGCTTAAGAATATAAACAGAGAAACCGATCTGGGAGTAACAATATCGAGTAACCTAAAACCGAGTCAACAATGTTCAGAAGTTGTTAAGAAGGCAAACAAAATAATTGGCTTTATAGGCAGGTCATTTGAGCATAAATCCAAAGAAGTTATCCTAACCCTTTACAATTCCTTAGTCCGTCCTCTTCTGGAATACTGCGTTCAATCCTGGTGCCCTTATTACCAAAAAGATATAAACAAGCTAGAACGAGTTCAACGTAGAGTTACCAAAATGATACCTAGCCTAAAGAACAAACCATACGAAGAGCGTCTTAGAGAATTAAATCTATTTCCTTTAACCCAGCGCAGATTAAGAGGTGACTTAATTCAAGTGTTCAAAATCATCAAAGGCATCGACAATATGAACTGTAGTAAGTACTTCACTATCGACCAATCTAATTACACGCGGGGAAACTGTTGCAAAATTATTGGTAAATCTTTTACTCACACGTATCTAAGAATTTCTTCTTCAATCGAGTTGTCAACTTGTGGAATGGGCTTCCCCGAGACGTTATAGACTGTAGCACCGTTGATTAATTTAAACTCCGCTTAGACAAATATCTCGCATCAAACCCGCGACTGACTGCGTTTGTAAATTAATAACTTTATTTTATCCCCCCCTCAGTTACTAACCCATCTGTCCCCTACTAACTTCCTAATCCTACCACGGACATTAGTTCCAGGTCAGTAGTTCCCTTTCCAATGTTCCCTTACCCACTCTAAACCACTGTTTGGACACTTGATCCTCAGTGTTTTGGAGGACAAGCAGCCTAGAAGGGTCACTAAACCTGTTGTTGCTTGATTTACTTTGTACTCCTTTGTACTCCTTTGTTTTCTCTTTCTCTCCCTCTCTCTTTAGCTTGTATCCATTCGGACCCACTCAGCCTACTGTTTTAAAACTTTTACCCCCATCCAGGTGTCATTATTTTCCTGGCGAGCGGTAGTGAGCCAGCACATATTTTGTTTTGCTTTGACAGCACGCTAAATTTATACATTTTTCGACAGAAACACGTCTCCGGCGAAGCCGGGTTTCTTCATACAATGCTGGCTCGCTATCGCTCGCCAGGACAAAATCGTCACCTGGTTGGGGATAAACGTCGGTAGCATTCAAGGAGACTACCGCAGGACTTACCTCTGACCGGGTATAGGCTATCCTAGTGTTTAATATACCCCTTTGAAAGAACATTAGCCTAACCTAACAACCTTACCTAACCTATCCTAGTATTATGGGTGGGGGCTGCTCCCCCCCCCCCCCTCGCTTTAAGACATCTTTGACTTAGATTTTTGGTGTATTTGTATGTGAAGTGGGTATTTTTTTCATTTTGTCAATAACGAAAATCCTCCATGCGGACTATATGGAGAACAATCTGGCGAATCTATTGGTGCCTATTTTCCCTAATAAATTGTTTCTCATAACGCTGCAGTGTGTCGTTTAAAATAACCTAAACGTCTTAAAACAGTTGGCTGAATGGAACCGAATGGATACAAGCCAGGGAAAGAGAGAAAAGGAGAGAAAGATAGACAAAAAGCAGGTGACTCCCCTTAACATCCAAAAATGCTAGAGACAAATTCTCCTCATTATCACACGTAAATTTAATATGATCGTGTTGCCTGTTCATATATTCAAAGAAACATCTATTACAGTCTACATCTCGAAATATTAAAAACAAAAAATTCATCCACGTATCTCCTATAATATATAGGTTTAAATGATAGGGAACACTCATCAAGCCACTGAACCTCTTTTATCACACAAAAATGAACCCGCAAACAATGAACCTAAACTCGACCCCATTGAAACCCCATCAATTTGACTATACAGTACTTTGTTAAACAAAAAACACGATTATGTAGTTACAAACAAGAACAATTTCCTAACTTTATCTTTACTAATATTGAAAAAGTTACTAGCATTATACGAAGATATTTAAAATTAAATCCAGTCTCCCTCAATGGAAAGCACAAAATGTTTAGGCAACTCAAGATTCGAAATTTCCTTCACAAAGTTTCCAGAATTGAGTACTGTATATTCATTAGTAATGAGTTGAGCAACTATAGGTTGAAGACATTTGGCTAAATTGTACCCGCTGTCTTTATAGATGAAACAATTAGTCCGAGTGAAATTCCCTGTTTATGAACATTTGGTAACCCATAACCTACTCCCGGTCAATACTTGTCCTTTTGATATGGAGATTTAAGTGCCCGGGATCTACTGATGAAGTAATATAAATATATATGTATATATATATGTGTGTGTGTGTGTGTGTTTTGTTCACAGCCGGGCTCGAACCACCTATAATCAGGACGAGTGTCCATGCTTAAATCAGCTATACCACGGCGTGAGGTTATTCAGTCTTATCACGCCGTGGTAGAGTTAATTAATGAATGGACACTCGTCCTGATTGTCGGTTGTTCGAGCCCGGCTGAGAGCAAAACACAAACAAACACACACACACACACACATATATAGGCCTATATACAGTATATATATATATATATATATATATATATATATATATATACAGGGTGTTTTAAAACAACACTGCCAGAGTATGACGACCACATTGATATAAATATATAATACACATATTTCTATTCTATTTTTACCAAAAATATATTGTAACGGAGATAAATGGTTATTTAGAAATGTAGCAAAACAGGGTTCTGAGCTCAGCACAAAACATATGATACATAATATGAATGATTACCAAGTAAAAAAGGTAAAGAGGAGATATCTAATGACCTAATCACATATGAATAATTACAAAATCAAAGTAACATAAAATTGGTAATGATATTTTGCAATTAGAAGAAAACTGCTAAGTATTATAATCCAAGTAGCGTAAAAAGATATGCACCATTTGTAACGATGACCAAGAGGTAAAATAATGAATCTCAAGTCTGGGTCAGGTATCCGAACACTGCTATAGGTAATTTAATCGTTCGTGAAACTGTTTGAATGGGAAAAAATTGTTCCTGCGCAATTTACGGTTTCAATATAAATACCTCATTACGTTACTATTATAACAGAGTACTAACGAAATATGTCTATCAGTTTTATGGTTGCAGTTTGACGATTTTACGTAGCTGTAGACATACAAGTATACGGTGTTCACTAATGAATATTTAAAATCACCTAATGGTACCCAAAACAAACAATTTACGTCACTTGGACTTAACGAGTATAAAATAATAAAGGCAGAGACACACCTAAATAACGACAATCCATATTTATGTGATATTATAAGGAAAATAAAATCACTATGACAGAAGAAGATAGCACCATGGCCGAGCAGATGATTAAACACGAGAAGATTCGTTATGACTCCAAAGCTTCGAAGAAAAACTCGAACTGGGATGGGAGGCAAGAGGTAGGCTATTTGGGGGGGAGGGGGGACACTAGCCCGTGTTCGGATTATAGCTCATACCTGGGCGTCACTAATTATTTTACTCTATGCGGTTTAAATCATTAATGGTATATTATTTTGCATTTTGTCCTTAGATAATCTTCTTCGTTATTTTATTTACTAATTAGCAGATGAGGCCTGGCAGTGTTGTTTTAACACACCCTGTATATATATACTACATTAGATCTGGTCTGGACACGAAAATGGAACTTTGCATTAAGGGACCTAAAATCGGGAAACGAATCCCCAAGTTCGAACATCGAAACCACAAAAAATTGATATTTTCGCGGTTTCGAGGTTCGAACTTGGGGGTTCGTTCTCCGATTTTGGGTCCCTTACTGCAAAGTTCCATTTTCGTGTCCAGTCCAGATCTACTGTAGTCTATGATATATATTATTCCATTAACCTATTATCTAACTGTACAAATAAGTGAATAAAATATATAAACTTTCTCTGATATACAGTAAATTATTATACTATCAATGACTTGCAATAATACCACTGTAAATAACTATACCTGCACTAAAGTAGAAGAAGCCACTTGATGGGGTGAACACTTGACGGGGTAAACACTTGATAGAGACTAAATACAAAAATGGTTACTGACCCTGACTGTACACCATTCTCACGGTAGATGGCTCTACTTGTGTCTCTGTGACGTAGTATTACACGTCAACACTTTCTATTATACAAAATATAGCTACTACAACCCAATAATAACCCTATTCACATAATTATATATCATATGCTTAATTAACATATTTGTTTATATATATCAGAAACTCATCTATGATCTTCTAATTTCACAGATTACCTGTATATATCAAATCATAACTATGGCGCACATCACTGCTCAGTATTCAATATTATCATGAACCCATTATTTGAATGCAATATTGCACAGTAGATTATGTTCCAAAACAATACAAAATTAGATCATCAATTCTATTTGACGATACAGGTACACAGAGAGCAATTCTTAGTTAGCGTTATAACTCTTCCATTAGTATAGAGCACCACAGGTGCTATTATTGGGCGGGTGCCCAACCCCGAAAGGGGTTGAAATAGGGGAGCTATACCCCCGCCAAAGGCGGCTTTCTAGGGCCTTTCCTAGCTGATGCTGAGAGGATTGGGTTCTAGTTATGTGATGATGGGCTGGTCTATCAGAGTGAGAACTGAGCCATACCCATAGCTTACTCTGACTGTTCCTTTTACTTATATACTTTCTAAATCTCAAGTGACGGCGTCTCTTCCGTGGATTGACCTCCCAATCTACCAAGATTGGAAGCCAAAGCATCACATTTTTCCTTTGCCCCTCAACTTTCTCTTCATAATTGTTGAGGGGCACAGGGCCCTGGGTGGGGCTTTGGTTTCCCGGGCGTTTCCGCACCCTCCTCAGCTCCCCGCCATGGAGTGGCTTCGGTCACTCAGGCCTTATTGTTGTCGGCAGGGAGGGTACTGTGGGGGCGCTCGGTTATGGCCTTGGCCTTGCTCGGGGCCTTGGGGCTGTTCGGCCAGGCAGCTTGGGGAACAACAACAACAACAACAACCCTAAACTAAAATGACTAATTTATGAATTATCTTTTTCGGGAGCTTAACCCCTTCCGTACCGGTGCCGTCCTATTAACTTTATTCTGACAACTATTAAACGATTGTATTCAGTTATAAAAGGGCCTCCAGCAATTAACAGACTTCGAACAATCACACTTAACCCTATTTATTACCCCAGATCCTTCTCAAACTGCACATAATCGTCTAGATATAGCTAGAAAAAATGAAAGAGACTTCGCCGGTACAGAAGGGGTTAATACTGTCATTTCCGATTTCCAGAACAGACAACACAACTTTGTTGAGACTGGATGTAGCAGGGGTAGCGTTCTAAAGTTGTACTCGGGAAGCTCAGAGTCAAAGCTTCAGTAGATAGGTGTTTATATGTCATTCATCATCATTGCCTATACCCCCTCTCTGTATTGGCAGACATTAAGGGGGGATGGGCCGGGTTTCTGGACCCCCTTCTCCCTCATGTTTAGCCCTATTAGTTTTCATATGTTAAGATGTTTGCCCCATTAGTTAGTCGATTATAAGACCTTTCGCCCCATTTCTTCGTCAATATTTAGACCTTTCGTGGGTGACCGGTCAACTCAACCAGTAGACCATTTCAACCAGTAGCTCTCAACCAGTACCAAATCTACCAATACGGTTAGGTTAGGTTAGTACTATATTTTGGCACTGGTTTGGTAGGTCTGGGTTAATTTAGCACTAGGGATGTTTTTTTTAATTTGATGGAGGTCTAGGGAGGGGTTCCATGCTATTTAGGTGTCGATTTTTTTTTCCCTGGCGAACGATAGTGAGCCTGTAATGTTTGAAGAACCGGCCTTCGGCCGGGATTTTTTTTTACCGAAAAATTTACAAATTAATCTAGAAGAGGAATGGATCTAATGGATGTTTTTTTTAATTTGATGGAGGTCTAGGGAGGAAACTAGAAAAATAATGAATACATGCAGAAAGTGAATCATGCCCCCATAAAGGTGCAGTAAAACAGTGTGGCATGTACACCTGTTGCACCTGTTTAACATGTGGCGGCAATTACACTGGTTACAGAGAACACTCACAACCAAACCCACTCAAACATTAACCCTTTGAGTACCAGCGACGTGTGTTATATTTTATTCTAGCTATATTTTGATGATAGTATGCAGCTTTGGAAGGATCTGTGGTAGTGAAAAGGGTTGGTCGAGATAGGTTGAAGCCTTATTATTGCTAGAGGTCCTTCCTAGGCTGAATTACATCGTCTAATAGTAGCCAGAATATGATAAGAAAGACGCCCATGGTACTGAACGGGTTAAAGTAACATCTGTCATGAGCTTCAGACACAAAGCAACCTGGCCACCCCATCTTGGCGGGACACCGCTGCCGTATGATACAAAATAGAACTCTCATTATAATTGCTTTTGTTGCTATTATTGATATAGATATAATACACACGCGCGCGCGCGTTATCCATTCAGAACCAAACGTTCTTTCCATACACAATTTCATGCTCTAATGGGGTTACCAGAATCCTGATGGCCGAACGATGTTGGCGAAATAAGAATCTCTGGGTAATATTTTTTGAGTATGAAATATCGGGCTTAGCGTGGCGTACAATGAGATTAAGGTAATCTGGTGTAATCCTTGCCAGAGGACCACAGGCTATTACACCCATGGATTACAAAGGCGACAGATGCGTGTTTGTTAATGTGTACATATATGTGTGTGTGTGAGTTTGTGTGATAGGAAGAGAGAGAGAATGTGCATATTTGCGATGGGGGAGTTGTATATGTGCGTGTGTGTATGAAGTAGATAGTTAAATAGATAATAGAGGAAGTGGTTGTGTTTGCTGTAAGTGGTATGTTAGGGTTGTGTGTGCTTGCGTAATAGACCTTGTCACTCTCAAACTAACTATTTCTGCGCTGTTATCTCTACCCTAAATCTACTGAAAAAACACAATTCTTTGACCAACTGCTATAGTGGAACACATTCTATCATTCTCTCCTCTCCCAGAAATCTCCATCTTAGAAAATTACAATGTTCACCACCGTCAATGGCTCTCCTCTCGTTTCAGTGACCAACCTGGTAAACAAGCCTAAATCTTTTCTATCATAAATGACTTAGAGCAGTTAGTCCAGCACCCAACTTGTATTCCTGATCGCCTTGGAGATCGGTCCAACATCCTTGACTTATTTCTAACTTCTAACTCTTGTGCTTATGTTGTAAACCTTTTCTCTCTGTTGAGCTCTTCTGATCACAACCATATCTTTCTTACCTGTTTTGTCACTCCAGTACCGCCATCTTAGCCTCCCAGCCGTCGGCTCTTGTGGCACTTTGGCGGTGCCGATTGGGAGCCTCTTCGGCAGTACTTCTTTGATTTCCCATGGAATTAATTTGTTTCCGTGGGTGGGGAACCTCGGAGTGCGCTGAGCGCATTACCGAGGTAATTTTCTCGGTCATGGAGCCATGCATTTCTTTTTCTTTTGCTCAGTCTAATGCAAAAATATCTTGGTTTACTCACGCTTGTTCTACTATCTATCTATCTATCTATCTATTATGCTCAGGCCCAATCCCCATTTTGGGGGTAGCCGACTCAAGACAGAGCAAGAACAGGGAAAACACAAAAACAACATAAAACAAAAAATAAACACAGATAAAAAACACAAACTCACACACATCCAGGTCACCCAGGAGAAGACCCAGAGACCAGGGTTACCAAGGTCGCTCCAGCACTCCCCCGGCCCCTGACCACCCGGAGAGGTTCCGATCTCGGCAGGCAGACATGCAGCGGAGCCAAAGCCACAAGCCCTCCCACCACACTTCCAGGCACACCCTTCATATTAATCGTCCCCCCGGGCTAGGCGCCTGATGGACTATTATCTAGTCGAACTTGCGCCCGACCCCTTACTCCAAATGACCACGTGTTCACTCAACTATTCACAAGCATTCTCCATTCACTCCTGTCCACCACCACTTCCCCTGCCTGATCTATAGTCATTCCTCTATCATCCAAAGCCTTTCTTACACAGTCTCTCCATCTCAATGGGGGTCTTCCTGCCCTTCTATCTCCCCTTGTACCTGACTCACATATTCTCTTTGTAAGCCTTTCATCTCCCATTCGTTCAACATGACCATACCAGCTCAGCACCCTTCTGTCCACTCTGGCTGACAAATGTTCCTGCTGCCCCACTCTCCTACGTATCTCTTCATTCCTCAATCTGTCTCTACGAGTAACTCCACACATACTCCTCAAGCAGCTCATCTTGTTCTACTGCTGTTCGCAATAAGGTGGAAACTTTCAAATGATACCGTCTCCTACAAAATCAAGAATCTTGTGCTTTTTATGTTTCTGCCCGGAATCAAGCCAAATCTGTTCTTCAACTAGCCCAAAACTCCTTTATCAGTAACAAATTTTCGAACTTTCCAACTCTAGCTCTTCAAAAGCTTCTTGCCATTTAGCCAAAAACCTCTCCAAAAAAATTTCTTCCTCTTCTTTATCTCATGTTTTCCACTCTGACGTCACCACCGTCTTCTGACAAAGCTGAACTCTTCGCTCAAACTTTCACTAAAAACTGCACCTTAGATAACTCCAGTGCAGTTTCTCCCTCTACACCCCCTTCTCACTTACTTATGCCGAATATCATAATCTCTTCTAACGATGTTTTTTCTGCCCTCTCTGGGCTTAACACTAAGAAGGCGTACAGACCAGATGGGGTTCCTCTTGTTGTACTCAAAGACTGTTCTGTGCTGACTCCCTGCTTAGGGAAACACTTTATTCTCTGTCTCTCCTTTAATTCAAAGGTTGTGGGCATACTATATAAAAACTAATGACATAACGGCGGCACTCGTCATATGACTATCGCCAAAAATCTGCGTAATACGTGGCCTGGCAGGCATGCAAGCAAGTCCACACAGCGCAGGACCCCTCCATCCACCGCCCATCATGCCTGGGCGAACACTGAGGTAATCTTACAGCATCTCCCGCTTCCCTGCAGACTTGGGTATAGCGGAAACCGCTCAAAACCACTAATTTTACCGACTTTGCCCCACCATTGCAATATCGTTGCACGACAACCGGTAGTCATACAGACATGATTCAGGTATCATTGGAAAGGTTTATTCCTTTATTTTTAGGGATATATCATTGAATTATGTTCTAGCTCTTGTTTATACATGAAAATGTGCAGGGAATGAAGGTCACTTTAGTCCAAAACCCCCGTATGGTACAGTGCAGACCAAGCAACCATCATATGACGATTGCCGCAATTATTGTGTTAACATATTTCCTTCTTGCTGGAAGTTTGCTCTCGTTCAACCTGTCTCAAAGAAGGGTGACCGCTCTCAACCCTCCAACTATCGTCTAATTGCTCACATTTCTTGCTTCTCTAAAGTTTTTTAAACTAGTCTTAATACAAAATTTCTGTTTTTCATCTTCCCATAAATTTCTTTTTCCTATGTGTATGGAGACAAAAGGCGAAGCGGCCTGTAACAAGTGTGTCCTCCAAACCCAAAGTTAAAAAGAGTGATAATCGCCATTTTAAATGTTTCTTTGGTGTATGAGAAAGATGTGTGGTGAGTTTATTTAGTGTAGTGCAATGAATAGGAGTAGCAAGTATTTGTGAGAGCTAGCTGGATTACTCTCTGGATAACTTACAGATCGCAAGTATAGTTTCCTTAAGTGCCGCTCTACTGGTGATCTCCTTGTTTATCTTACTAATTCTGGTTATCCTCATTTCAGGACTTCGGTTAGATTTGTTCTATTGCACTAGTCATACCAAAAGCCTTTGACAGAATCGGACACAAATCTCTAATTTCCAAACTACTCTCCTTCGGTTTCTATCCCTCTATCTGTGCCTTAGTCTCTTATTTCTATTCTGACCGATACATAGCTGCAGTTGTGGATGGCTATTGCCATTTTGATATATATTTGTAGTAGCATAATGACAATAATGATAATGACAAAACGGAGATCACAATTATAACATGACAAGTATCGTGTAATACGATAGATAGGCAATATATGCTAACATTCGTCTCTATGACGCATCTAGTTACGTAGTTGGAACGATCGTTTCAATGGCTAAGGCATAGGAACTAAGATCGTGAATAGTATAAGATTATAAAAGGTCTATTATGCTATTATGTAATATTAATATGGTCTTATGCAGTACAGTATATAATTATGACTATTATCATATGTAATAAATTATCGTATTACTAACTCAGATGCAGTACGACATTTTTCCTGGCTCGTGGTAGCCAGACAGCAACTCGGCGTTCTGGGGAACACCAGAGCATTCATAGACTTTATCCAGTCAACATATATTTTTCCGATTCCATTAGTTGTGCTATAGTGCCTATAGATACAGCAAATGGCCAGAATTCTTCCCACATCATCATCGTAGAAGTTCTCATCAACGCCATGACTGACAGATAATAAGCACTGTTTTCTCATACTCATGATCATTTTACATAACTATTTCGGATTTTTCTTCTGAGTGTGCTACTGTAGTGCCACTCACTACCCGCCATCTTTACCGGCCTATTCCCAGACTCATTGTCCTGTGTGGATGTTGGTAAGTTGAATTCCGGTATTTGATTAACCCTATCGTTATTTTTCAAATATACTTTTATTTGAGAGGCCTTTAGATTCAATTTTGATTCAATTTAAATTCAATTTGGTTTGAAGTAGATTTGACTTGGATTTGATTTGGATTTGGATTATATATATTAACTTCGCTGAACATTCCATCACAACAAGTGACAACAGTACTATTAACCCTTCCTACCCGGGCTGCCTTAGGTAAGGACAGCTCGGCAGAAGGGCCGCTACCCGGTAAGCCTTACCTAAGGCATTTGCTTTAAAGCGTGCTTTAAATTTCGCGCGGGCAAATTTTACTTTGCGTGGGCGATCGTAGCGCCACCAAGCCTCAACTACCACTCTTATCAGTTCCTACGTTGCCGCCATTGCGAGCTACAGCAAAAAAATTAATTCCGACGCGTCCGATACTGTGCAATCTCCCGCGCGTCCCAGTGCTAACCCGCTTGCAACATCTACGCCTCTGCCAACCGAGAAGAAAAAGAAACTAAGGAAAGTGAAACGTTTGCTAAGTGAGAGTGCAATACACCGTGAACTTTTCAACCCGGATTTGAGCAGTGGTGAAAGCTCTGTGGACAAAAACCTTTATATTCAGAGTAGAAGTGGAAGCGAAGTTGACGATGTTGTGGGATTTGGTGATGATGACAATGTGGATTTATTTGAGGGGGGTGATAGTAGTGATGATCCTGATGTGGTAGTGGTGGAGGAAGGTGCTATTGAAGTACCAAGTGTGCTAGAGCCAACCCCTTCGCCTAGTTTCGTAGGTCAGGGTAGGCCTAGGCCTAGCCCTAGCCCTATGCCAGGACCTTCCCCTTTGCCTGCCCGTACACCCTTGAAAGTGGGTAAATACTTCTATAAACAGTCTTTAGTGAAAAGTGCAGCCAAGAAAGCACGCAGGGAAGCAGAACAAGTGAGGGAAGGCGTAGATAGTGATAGTGACGCCGACCCAGGCCTAGCAACCACCCGCATTCCTTTGTCCCGACGCCTTGACCCGGGACGCCGGGAGGGCCACCCACAGCCCTCGGCTTCATCTGTCCCTCAGGATGACCAAAGGGCCTCTACAAGTGCGTCATTGGCCTCCCACAGTGTGCCACCACAGGCCCCGCATCGTAGGTCATTATTTTCGGCGGAAAAGTCCACGGCTAGCCGCAAAAGGAGCCCAACTCCCGAGGCCGAGGCTCCCATTGCTCAACCTCCCGCAGCCCCACGCCGCCGACACCCGGTCTATTCTTCACCAGAGTTGTCTCCTGAAGAGGATGCTGACGACCCCAACATTGCCCCAGATGACCTGACGTCGCCTGAGGAAGAGGAAAACGAAGAGGAAGAGGAAGAGGAAGTCCCGACAAGAAGAGTCAAAGGGCGAGGTCGTGGACGTGGTCAGCCTGCCGACGCCGCTGCCCCTGGGCCTGGGCCTGGGCGTGGACATGCAGGGCATCCGCCTGGGCGTCCGCGTGGCCAAGGGCGTGTGCCAGGGCATCCAGGGCGTGTGCCTGCTGCAGCTGCACGTCCTCGTCCTCGAGCAGCTGACATGTTTGTGTGGACAGATGGGGCGGATTTTGTGCCAAATTGTCCTGCCTTTGACGAGGTACAACAGGGTTCCGGGGTGTCACAAGCATATCTCTGTGGCCCAAATGCCACCCCCAGTGAACTTTTCTGTGGCTTTTACGACAATGAAGTCATGGAATACCTTGTAAAAGAGACAAATAACAACCAGGCTATCTGTTCAAACTTTCTTGGGAGGAAGACCAGTGCCAAGATGGTGGCATGGAGAGCTCTCACTGTGGCAGAATTATATGTGTTCTTGGCACTCACAATGCTGATGACACACATAAAGAAGCACGTTCTGGCCGACTACTGGATAACTGGCGACCTCACAACGACTCCAGCATTTGGCAAATTCATGTCAAGGGATAGGTACTTCGACATCCTCTCATATTTCCACCTGACAAATAACATGCATGTCCACGAGCCCGACACACTCTGGAAGATCAGGCAACTGTATGACATGATACGTCATCGGTTTTCCACCTACCTGATTCCTTTTCAGAAGCTGTGCATCGACGAGTCTCTGGTCCTGTTCCGTGGTAGGCTGCACTTCCGACAGTATATCCCGTCCAAGAGACACCGCTTCGGCATCAAGCTCTTCGTCTTCTGCAACTGCAAGACGGGATATGTTCTCGACTTTATAGTCTACAGCGGCAAGGGTGGTGAGGTGCAGATTGACCCCCTCATTGGTTTTGGCGGCGCTGTGGTAAAGAGGGTGATGGAGAGGTACTTCCATGACAACCACATCCTCTATACCGACAATTATTACTCGTCGCCTATGCTCGCCAAGTACCTCCATGACCGCAAGACCGGAACTGTCGGCACAGTGAAGGGGAAGAGGAAGGGCATGCCAGCCTACCCAACCAAGACTAAGAAGACGGACATCTTCCATAAGAAGAGTGACCCCATCCTCTCCATCCACTGGCATGACCAGCGCAAGGTCAACCTCCTCACCACATGCCACAAAGCAGAGATGGTCCCCACAGGGAAGGTGGACCGAAAAACGAAGAACCCTATCACGAAACCAGCTGCTGTTCTGGACTATAACCTCAACATGCGCCTCGTCGACAAGTCCAACATGCAGATGGGCTTCATAGACTGCCTGGGAACATCTTGAAGGTGGTACAAGAAGTTTGTCCTGCATACAGTAGATATGTCTGTCCTCAACGCGTACAACATCTACCGTTTGAGGAGTCCAGTCATGAAGTACAAGAGCCTGCGGACCTTCCAAAAGCAGCTGATAAATGAGCTCCTGGTAAAACATGCGGGTACACCAGGGGATAATATTCAAGGACAGTAGTGCGACGTTATGAGAAACAATTTATTAGGGAAAATAGGCACCAATAGATTCGTCATATTTTTCTCCATATAGTCCGCATGGAGGATTTTCATTATAAACAAATTGAAAAATACCCACTTCACAGACAAATACACCAAAAATCTAAGTCAAAGCGGGGGTGTGGGGGCGGCAGCCCCCACCTATAATACTAGGTTAGGTTAGGTAAGGTTGTTAGGTTAGGCTAATGTCCTTTCAAAGGGGTATAGGCTAGTAAACACTAGGATTACCTATACCCGGCCAGAGGTAAAAAGAAGAAGAAGAAGAGTCCTGCAGTAGTCTCCTTGAATGTTACCCACCAGGGAGGCCACTACAAGGACCAGGCATGATGGACAGAACAGGGTGTGCCGAGTTCTTCAGAAAGCACCAGCTCGTCGCCTTTCCTTTCCAGGGTCCTAACAGCAGAATAAGAATGCAGAAGCGGTGCTATGTGTGCACCCGCACAACTCGACGACCAAGCAAACCCACAAAAACCACTTGGCAATGCCTCGAGTGTCAGGTGGGACTGTGTGCTGGCACCTGCTTCAATGATTTCCACACTATGACAACTATTGAAGTGTAAGTGACAGTGATAGTGACACTCAATAATAATAATAATAATATAACTAAGTATAAGTGAAAGAGACACACATAAGTAATAATAAGTGCCTTCAGAACAATATGAACAAGTGAAAGTGACACTAAAATATATATTCCTAACAATAAATAAGTGAAAATGACACTATCAATTACCATAGTCCAGTGAAATTGACACTATACTAATAATAAAACTAAGTATAAGTGAAAGAGACACACATAAGTAATAATAAGTGCCTTCAGAACAATATGAACAAGTGAAAGTGACACTAAAATATATTCCTAACAATAAATAAGTGAAAATGACACTATCAATTACCATAGTCCAGTATAAATAATCATAACTACTATAATAATAACAATAAAACTAAGTATAAGTGACAGAGACACAAATTACTTCAGAAAAATAACTTTATTGAGTGAAAATAACATAATAACAATAATATATGGCATAATAAACAATAAAACACTAAAAAATCGCTTCCCGCCATAATTCAAGGTAGAGCGACGAGTCAAAACGTTCGTCGTAGCCTGGGCCGCGGTTGAGCGTTCGGACGCGGCGAGCTAAATACGCGGCAAAAGTTACCTCCACTTCCATCACCATCACTCCGGAACCAGTTAAGCTAGAAAGCTCTACTCAACGCCATTCTACGCGGCAAGGCAAGGCGCACATTTTGACATATGTTTGATTAATGTAGGTAGTATATTAAGCGAGATTAGCCTTAGTTTACTTTTGTTGTGTTTTCAGCCAAATCGCCCGGATACAGCCTCCGTCCTTAACCCGTACAGCCCTAGCGACGCGTCTGACGCGTCGGCGATGTATGTAACGCACAGCCCCCGAGACGCGCCTGGCGCGTCACCCTAATTGCGCCGACCGTAACTTCAGGTGTAGCCACTCAAGAGGGCTCAGATTTGTATGGGAACTGTGTACCTATCCCACGCAACCGTGCCGATGGTTGAAAACTCTCAAAGTCCACGTGCGTGCGCGTGAGCGCGCAATAACCTGTTTTTTGGGGATAATTGCCTTCAATTTTTTACTCATGTAAAATACGTTTTCGGGGGCTCTGTAGGACCATTTTTTAAGCTTTTTGAGCGGTTTTTCGTGGTTTTTCCTTCATTCCTAACCCATTCGCTATTGTTTCTGGAATAAAACCATTTTTTGAAAACCGGCCGGGTTCTGGTGAACAAACATTACAAAACTAGCCGGGGCTGGACGGGTTAAGAAAGGCTGCCCGGGTAGGAAGGGTTAAGATGCATAACAGCTATATCTTGTGAGAAATTGAGAGATAATGAGTAGTGCAAGTGGTGTAGGTATTATAAACTGTATAGTTACAGCTCGAATATAACCGTTTAATAAAGAACGTACGTTATCTAGTAATGGGTATAAACTGTATAGTTACTGTAATACATTTACTCTAGCAGATTTGTTTTCTTATTATATATATATATATTCCAACTAATCCCTCTCGGTCATAAGCAGAGAGGCTGTACATTCTACCGCTGAACACTGTGAAGCCCGTTAGGTCTCGTTCCAGTCAAGGGAGTGAGACACGTGAAGCACCCATTCACGGCTCAAAGCAGCCCTATCTCTGAAGCTGCTTCGCCTGTGTGCTTCACTGTCTAACCCCCTAGATTCGGACCTTCACTCTCAGAACGCCACCTATTGAGCAATTAACTTACTAATCATTGCACCCTGTAGAATATTTTGAATATGGGAATATTCATACAGTTCTATTTAATCAGGGAACGATGAGGGTATTTTTGGGCATTTCGGTGGGCTTTGTGGTAATGTACTGATACTAGGCACAGCACAAATTCCATCCCAATAATATCTTCCCATTGACATACAGTATCGGGATTCGAACCCGGGTCCATTGGATTACCTGTCCAGTGGCAAGACCACTCCACCACCTTCATATTGTCATTAAGCTGCGATTTGTTACACTAATATAGTAAACTTCTTTAGACGTACCTCGTATGATTTAGTTCTTCGCATACAACCTGTTCCACCAAATACACCACAAACAAGGGAACCATGGTGTCACCCAGAGGCGGTGCATCCACACCTAACCTCCACAACCAAGAAAAGTTTTGACGGAGTCCTCCCCGCAGGCAGCTGCGTTCAAACCCAGGCTACCTCAGCCAAGCGACTAGATAGTGACTCAGTGCGCTCAGCTACTGGGGTATGTGTGTGTGTTTGTGTGTGAGAACGTGTGTGTCTGCTTTGTATGTGATGTTTGTGGTTGTAGGGATTTTGTTATATTTATGTATGTGTGAGTGTTTATTTTTATTTTTTCTGCGCATTGGTGAGGGCCGTGGACAAGCCGTTGTACACATTTTTGTCGGCTGGTGAACGATCAGGCAAAATATTAATTTAAATTTACTTGTTATCTTTTAGAACTCGTTCGTAAGCTGCGTAAAATAATTTAGTGTATGTCGGGTAATAATAAGAAAAGCTTAGATATGGGTCAGGGGACTCAAAGTTGTCTTAAGTTACGACATGGTAAGATTCACAAGTGCTTTAGAACGTAATAGTTGATTATTGCTATTGCGTCATTACCTGCCTATATTTGGAACAAATATCGTCATATTTGATTATATCAAGTTCTTGGTAGGAAAATTACGATGCGAAGTTAACGACATAGTGTTTGTGCTAACAATACTCAAATCACGTATGACAGCATTTCAATGTAGAATGTTTTTTTTTTTTTTTTTTTCAAAGCGTATACAAATTATGACCACCGTAAGCATGACATAAGCCATAGATTCCTTAGTCGTCATAACTTTTGACTGTTTAAGAGGAGATGGACCGGTTTTCTGGTCCCCTTTCTCCCTCGTGTTTAGCCCCATTAGTTTTCAGATGTTAAGATGTTTGCCCCATTAGTTAGTCGATTTTAAGACCTTTCACCCCATTTCTTCGTCAATATTTAGACCTTTCGTGCTATTTAGGTGTCGATTTTTTCCCTGGCGAACGATATAGTAAGCCTGTAATGTTGGAAGAACCGGCCTTCGGCTGGAACATTTTTCTACCGAAAAATTTACAAATTAATCTGGAAGGGGGGTCTAATGGATGTTTTTTTTTAAATTTGATGGAGGTCTAGGGAGGAAAATAGAAAAATAATTAATACATGCATAAATCGGCCAAAAAGTGAACCATCTCCCCTTAAAGGGTTAATTCCACAGTCCAAGTATGCATTAGGCTGATTTCCATATAAATAGTATACGTTTATGCTCGTGTGATATTTGGTTTCAAATGTTCCATCCCTTTCTTGTTGGTATAATTATGCATTCATATTATATACTGTATACCCTGTTTTGGAAGGTTACCTCTCCCATTTCTATACCGTCTTTTCAATATAATTTGGCTAGCGTCAGACAATTTTACCTTAAGAGACCTTCTTTTTTTTATCTTCCTCTCCGTTTCTCTCTTTCTCTGGCTTGTATCCATTCGGCCCCATTCAGCCAACTGTTTTAAGACGTTTATCCCCATCCAGTTATTGATATCTTCCTGGCAAGCGATAGCGAGCCAGCATTGTATGGAGAAATCCGGCTTCGCCGGAGAAATTTTTCTATCGAAAAATGTACAAATTTAGCTTGCTCTCAAAACAAAAAATATATATTTTTCTATTTTATTTTTGTTTAAAGAGACAATGAACGGAGGAAGGAAAAACACAGATAAAACAAAAAGGTCCATGTGCCTAAAGGCATCCTCCATTCATAAAATGTTTGTAACAACTGGATTTAAACATTTGTAGATTGTAAGTTTGTGGAAAGCAATTCGAGGGAAGTGAATTCCAAAGAGTAGTAGCTCTGGGGATAAATGAATTCTGATAAGCAGAAGTTCTGCATTGTGGAGGAGAAAGTGTAAATTCATGGGCGCTCTCAGATGACCTAGTTCTACGGGGAAAGATGTGGAGAGGCGGCACAATTGAAGCAAGTTCCTCGGAACAATTGCTGTGAAAATATCTGTAGAATAATGCAAGGGATGCAACGTTTCTTCGTATGGATAATGTAGGAAGGTCCTGCGTGATTACAGGGTTATTGATTAATCTAATATGCTGGCTCGCTACCGCTCACCAGGAAAATATTGACACCTGGATGGGGGTAAACGTCTTAAAACAGTAGGCTGAATGGGGCCGAATGGATATAAGCCAAAGAGAGAGGGAGAGAAAGAGAAAAAAAGCGAGGTGAGACCCCTTAAGAATTGAAAAGGTAATATTAATTTTAAAACGCCCACTGACTCTCACAATCCCTTCGGAAGCTGAATATATTCAGCTGATATTATGAAGAGACGTGGCATATTAAACTGAATAGCTTAACCTTTTCAGTGCGATGATGTAGACTTCCTCCTATTTATGTTGGCTAATCATATACTGACTTGTGATAGATAGATAATAAACATTGATTACATTTAACCCGTTGACTTCTTATGCTGAACAAAATTGTCTAAGTTAACCAAAACAATATGTACATGGCGCCATCTTATTGCAAATGTTAAGGATGGTGGTATGTTAGCAGTTTTATAGAGGGAGAAATAGTATCGACATTTGATTTTATATGCCGTACACTGTAAATAATTATGGGTTTAACCCAAAATAAGAAGGGTGTATCAAAGACTCGGAGATGTATCATTATCCATACTTTCATTTGGATTGTACATGCTGTAATGTAATGTAAATAACTTTTATCTTTGTCCAAAGTAAATGCATGACAAATGTTAATATTTGTCATTCATGAAGAAGGAGTTTACGAATTGCATCGTCTAGAAATTAATCCAATAATTGTTCAGGCTGGCTCTTAACCATAATAATTGTTCAGGCTGGCTCTTAACCATAATAATTGTTCAGGCTGGCTCTTAACCATAATAATTGTTCAGGCTGGCTCTTAACCATACTAATTGTTCAGGCTGGCTCTTAACCATAATAATTGTTCAGGCTGGCTCTTAACCATAATAATTGTTCAGGCTGGCTCTTAACCATAATAATTGTTCAGGCTGGCTCTTAACCATAATAATTGTTCAGGCTGGCTCTTAACCATAATAATTGTTCAGGCTGGCTCTTAACCATAATAATTGTTCAGGCTGGCTCTTAACCATAATAATTGTTCAGGATGGCTCTTAACCATAAAATGCGTATATATGTCGCTTAATCAAAACTGTTGTCTTAAAAAAAATAAAAATAAATAAGCATTGAAGTAGAAAGCCAATACATCAAGACAAATTGAAAAAAAAGACCTATTAGTAAAACCCAGAGGTTACCAGTTCTCCCAATTGGCAATAATCATGAGACCCACGCACAGGATCACTTCCTGGACGGCCAAAAATTGCTAAGACAAGCTACGCTCCCATTCATTCCATTCCAGCTTAAGGGGAGACTGGCCGTTTGTTTGGTCTATTAATTCATTTATTCATATATTGTTTTTAGTTTCCTCGCTAGACCTCCATCAAGCTTAGAAAGACACCCCTTAGACCCCCCATCAAGATAAATGTGTACATTTTTCAGTAGAAAAATGTCCCGGCGTTCCTCTTAAAATTGCAGGCTCGCTATCGCTCGCCAGGAAATAATCGACACCTAAATGGCACGAAAGGTCTTAAAATTGACAACGAAATGGGGCGAAAGATGTTAAGATCGCCAAACTAATGGGCCAAACGTCTTTTAATCTCAAAACTAGTGGGGTTAAACATTAGGGAGAAGGGGGTCCAGAAAAACGGTCTTCCTCCCCTTAATTTCATGCACCAATCACTTGCTCACTTGAGGCTGTCAATACCTCTCCAACTACTAATCCATTCATTAGCTGGTGCTTGATCTTAACCCTTACAGCGTCACTGGATAATAACTATACTCTATTTGTGTCCAGCTGATCGTAAATTGAATCTCTTATTAGCTGATTTCTCGATACTTAATGGAAATATATGAAACTACTATGGCTGTGTCATATTAATGCCAAGTTTTCAGAATAACCATCATCTTTCGCTACAAAATCTACCTTATAACCGAGTAACAAAGATAGAAACATGACAATTTACCCTCAGCTGGAAATAATAGACTACAGTATAGCTATGATAATTTACCCTCAGCTGGGAATAATAGACTACAGTATAGCTATGATTATTTACCCTCAGCTGGAAATAATAGACTACAGTATAGCTATGATTATTTACCCTCAGCTGGGAATAATAGACTACAGTATAGCTATGATTATTTACCCTCAGCTGGGAATAATAGACTACAGTATAGCTATGATTATTTACCCTCAGCTGGAAATAATAGACTACAGTATAGCTATGATTATTTACCCTCAGCTGGGAATAATAGACTACAGTATAGCTATGATTATTTACCCTCAGCTGGGAATAATAGACTACAGTATAGCTATGATTATTTACCCTCAGCTGGAAATAATAGACTACAGTATAGCTATGATTATTTACCCTCAGCTGGGAATAATAGACTACAGTATAGCTATGATTATTTACCCTCAGCTGGGAATAATAGACTACAGTATAGCTATGATTATTTACCCTCAGCTGGGAATAATAGACTACAGTATAGCTATGATTATTTACCCTCAGCTGGAAATAATAGACTACAGTATAGCTATGATTATTTACCCTCAGCTGGGAATAATAGACTACAGTATAGCTATGATTATTTACCCTCAGCTGGGAATAATAGACTACAGTATAGCTATGATTATTTACCCTCAGCTGGAAATAATAGACTACAGTATAGCTATGATTATTTACCCTCAGCTGGGAATAATAGACTACAGTATAGCTATGATTATTTACCCTCAGCTGGGAATAATAGACTACAGTATAGCTATGATTATTTACCCTCAGCTGGGAATAATAGACTACAGTATAGCTATGATTATTTACCCTCAGCTGGAAATAATAGACTACAGTATAGCTATGATTATTTTGGTGTTTTGTTTTTACTAGAAATATAATGTACAGTCAGGAACTAAAGCGATGTTTATTCACGAACCAAAGTTGCACTTCTTTCTTAGTACTAAAATAAACCCAACTCGATAGATCGTTAGTCAGTGAAGTAGTGAATCAGCGACATTTGGTGTAGTTTGAACTATAAGAATATTATTCACTTCTATATAGATCTATAATCCATTGATTCACTTTAGCTTAGATGGTTCACTTTTTGGTCGATTTTTTTATGTATTTATTATTTTTCTAGTTTCCTCCCTAGACCTCCATCAAACTTTAAAAAAAAAACATCCATTAGATCCCCTTGTAGATTAATGTGTACATTTTTCGGTAGAAAAATGTCCCGGCCGAAGGCTGGTTCTGCCAAAATTAGAGGCTCACTATCGTTCGCCAGGAGAAAAAATCGACATCTAAATAGCACGAAAGGCCTTAATATTGACAAGGAAATGGGGCGGAAGGTCTTAAAATCGACAAACTAATGGGGGAAACATCTTATAATCTGAAAACTAATGAGGCTAAACATGAGGAAAAAAGGTGACCTGAAAAACGAACCATGTCCGCTTAAGCCGTAAGGCCAAAAAAGGGAAACCACTTTTGTCTGTGATTGTACTATTGCTTTAGTCCCCTACACTACATGGTCTAAACTACTCTAAACCATGGAAAAGAGAAAACAAACAAATACTCACTGGACCATGGAAAGCAGAGGCATGCCACGTATTTAAAACATATGAATATCAGCATTATAACTGCCGATATAATGAAAATGAAAATAATCAGATAAACTTATTCAAGATATTTACCTCCAAAAATATATTTGACTAATATTGGTCTATTTCAGCCTCATGGTAGCTACGGGATATCAGTGTGCCATTTCCAACCTCTAGAATGGCCACCTTGGGGTATTTGGGGTGCTTCTATGCTTGAAATGAACTGGAGACTTATTTATGAATCATTTCACCCTCTATATATCATGTTTGTGTCTGTCTATATCTCTCTCTTTATGATACGTATGTATGTGTATATGTATGTATGTGTATATGTATGTGTGTGTCTGTGAATGTGCATGTATATGTATGTATGCATGTGTGTGTGTGCACTGTGTATATATTGGGTGGAGGGAGATATGTGGATGGATAGCTAGATCGGTAGATATAATAGATAGCTACAATTCTGAGAGGCATAACAGAGTGGATAGCATCACTGTCTGCAGATCAAATCATCCTGAGCTCAAGTCTTCACCAAGCTGTCTGGATTTTTCTGAGGTAGTGTTAATGCTCCGCTACAGCAACCTGGTTTTTATCGTGTAAACTCGCAGCATAGAAGATGTCAGGTCATATTTGGATTTTTTTTTTACAACGATGTAGTTAGAGGTTATCAACCCTATTGAATTATTACGCCAGCACACTGTAAGGTCAAGAATAGCGTCAGACTGGAGCCCCTTTTCGAGAACTCCAGTCCCTTGATTTAGTATCATTCTTCTGGTAATATATGTATGACTAGCTGAGGTACCCGGCGCATGCCAAGTATGTGCTCTCCTTCTTGAAAACTGAGGGAGTAGTTCGTGAACAAACATAAACAGACAGACATAAAGTGCCCTTTATATAGTAGATGTGTCTAGGCCAGGTCAAGGAGGATAGAAATAGAGAGTTGAAAGAGTGACATCACAGTTCTGAAAATAGTGATCCGCGTACACGAGAGATGGCAGCACAATTGCAGAAGAAAATGGGAGGGTACCTATTAATTTGTAATAATTCCTATCTTGTACTACTGACGCTAAGAATTATCAATTCACCGTTATCCAGAGACTCTGTAAACTCGAAAGAGTTCAATAGACATAACTAAATGCTACTGTAAAGGCCAGATCATCGTGATTATGAGGTTCACAGGCAAGCCTCCTCTACCCCCGCCATTGTTGTTGTGAGATTCGGGAGTTGCCAACGTCAAACAGGCTGGGAAAGGATATCCCTAGAGTCATAAGTATAACCTAACTATGTTTCGTCAAAATGTCCATTTAACATCTACATAACATGTAACTAATAATATATATTTAAAATTACATTTGTATTCGTGTAGTGTTGCTTGAAGTTATACTTGCATCATATATAATTATTGTATATATTGCATACGTTTATTTACTTCTTTCTCTCTTGCTTTTATATATCTATTTTATTCTAAATGTTGTACAAGTATGTTTACCCATATTAGTTCATTCTCAAAGACGTTCCCTCTTTAATCGTTTACGTTTACGTTGAGGGACCCGCAGAGGGCCGCTCTCGGGCGGCATGAGATGCGGGGGTTGTGCTTTTTAGGACTAATGGTTGGGGACAGGATCAGGATTAGGGATGTATTGATTGGTGATCCTAGTTCTAAATGAATCAAGGGTGGGGCTATTAACTACATGAGATGGGAGGTGATTCCACTCTTGGATGCTGCGGGGAAAAAATGATTGTCTAAATATGTCCGTGCTTGCCTGATATGTGTGATATTTTAGGTTGTGGCTGCGTCTCGTAAATCGTATACTTGTAGGGTGTAAATATATATCTTTGTCTATGTCTACTAAGTTGTTGGTGATTTTATATAACATCTGTTGTCTGTGCATTTGTCTTCTTGTTGCAAGTGGGTCGAGTTTAATGTCTTGGTTGAGCAAAGTGACAGATGTAGTGTGTCTGTAATCACGTCTGATCCATCTTGCAGCTTTGTTTTGTATGGCCTCTAATTTATTTATATTGTTGTGAGTGTGTGGATCCCAGACGGTGTCGCAGTATTCTAAGTGTGGCCGAACAAGTGTTTTAAATGCTAGAATTTTGATGTTTGCGTTACACTTGGTAAGATTCCTGCGCAGGAAGCCCAGGGCCCTATTAGTCTTTGCTCTGACGCCCACCCCCCCCCCCCCCCCAACCCCATTATGCGGAAGTTTCCCTAACTATACTAACACTGCAGACAAGCCAGGTGCACAGATACCAAGGAATATCTAGGAAGGAAAAATCACGGAGGTCTTTTGGTTGTATGCCCCACGAATGTGGTGCCACCAAATCCCTAGGACGCGCGCGGAAACAACCGTGTGACGTCACAATATCAGTTCTTTACTTCTATCCTCCTTGTGCCAGGTGCTGCCATCTTGTGCGGCAAAAACATAAAATGTAACCAAGGTTGCAACAGCTTCATTCGATAATCTTGTGGCCCCATGAAAGTTCAAGCTACTGAAAAATCTACAGGCAAAGGTTGGAGACGTAGTACAATATACAACCACCGCAATATATAACACATTCACTATAATACAACTGGTCCACATAATATGAGCATTCAATTGAACGTACTGTACAAAGAAGCCTTCAATAATTTAACATTAATCTCAGAACAATTGTATTATTACGAATCATAATATATCCTGGTAAGCCTGAGAAAAAGTGTTGACATTTTAACATCAGAACAATTATCACACACTCGCAGGGTGAACGAGCTCCTTGAAATCCAAACATTACTGCCATTACCTGGTTTTTATTATATATTATTCATGTATATGGCCCAATTCTCTATCCGGACATAGGATTTTAGGCTGTAAATTCAATAGCTCAACACTATGAAGCCAGGAGGTATTTTTCCAGATTACCAGTGAAATGATAGGATTGTTTATAATCATACCTTCGTAGATATAAGGCGCCTGGTGTCTCCACCTGGTGATGCTCCAATGTCTCGAAGCAGCATTGCCACTGTCTCGCTGTCTAATATCACAGCTTAGACAACACTCTCTCAAATGCCACCTATTGAGTTTCTTACTCATTAGGAACTGCTTCCCATTGCATAATTTAAATATTATATATTCACACAATGCTAATGTATATTGGAAATAGCGAGGGTATTTTGTTTTGTGTGTCGGTAGTTTTTTCGGTAATGTACTGAAACCAAGTACCGCACAAATTCCTTGTAAATAATATCTTCCCATTGATACATCTCACTTCTCTCACTTTAGCTCCCACTCTCACACACACTCACTCTCACACATACTCTCTTTCTTTCTCTATCTCTCTCTTTCACTTGGGTGTTCTTACTCACACTCACACCTGTTCTTTACTCACACATTTTATTCTCCCTCCTACTCACACACTCCGTCTCTTACTGACACTCGCTCATTCTCGCACTCGCCAATCCTCCCCCCCCCCCTTCTCTCTCTCTCTCTCTCTCTCTCTCTCTCTCTCTCTCTCTCTCTCTCTCTCTCTCTCTCTCTCTCGACCCCAGGGATCGGTACTAGGACCAATTATCTTTCTAATTTACATCAACGACATAGATGAGGGTCTCACCTGTACAATCTCAAAATTTGCTGACGATACAAAAATTGCAAATAGCGTACTCTCAAAAGAACAAGTTGACGATATGCAACACAATCTAGATAAATTGTCATGTTGGACCCAAATTTGGCAAATGAGTTTCAATGCGGATAAATGTACAGTACTACATATCGGATACCTAAATGAGAAAGCAAACTATTCGATGAATGGCACTCAGCTTAAGAATGTAAACAGAGAAACCGATCTGGGAGTAACAATATCGAGTAACCTAAAACCGAGTCAACAATGTTCAGAAGTTGTTAAGAAGGCAAACAAAATAATTGGCTTTATAGGCAGGTCATTTGAGCATATATCCAAAGAAGTTATCCTAACCTTTTACAATTCCTTAGTTCGTCCTCTTCTGGAATACTGCGGTCAATCCTGGTGCCCTTATTACCAAAAAGATATAAACAAGCTAGAACGATTTCAACGTAGAGTTACCAAAATGATACCTAGCCTAAAGAACAAACCATACGAAGAGCGTCTTAGAGAATTAAATCTATTTCCTTTAACCCAGCGCAGATTAAGAGGTGACTTACTTCAAGTGTTCAAAAGCATCAAAGGCATCGACAATATGAACTGTAGTAAGTACTTCACTATCGACCAATCTAATTACACGCGGGGAAACGGTTGCAAAATTATTGGTAAATCTTTTAACTCGCACGAATCTAAGAATTTCTTCTTCAATCGAGTTGTCAACTTGTGGAATGGGCTTCCCCGAAACGTTATAGACTGCATCACCGTTGATTCATTTAAACTCCGCCTAGACAAATATCTCGCATCAAGCCCGCAACTGACTGCGTTTGTAAATGAATAACTTTATTTTATCCCCCCCTCAGTTACTAACCCCTCTGTCCTCTACTAACTTCCTAATCCTGCCACGGACATTAGTTCCAGGGCAGTAATTCCCTTTCCAATGTTCCCTTACCCACTCTAAACCACTGTTTGGACACTTGATCCTCAGTGTTTTGGAGGACAAGCAACCTAGAATGGTCACTAGATCTGTTGTTGCTTGATTTCCTTTGTACTCCTTTGTACTCTCTCTCTCTCTCTCTCTCTCTCCACCATTGTTCTGCATCATCTATAACCGAGAAGGAATACAGTATATATATTATTGATACAGTATATCAGTATCACTTGCATAGCTAATTACCTTTATTATATTGGGATACCAGAAGGGGAGAGCGGTTTTACACTACCTTAGGATGCTTCGTCATTTGCGGAATTTGCCTATTTTGTCAAGGTTTTTACTTTTATACTCGTAATTTAATCACGTTAATCAATGTAAGGGTTTTACTATAAAAATGTCAAGATGTTGGATTAATATAATTGTTTCGCAAGTAATAGTTTCATGAAAATGAAATATGTGTATTATTGTAACAACTAGCTATAAATAGGTAATTTTCTTCAAACATTTCATTTGAAAAGAGACGTATATGAAATATAATAAATTAAATGATTATAATTTGTATGCATTGGTTTTTGTTCCTTTGATGTTCTAATAATAGTCTCCATCACTAATAAATGTATTTTTGTGAATTATATACAACAGATTCTAGACTAATCAAAGCTCATGAAAACATTGTGAATGTAACAAATAGTGAAGTGTTCATAAGTAATGCAATGAATAACATGGAATAAATTGTGTTGTAATGAAAGTCTTAGATCGAGTGAGGAGTAATAAGTCGTAGGTCTATATCACCAAAGATTTGATAAGTTGCATGAATATCACAACTCAAAAAGTAATCTTTGTGGTATGAAATTGATTATTACAGTTTGCAGTAAATATATATGGTTTAACTTGATAGCTTAATGCATAAATGTGCGGAATTTCGGTGTGAGTATCCTAGGTTCGAGTCCTTGGAGTGCCACATGTATTTGTTAATTTCATTAATTGAGTTTAGAAGTAAAGTTGGTTGGTGAAAATATATGAATTAAAAGCATGAAAGGGCTATGGATTAGGTATATAAAAATCCATCCATAAAACATATGTATAGTGTAAGCCCATCAAGGAAAGAAAGATACATATTATATTCTAAGGCATAACAATAAGAATATACATAACTTGATTAATATCTACCTGTTGCATACCTATACCACAATGGATTGATATACCTTGCCATAATGCTCTACCTTAACATTTTCAGCACGATGACACCCTCACGTTAAGACTAATCAAACTACTTGTGTACATAAAATACATTGAAATTTAACAGGCCAAAACAAATCTCAAATAGATTATTGACTCAAAGATATTGTTACTAAATTCAATTATATCGATATTGACAGGAAGCATGAAATCTATATGGCATCGACATTGATAAATGTCTAGATCCGACCTAACCATAATTATAGTATTTTAAAATGTCTTAAATAGTAGAAAATAGCATCAGAACCCAGAGACACAGACCATTGTTAGAGATAGTTAAACAACATCTTTGGTTCATTATTAGGTTGTAGATTTGTATTTATACCATGCCCATGCAAGGATGTAACATTGGTAGTAACTTCATCTTTCTGTTGGGTGGAAACAGTGCAATATCGTACGTATATTTGGTATAATAAATATTTTAAAAAATCTGTATATACAGTATATAATTATATGTGTGTGTGTTTATTAAAGAGTTAGCCAATGTTGAATTAAAGAGGTATGCCATAACCTTTCAGATACTGAAGTTTTGTTCTAGATTTAGTATACATCCGTGCATATGTTTCGAACATAATAATACATTCAGATCATTAGGATGCTACTCAGTTTACCCTTAGCATAATTATGTTTTTTTCTGGCTTAAAGCAATGAACTGTTACTGTATATCATCATAACCTATTGATGTACACATATAATATGAGTATTATTATTTTTTTGTTCTCTCTCTCTCTCTCTCTCTCTCTCTCTCTCTCTCTCGCTCTCTCTCTCTCTCTCTCTCTCTCTCTCTCTCTCTCTCTCTCTCTCTCTCTCTCTCTCGTTAAACAACTAGCCCAATTCCTGTCACGATTCTTTCCTTAAAAATATTTTATGACTGGAATACATTATCCACAAGGCCCTCTGAGTCCATTCGTTTATGCTGAAATGAAAATTGAGAAAAATAATTGGAAGAGAAAACAGAATAATTAATCTCCTACACAGGTTCCTTGTATTTCCCTTGTAGTTTGACATGTGGCACAATGGTAGCACGTTTCATTCGCAATCGAAAGGGCCTGGTTTTGATTTCCGGGCATGTGCAAGTCTCTTTACACCTTATGCCTCTTTTCACTTTTTCAGGAAACTGGAGTTAGTAGACATTTGTGACGTCCCATTCGGGGATGAAAACTGTGGTACACCACAATAATGCAGTAGCCCCTGTAGTGGGTTAATACCGCTGCTACCACAGGTTCCAAAGGACAATGAGATGGAGATGAGTGCCGCGGCTACGCGCTGTATACCCCTGAACTTTACTTTTACTTAATCCAGCAAGAGCGTTAATTGATGTCAGCAGTTTCATATTCTGTTAAATGTACACATTCACATTTCTATGGCCATTTCATGATGTATTGACACACTTACACTCCCTTTGATGTATACTGGTATTCAGACACACTTACACTCCCTTTGATGTATACTGGTATTGACACACTTACACTCCCTTTGATGTATACTGGTATTGACACACTTACACTCCCTTTGATGTATACTGGTATTCAGACACATACAACATTTGCTTGCTCACATAATGACTGGCGGACTCACACACTTGTACACACATCTACACTAACGTATTAACCCACTAACCCATTTAACATAGTCTAGTCTAACATGGTGATATACTGGTCTATCAGAGTGAGAACTGAGCGATCTCTGCCGTACCCATAGCTTACTCTGACTGTTCCTTTTACTTATATATTTTCTAGATCTCAAGTGACGGCGTCTCTTGTGTGGATTGACCTCCTAATCTACCAAGATTGGAAGCCAAAGCGTCACATCTTTCCTTTGCCCCTCAACTTTCTCTTCATAATTGCTGAGGGGCACAGAGCCCTGGGTGGGGCTTCGGTTTCCCGGGCGTTTTCGCACCCTCCTCAGCTCCCCGCCATGGAGTGGCTTCGGTCACCCAGGCTTTATTGTGGTCGGCAGGGAGGGTTCTGTGGGGGCGCTCGGTTGTGGCCTTGGCCTTGCTCGGGGCCTTGGGGCTGTTCGGCCAGGCAGCTTGGGGAAAAACAACAACAACAACAACATAGTCTAGTCTTCTAAATAATAATCCTTACTAGTATTTTGGAGCTATACTAAACGAAATAAATAACAATTTGGTATCAGAGAAGTATATATCAATGAAACCCTTTCCAGTACACGTACAGTACATACAGTATAGCAGATCGTCTATAAGATCAAGTCAGATTGTTTGATTATAGAAGAAAAAAAAACATCTATTTCTTATTCTCTCTCATTAAAGGAAAAATCATGCATGGCTAAGAAACTGGCTCACAAACAGAAGGCAGAGAGTTGTGATAAATGGAGTAGAATCTGATTGGGACCCTGTTCATAGTGGAGTGCCTCAGGGATCGGTCCTGGGGTAAGTTTGGTTTCTTATCTATAACAATGACATTAATGTATGACTAAATAATGATATCTCAAAGTTCGCTGATGACACATAGATAGTAAATTAAGTATTTACCAAAGAAGACAGAAATATGCTGCAATCAGTGTAAAACAAAATAGTTTAGTGGTCAGAAAAATGGCAGATGCCATTCAATGTTGACAAATGCCAGGTCTTACAAATAGGTAATAAAAACAAAAAATATGAATACAAGATGACAGGCCAACCAATCAAAACAAGTGCATTAGTTAAAGACCTGTGAGTTATAATATCTGAAAACTTAAATACCTAACATCAATGTGCAGCAGCTGCAAACAAGGCCAATAGAACAATGGGATATATTAAAAGAAATTTTACTTATAAAAATGAGACCATTATAGTACTGTAATTTAAAAGCATACTGTAGTGAGGCCCCATCTTGAATATGGCGTGCAATTTGGTCTCCTTATTTGAACAAGGAAATTAAGACACTCGACTCCATGCAGCATAGAGCGACAAAGTTGATACCGTCACTGAAAAAATATCGCATCATGAAAGATCAAAACAATAAATACATTTGTTTTCACCAAATCAAATCAAATTGAATGGTCAAATAAATAAGTGTTTGAAAACATTAACCCCTACTGTACCAGAGGGTATTACTATCGATGAAACCTCCAGTACATGAAGCTGGAATAACTCCAAAAGTTTGTATCACTCAACGTTGGAGTACCACAAACTTCAATTGTCACCGCAACTCCAGCAGCCACCAACGCCCCAACGTCAACTGCCAACAATTCAACGCCTGCAGTAGCCATTTCAGCTGATGGTTCCGATACTCAAGAAACAAATAGTGACTCTCTTCCCCCTCAAGACAACTTCCGTGTCGTGAGTTACAACGTTTGCCCCAAGACCAGGAAACCCATACCGATTACAGAGTGTCAAAACCGTTTCCAGATACTCACAGACTCAGATGACGAAGAAGAAATAGAAGAAGTCCGCCTCGTGGGAGACTCGACGATACGTGGTCAGCTCACAGAGTTTTGTGCCAGGGCACCTAAGACCAGGAAGCGTTTTTGTATGCCTGGTGGTGGTGTGGACGACGTAGTTGCTGCAGTTGACGAAGTATCTAAGCTGGCCCCTGCTAATACAATGTACGTCATCCACGTTGGATCCAACGATGTACAGCGAACCTGGTCGGAAGATTTGCTTTTAAAGTACCAGCAGCTGATCAAGTCGTTTAAGGAGAAGTCATGAAGGATCATCGTCTCAGGAATCGTCCCCTGGCTTGGTGTAGAGGGCCGATTTTACAACATTGCCACCAGCAAATTCGTTGTCTAGCAAACCTCTGCAGGAAGGAAAACGTGGGATTTGTCGACACCTGGGACAATTTCTACTACGATGACTATTTGTTTTCGGACGATGGAGTTCATCTGAACCAGGTGGGAGCAGCACGTTTTGGGCGTCTTCTCAACGATGCGGTGAAGGATTTTCGGAGAAGAAATCGACTCAGCACAGGACAACCAGGAAGGATGACCGAAGACAGCGACGACGGCAACCTGCGAAGGAATTAAATGCTAATCCGTCAAGAACCGCGAATTTGGATAAAGCTCCACCAACACGATCCAAATTCAAAACCGCCAGGGAAAACGACCGAGGACCGAGGACAGCCATGAATGTAAATGTAGATCCGACCAAAACCACAAATTTGATTAAAGAACGTTCTGTGAGTTCTAAAACCGCAACTTTAAAGGTTTTCTATGCAAACGCTCGTAGCATACGCAATACATTTTCAGATTTAGAGGAACTAGTGTTTACAGAAAATTATGATGTGATTGGTATAACAGAATCTTGGCTCAATACAGAAGATAGAGACTTTTTAGCAGAGTATTCACTTCCCAGTTATGTAATGTTTGAGAAAAGCCGAATAAATAAAAATGGAGGTGGCGTTTTATTTTATATCAAAGAAAGTCTTAACCCGACCCTTATGTCAAAACCTCAAATTGTGAACGTTGACACATTTTTTGTGCTAATTAAGAATAATAAAGGTACAAAAATAATACTTGCATTAATATACAGACCTCCAGCTCAATCAGTGCAAACTGACCGAGAAATTTATGAACAAATTGCAGATGTAAGTAACTCACAAGATACCGTATTTTTTGGCGACTTTAATTTACCTGTGACCAAGTGGGGCGATACTCTTACTTCACACTCCGGACATGACTTGTATGCGAACTTGCAAGAGAGTTCACTCTATCAATTTGTTCGATCTCCGACCCGTGGTAATAATGTTCTTCATCTTGTACTTGCAACAAAAGAAGAATTAATAGAGAATTTGAATGTTGGTGATGAATTCAGTAACAGCGACCATCGTACAATAACTTTCACTTTAAAGTTTACTAGTAACGAACCAAATAGCAGTATCGAAAAAGTCCCTAATTTCAAGATAGCAAACTTTCATAAACTTAGAGCCATGTTTAAAGAAACTGTCTGGAGCTTTTTAATAAACAATAACGACATAATTACATCATGGGAATTATTCGAAACCACTTACCTAAAAGCAGTGCAGGACTGCATACCATCGAAAATACGGCATCCAGGCCTTAATAATAAGCCCATATGGTGGAATAAAGATATTTCAAACTGTCTGCTTGCTAAAACGTTTGCTAATGATAGATTAAAATTCTTACAAAATGACGAAGAACGGATGAAATTTGTAGAGCTACGACGCAAAGCCAAAAAGTTAATTAAGCAAAGTAAAATGACCCTGGAGTTACATGTTGCGAATCAAAGTAAAACAAACCCGAAATAATTCTATAGTTATATCAGGAAGAAAAAAGTAGTTACTTCAACTGTTGGACCGTTAGTCGACGAAAATGGAGAATACACCAAAGACGAAGTACAAATGAGTAATGCCCTCAATACCTTCTTTGCATCAGTTTTTTCAACCGAAGACCTCAGTGATATCCCTACACCATCGCCGATTCAGATTGATATTTCAGATGTTCTAAGCAATATCACCGATACAGAGAGAGAAGTATTGAATTGTTTAGATGAACTCAAGGTAAATAAAACGCCTGGACCTGATAAAATCTCACCTAGAGTCCTAAAGGAAGCTAAGGATGAGCTCTCCAAACCATTGACATTGCTATTTAATAAATTCTTGCAGTCTGGAAATATGCCTGATCAGTGGAAGCTACCCAACGTAACACCGATATTAAAAAAAAAGGCAGCAAATCCCTACCCCGTAACTATCATCCAATTAGCATAACCTCAGTTGTATGTAAAATGTTAGAAACACTCATAAGAGACAGACTCGTAAATCACTTAGAGGAAAATAACATACTTAAAGATACTCAACACGGCTTTCGTAAAAAACGTTCCTGTTTAACAAACCTCTTAGACTTCTTCCACGATATCCTCAACCTCTACGATGAGAGTAAAGCTGTAGATATTATATACCTTGATTTTCAAAAGGCCTTTGACAAAGTTCCCCACAAACGTTTACTGCTAAAACTAAAAGCGCATGGAATACAAGATGGTGTGTTGAAATGGATAGAAAATTGGCTCAGCGACAGAAAGCAAAGAGTAGTCATAAACGGTAAGGCATCTAAATGGACCAATGTAAGTAGCAGGGTACCCCAGGGATCGGTACTAGGACCAATTATCTTTCTAATTTACATCAACGACATAGATGAGGGTCTCACCTGTACAATCTCAAAATTTGCTGACGATACAAAAATTGCAAATAGCGTACTCTCAAAAGAACAAGTTGACGATATGCAACACAATCTAGATAAGTTGTCATGTTGGGCCCAAATTTGGCAAATGAGTTTCAATGCGGATAAATGTAAAGTACTACATATCGGATACCAAAATGAGAAAGCAAACTATTTGATGAATGGCACTCAGCTTAAGAATGTAAACAGAGAAACCGATCTGGGAGTAACAATATCGAGTAACCTAAAACCGAGTCAACAATGTTCAGAAGTTGTTAAGAAGGTAAACAAATTAATTGGCTTTATAGGCAGGTCATTTGAGCATAAATCCAAAGACGTTATCCTAACCCTTTACAATTTCTTAGTCCGCCCTCTTCTTGAATACTGCGTTCAATCCTGGTGCCCTTATTACCAAAAAGATATAGACAAGCTAGAACGAGTACAATGTAGAGTTACCAAAATGATACCTAGCCTAAAGAACAAACCATACGAGGAGCGTCTTAGAGAATTAAATCTATTTCCTTTAACCCAGCGCAGATTAAGAGGCGACTTAATTCAAGTGTTCAAAATCATCAAAGGCATCGACAATATGAACTGTAATAAGTACTTCACTATCGACCAATCTAATTACACGCGGGGAAACGGTTGCAAAATTATTGGTAAATCTTTTAACTCACACGAAGCTAAGAATTTCTTCTTCAATCGAGTTGTCAACTTATGGAATGGGCTTCCCCGAGATGTCATAGACTGCAGCACCGTTGATTCATTTAAACTTCGCCTAGACAAATATCTCGCATCAAACCCGCGACTGACTGCGTTTGTTAATTAATAACTTTATTTTATCCTCCCCTCAGTTACTAACCCATCTGTCCCCTACTAACTTCCTAATCCTGCCACGGACATTAGTTCCAGGGCAGTAGTTCCCTTTCCAATGTTCCCTTACCCACTCTAAACCACTGTTTGGACACTTGATCCTCAGTGTTTTGGAGGACAAGCAGCCTAGAAGGGTCACTAGATCTGTTGTTGCTTGATTTCCTTTGTACTCCTTTGTACTCCTTTGTACCAAGCATTGTGGCCAAAATGGCTTCAAATTCGCGAGAGAGCATCCTCTCACCCCGAAAGCTGGACGAGTACTGAGCCAGCTCGCCTGTGGGACCTTAGATACACTATGAGAAGTGTTGCTAAGGTCTCACAGCAGTGTTTACAAGTCATGGTGCCAGGTACCGCTCGGTACAAGGACCGATTATTACTGACATACGTCGTACGGCGCTGGTACTGGCGAGTTACGTTTTTACTGTCGGTCAACGTACGTCGCTGGTACAGTAAGGGTTAAAGGGCTATAATAAAATTGATGTAGATTCACTGCCCAAACTCAATAATACAGTAGTCCATCATCTTTGGGAAATGGAATATAATTATTAACCTGAAGGGCGAAACTCGATGTCACAAAGCACTTCTTCACCTACAGTGTGGTCAACGAGTGGGACAAACTGCCAGAGAAAGTGGTACTATGTAATACAATTGACACATTCAAAAGGAGTCTAGACACCTATTTTGAGTAGGTTAGTGTAATATAAGGTAAAACCAAAAATATATAAATAAAACTAAAAATAATAAAAATAATAAAAAGTGTTTTTTTCCTCGTCGGGATCATAGGTATGACAGTAAATTAGTATGAGTGCATTGCGAGTGTGGTTTATTTTAATTATTTGTTGAGGAATCAGATGAGTTAACCACTGCATACGAAACTACACTCGTAAAACAATCATGCGCATTATACTGTATTTCCATGTATAATATCATGGAGAGGAATAGAAAGTATATGGCCAACTGCACAATCATAAAAATAAATAGATAGACATAATTTTGAAGATTGAGTAAGTGTTATGAGCGTGAGTGTACCAGGGAACGTGGCCACAAGGGGATACATTGTTGAATATTCACCAGCTTTTCAAGAACAATAAAATACTTACTTGTGTGTGTGCATCTTTGTTTGCCTGTCTCCTAACACGAAAAACTTAAATGTCACCTACACATTTAACCCCTACTGTACCGTAGGATGCAATAATAAAAGTCCCCCAGTCCCAATCAATGTGGCCAAAATGGCAAGATAGAACAACCTTCCACGTCAAGAGATGAAGGAAAACTGCCTCTCTCAGCCTTCAGAGGGTTGGATAAAAGCTGAGAAGTGTTGCCATATCGAGAGCAGTACTCAAACGGTCGTGGTACCAGGCACAGCTTGATACAGACCGTTACAAGGAAAGTACATTACTGACGGCTCCCAGCCGTCGCTGGGACTGGGGAGTGACTTATCTACTGACGGCTGGTAGCCGTCGCTGGGATTGGATGGGTTAAACATCCACATGTCCTTAATTTATACCATAAAATCACTATAATGCAAATTACCGTCCTATATTACTGCAAACATTATAATTATATGATACATATTTCAACACAAATCAATACGGTAAACCTTTTTGGCATTATATTAGGACAATTTCTGATCAATATTTACATAAATAATAAATCTACATATTCAGGCCTTTTTCTATCCTCTCTTTCAGTTTGTCTAGTACACTCAGAAGCTGGGTGTGCTCAACCGCCTCAAGGGGTTCTTTACCCCTGCACAGCTTCTTGCTCTGTACAGGGGCACAGTGTGTCCTTGTACTGAGTATTGGTCGCATGTTTTTTTCTATGTGATTGAAGGAGGCAAAAGGCATAACTGCCTATAGCGAGTGCCTCCCCCATAGTTGAAAGAGTGACAGGGCCAAAATCAAGGGACGTTCGAGCCAAAATGCCTGGACACACGGAGTTTGAAGCAATTTAAGTCATAGGAAGAGGGAAAGACTGATTCTGGGAGAGAGTTCCAGAGCTCAGCTGTTGAGTAGAAGAAAGTTTGAGAGTAACGTTTCACTCTTGGGTTGGAGAGTTGCACAGAGTAGGGGTGGGATTGAGTTGCAAGACGGGTACCACGTGCCCTACGTAAAGGAGGTGGTATGCACTGGGATAGCTCTGAGGAACACTGATTATTATAGTAGCGATAGAATAGCGAGAGAGATGCAACATTGCGGCGGAGAGAGAGAGATTGCAGAGAGTTGGTGAGTGGACGGGAGTTAATGATACGAAAGGCCTTCCTTTCAATTTTGTCTAGGAGAGCGGTGTGAGAGGAACCTCCCCACACATGTGAACAATACTCAATACAAGGACGCACTATGCCCCTGTATAGAGCAAGAAGCTGTGCAGGGGAAAAGAACCCCCTAAGGCGGTTGAGCACACCCAGCTTCTGGGAGGCTGCCTTAGCAAGACTGGTAATATGGTCCTTCCAAATGAGAGCAGAAGAAAAAGAGACACCAAGAATATTGAGAGAAGATGAAGGGTTGATTTTTGTATTGTTGAAGAATAAGGGATAGTCCGCTGGGAGATCCTGACGGGTAGATAGATGGAGAAATTGGGTTTTGGAAGCATTAAAGTTAACAAGGTTTTCTCTGCCCCAATTGGAAATAGTATTTAGATCAGAATTTAAGAGTTCTATGGCTTCATTACGTTTGTCGTTGAGGGATTGCTGGCTGGGGCGTTCTGAAAAACTAATGGAGTAGTGTAAGGTTGAGTCGTCTGCGTATGAATGGATGGGAATTAAGGTACAGTTAAGGAGATCATTTATAAAAATTAGAAAGAGAATAGGAGATAGGACAGAGCCCTGAGGAACACCGGAGTTTATAGGGTGAGGAAGTGAACAATGGCCGTCCACAACCGCAGCTATGGAACGGCCGGAAAGGAAATTAGAGACAAAGGCACAGATGGAGGGATAGAAACCGAAGGAGGGTAGTTTAGAAATTAAAGATTTATGCCAGACTCTATCGAAGGCTTTCGATATGTCTAGTGCAATAGAAAAAGTCTCACCGAAGTCCCGAAAGGAGGATAACCAAGAGTTAGTAAGATATGAAAGAAGATCACCAGTAGAGCGATCCTTAAGGAAGCCATACTGGCGATCTGAGAGCAGATTATGAGAAGAGAAATGCTTAAGAAATTTGGAAGCAAGAATAGTTTCAAAAACTTTAGAAAGACAAGAGATAAGAGCAATTGGACGATAGTTGGAGGGTTGAGAGCGGGCACCGCTCTAAGTAAGAGAGAGGAGGGCGGAGAGGGAGGAATAGCACCGGAATCATCCAAGGTGGAGTTTCTAGCAAAAGTTTGAGCGAAGAGTTTAGCTTTGTCAGAGGAAGAAGTGATGGTTGTGCCATCAGAGTGGGAAAGGGGAGGGAAAGACGAGGAAGAGAAATTGTTGGAGAGGTTTTTGGCTAGATGCCAGAAAGCTTGGGAAGAGCTAGAGTTGGATAGTTCAGTGCATTTATTATTGATGAAAGAGTGTTTGGCAAGTCGAAGAACAGATTTGGCTTGATTCCGGGCAGAAACATATGAAGAATGAGAGTCTTGAGTTTTAAGGCGTCGGTACCGTTTGAATGCTTCCTCCTTATTGCGGACAGCAGTAGAACTGGCGTGAGTAAACCAAGATTTTTTAGCATTAGTTTGAGAGAAAGAGAATGGAATGTATGCTTCCATGCCCGATAGTATTACCTCGGTAATGCGTTCAGCACTCTCCGAGGGTCCTCGGCCATGGAAGCAGAAATCATTCCATGGGAAATCAAAGAAGTACTGCCGAAGAGCCTCCCAGTCGGCAGCGCCAAAGTGCCACAAGCGTCGCCGGCTAGGAGGATCGGGTGGTTGTACTGGAGAGATAGGACAGGTGACAGAGATAAGTTTATGGTCGGAGGAGCCCAAAGGAGAGAAAAGATCGACAGTATAAGAAGAAGGGTTAGAAGTTAGAAACAGGTCAAGAATGTTGGGCCGATCTCCGATGCGATCCGGGATATGGGTGGGTTGCTGAACTAACTGCTCTAGGTCATTTAGGATAGAAAAGACGTAGGCTTGTTCACCAGGTGGATCAGTAGTGTGAGAGGAGAGCCATTGGCGGTGGTGAACGTTGAAATCTCCTAAGATGGAGATTTCTGAGAAAGGAGAAATGGATAGAATGTGTTCCACTGTAGAGTTTAGATAGTCAAAGAATTTAGGAAAGTTGGTAGAGTTAGGGGAAAGATAGACAGCACAGAAATATTAGTAAGAGAATGACAGGAAAGTTTGAGCCATAAAGTTGAGAATTCAGAGGAGTCGAAATCGGGAACACGAGAGCAAGTGAGTTTGTTGTGCACATATGCACAACATCCGCCTTTGGCTTTGAAACTAGGATAGAGAAAGTAGGAGGATACAGAGAAGGGGTTGCTGGATGTTGCTACAGACACCTGGGTTTCGGTGAGGAAGAGAAGATCAGGTTTGTAGGAGGAGAGATGGTGCTCAACAGAGTGAAAGTTAGAGGAAAGTCCGCGAATGTTGCAGAAATTAATAGAAAGAGTAACAGGCCGAGGTCCAGGTAATTGTGTGGGGTCGTCAGGGGATGGTCGGTCGGGTGAGGGGGCATTTATGGTCCCCCCCCCTGGGGACTCCGAGGCTGGGCTAAAATTCATCATTTTGTGTTTTTTTAATTTTGGTGTGGAGGAATGAAGTGTGGTGTGCATGTTTAGTGTAGTGAAGTGGATAGGAGGAGGAGGTGTTTGTGAGAGCTAGCTGGATTGCTCTCAGTGTAAATGAGGCACAAAGAAAACCAGTAAGAGAGGCCAAGCAAATGAAACAGGAGTTCCAGCGACTCTTTATCACATGCCTATAACCTCACCTGGGTCTAGCCCTGATCGATTGGTGCCTACAATCTCCCCACCACCATGTGTGAGGAGGATCCTCTCACACTGCACTCCTAGATAAACTAGAAAGGAAGGCCTTCCGTATCATTAATTCCCGTCCACTCACTAACTCTCTGCAATCTCTCTCTCTTCGCCACAATGTTGCATCACTTTCGCTATTCTATCGCTGATAAAATAATCAGTGTTTCTCAGAGCTTTCCCAGTGTATACCACCTCCTCTACGTAGGGTACGTGGTACCCGTCTTGCAATGCAATCCCACCCCTACGCTGTGCAACTCTCCAACCCATGAGTGAAACGTTACTCTCAGTCTTTCTTCTATTTAACAGCTGAACTCTGGAACTCTCTTCCAGAATCAGTCTTTCTCTCTTCCTATGACTTAACCCAGGAACGGCAAGAAACTCTAAAGAGGTTTTGGTGGTGAAAGGTAACGAACCTCTTAAGACCCAAGGCCTAAAAAGAAAACTGTTTAAAAGGCCCCAGTAGCACTTAAAACAAAGGAATATGTGATTAAGTGAGATAATTCCCTTCCATATCTCCTATCACTCCTCCACATGTGTCAAAGCCCCGTCCTTCCCCCTTGCCCCCCCCCCTTCAATTATCACCTATTTTTCCTCTTATTCCCTTGTTTATCGGTTTATTTACCGCGCCAATATCTCCAACCCGGTTCCGAGGTCCGGTCCTGCGCCTATCAAGTGCGTGCTGAGAGAGAGAGAGTGAGAGAGAGGCTTCAGTCTGCTTCTAGGCTTCGAAGAGAGAGGGTATACGTCGCGTTCGCCTCACATTTCATAAATGGACGGTCAGCAATAATTCGCGATTTTCACCCCCCAAATACTATTCCCACTTGTTTTATTGCTGTTACATGTTAATATCTTCATATTAAACATAAAAAAGGTGCATATGAATAAGTAATAACGATATTTATCATAAAATTACAATTTTAGGCGGGAATGAATATTGTCGCCTAGCGGTAGGGCGATTACTACAATTATAGCTCGCACTTTAAAGGCTAAATTGCTTCAAACTCCGTGTGTCCAGGCATTTTGGCTCGAACATCCATTGATTTATGCCCTGTCACTCTTTCAACTATGGAGGAGGCACTCGCTACAGGCAGTTCTGCCTTTTGCCTCCCTCACTCACATAGAAAAACAAAAAAACAAAAAAAATCTAAGACATGCTAATATGGCCCAGAAATGTTCGAAGGTAGATCTGCCGGAATATATTGTTTATTAATTATCTAGTTATTCGTATACTATTTTCGAGGACTTACTAATGGATAGAACATGCGTCCTTGTGTGTATATTTGTGAACACTGATGGCGGTCCTTGGATAAAACAAAAAATACCTCGAAATCCATGCAGGAAACTCCCAATTGTAAACAACAGGTAAAGACGATTCAGGTTGTATTAACCCCTCCAGTCCCAGCGACGACTATAGCCGTCAATAGATACGTCACTCCACAGTCCCAGCAGGGTTATAGCCGTCAGTAATGTACTTTTTCTTGTAACTGCTGCACAAGGCTTTTTTTTTTTTTTTTTTTTTTTTTGTTAATGTAAAAAAAAAAAAAAAAAAAAAAAAAGAAAAAAAAAAAAAAAATAAAGAGAGATCCAATCTTGCCTCATCTATTGAGGTGGAAAGGTGGTCTCTCCTGCCATTTTGGCCACAGGACTGCAGGGGACCTTTATTACTGTATCCTACAGCACGGGTTAAGGGCAGATTTTGTATTTATGTTGTTATTTAATTATTAATAGATTTATTTATTCAATGTTTTAGTTTCCTACCTAGACCTTCATCAAGCTTAAACTTATACCCAAAAGACCCCCTTTCGAGATAAATTTGTTAATTTGTCCCAAAAGTTAGGTGTGCTCAACCGTCTCCATAGGTTCCTCACCCCCGCACAGCTTCTTGCTCTGTATTGGGGCACAGTGCACCCCTGTATTGAGTATTGTTCGCATGTGCGACGAGGCTCTACCCATACCGCACTTTTCGATCGAGTAGAATCAAAAGCAGTTTGCCTCGTCAACCCGCCTCCTCTTAGTAGTTCCCTACAATATCATTCTACACGCCGCAATGTGGTATCTCTTTCACTCTTCTATCACTATTACAACAATCAGTGTTCTTCAGAGCTCTCCCAGTGTATACTCCTTCCCATGCTGCGAGTGTGAGGCACCCGCCTTTCAACACAGTCCCACTCCTATTCTGTCCAGCTCTCCAACCCAAGAATTGGCAAATTTTCTCAGCCTTTCTTCTACTCAACAAGTGAACTCTGGAACTCTCTTCCCCAATCAATCTTTCCTTCATCCTATGACTTAGACTGCTTTAAACTTCGTATGCCCAGGCATTTTGACTCCAACGTCCCCTGAATTTGGCTCTGTCACTCTTTTAACTTAGGGGGAGACACTTGTTACAGGCAACCTGACTTTTGTCTCCTCCATACACATAGAAAAAAAATTAATGAGGCTCAGCAGAAGGCAGGTTCCTCCTATAGTGCAGGCTCGTTAATGCTCGCCAAGAACAAATTACCACTTAAATGGCACGGAGAGTTTTAAAATCGCCAAACTAATGGGGCGAGCGTCTTAAACTCTTAATATTAATGAGGCTAAGCATGAGGGAAAAAAGTCAATAAACCCTCTCCCCCCTCGCCCTTTAACTTCTAACCATATTGCGTAATGGGCAACAAGGCCTTTGAGATACTATAATTCTTGGAATGCTCTCTCTCGCTCTTTCGCTTTCTGACTATATCCAGTAAGCTTGTACAGTTATCTCTGTGCGTGTGTATTGCCTGCTCTGCCAGACCACTCTCAGTCTCCGACCCTTTGTGGTAGGATCACTTTTGGACTCAATCCCCAACCCCCCTTTCCGTCCACCCCTCCTACCATTTCCAGTCTTTCTCTCTCTCACACACGCACGCACGCACGCACACATACACATACACACACACACACACACACACAGTGGTAAGCGCACAAGTGTACAGGTATAGTCAATAGTACGCCCAAAACCTTGGTAACGTTGTGTGTAAAAACAGTAGGAACAGGATCGTTCCACATATGATTTTGAATCCTAATTTCATGCTCATTTTTTTATACTGTAATGGCCTGTTCCCGAAAAGCCCGCAACCACAAAACAATGCCGAGTTGACGTCTGGGAAAGTACAACGGTTATAATATGGTATGCATACTGACCCGGGTTGCATACTGTATTTCCGAAGTATAAAACGAGTATATATCATAGGTTAAATAAGGACCAATCGCAGCTCAAGTTTACCTAAGGTAACTGTTACCAAGTCACAGACTATGTTTGGCTAATGTTGACCGTTTGATTTGTACTGGTTCCTGTAATTCAACAAGACAAGAAGCATGAATCAAAAGAGGATGATCTGAAAGAAGAAGAAGAAGAGGAGGAGGAGTTTCCCCCAAAGATGCTGGAGGACGAATCGAAGCGGTCCCCCTTCAGCCGGCTGGTAGTACTCTCGCCTACACACATCCCATCTCAAACTCAACCTCAGGAAACAGCTGGATGATTTGTATATTGGCTGACTAATGTCATCTACTTTTCTTTACTTTTGTCTGTGGTGTACTTAATTGTCTTTTATTTTTATACCCAGATTTAGTATTTTCATTTCTTTGGCAGATACTTTATTGCATACGGTACACAGACCTCCCAGAATGTTTATTTAAGGGGAGATGGGTCGGTTTTTTGGACCACTTTCTCCCTCATGTTTTTTTCAGATGTTAAGATATTATGCCCCATTAGTAGTCGATCATAAGACCTTTTACTCCATTTCTTCGTCAATATTTAGACCTTTCGTGCTATTTAGGTGTCGATTTTTTCCCTGGCGAACGATAATGAGCCTGTAATGTTGGAAGAACCGGCCTTCGGCCGGGACATTTTTCTACCGAAAAATTTACAAATTAATCTAGAAGGAGTATCTAATCTATTCTATCTATCTATCTATATGCTCAGGCCCAATCCCCATTTTGGGGGTAGCCGACTCAAGACAGAGCAAGAACAGGAAAAACACAAAAACAACATAAAAACAAAGAATAAACACAGATACAAACACAAATTCACACACATCTAGGTCACCCAGGAGAAGACCCAGAGACCAGGGCCACCAAGCTCGCTCCAGCACTAACCCGGCCCCCGACCACCCGGAGAGGTTCCGATCTCGGCAGGCAGACATGCAGCGGAGCCAAAGCCACAAGCCCTCCCACCACACTTCCTGGCGCACCCTTCATATTAATCGTCTCCCCGGGCCAGGCGCCTGATGGACTATTATCTAGTCCAAATTGCACCCGACCCCATACTCCAAATAACCACGTGTTCACTCAACTATTCACAAGCATTCTCCATTCACTCCTGTCCACCACCACTTCCCCTGCCTGATCTATAGTCATTCCTCTATCATCCAAAGCTTTTCTTACACATTCTCTCCATCTCAATGGGGGTCTTCCTGCCCTTCTATCTCCCTTTGTACCTGACTCACATATTCTCTTTGTAAGCCTTTCATCTCCCATTCGTTCAACATGACCATACCAGCTCAGCACCCTTCTGTCCACTCTGGCTGACAAATGTTCCTGCTGCCCCACTCTCCTACGTATCTCTTCATTCCTCAATCTGTCTCTATGAGTAACTCCACACATCTAATGGATTTGTTTTTTAAATTTGATGGGGGTCTAGGAAGGAAGCTAGACAAATAATGAATACATGCAAAGATCGCCCAAAAAGTGAACCATCTCCCCTTAAAACTTCTGCAAGGGGAACATTATTGTGTTCCCATGACACCAAAAAAATGAATGGAGAATGCTTGTGAATGTATAATGTAAAACTTGCAAAACAATCAAACCAAAACAGAAACGACACAATATAAAGACAAAAACTGATCAAAATCGCTTTGTGGAAATAACGCTTTAGTAAAATAGAGGAAGGATAACGTGGTCGTTGGGAGAGGGGGTCAGGCGCCAGTTGGCCTAGCCGGTGTATAGGAGGGTCATGCCTGGATGTGAGGTGGGCTGGCATTGTGGTGTGTCTGCCTGTCCGTGTCTGCCTGCTGAGAACGGAACCTCTCCGGGAGGTCTGGGGCAGGGGGAGTGCTGGAGGCCCTTAGTGATCCTTGGTCTCTGGGTTTTCTCCTGGGCGACCTAGATGTTTTTTAATTTATATTTGTTTTTGTTTTTGATGTTGTGTTCTGTTGTCCCTGTTCGGGCTCTGTCTCAAGTCAGCCACCCCCAGCTATGGGGTATGTGCCTGAGTATATACATACATTAAGGGGAGATGGTTCACTTTTTGGGCGATTTTTGCATGTATTCGTTATTTTTCTAGTTTCCTCCCTAGACCTCTATCAAATTAAAAAAAAAACATCCATTAGATCCCCTTCTAGATTAATTTGTACATTTTTCGGTAGAAAAATCTCCCGGCCAAAGGCCGGTTCTTCCAACATTACAGGCTCACTATCGTTCGCCAGGGAAAAAATCGACACCTAAATAGCACGAAAGGTCTAAATATTGACGAAGAAATGGGGTGAAAGGTCTTAAAATCGACTAATTAATGGGGCAAACATCTTAACATCTGAAAACTAATGGGGCTAAACATGAGGGAGAAAGTGGTCCAGAAAACCGGCCCATCCCCCCTTAATACATAGTTGAATTTCAGTTGACTGAGCGCCCCTATCTGGCCCCCATCGCCCCTCACTCCCGCCAACACATCTCTCTCCTCAATCATAGCCTTTGAAAACAACTCGAGGATATGTATGATAAAAGAGCAGTGTCCGATATTTGTGTTTTTTCTTTTTTAGCTAGATATTGTATTAATTATCCAGACTTCCCAATGGTTTATGTTGTTCCCCTCCTCACCCGCCCCTACTTACCAAAACCCCTCTTCATCCCACCAAATTCCTCAGGTTCTTTTGGAGGCATTCACTATACCCTGTTCCAAATAATTAAACCAAAACTCTTGACCACTAACCTCTATAACTTGCAAAGGACCACAGTAATCCAGGTAATATGTCTACCATTTGGGAAGGGTCAGCCAGGGAATAAGAACAGGGACATTTTAAGCCCATTTTCTTTAGCCCTTTTTTAATTATACAGGGTCTATCTATCTATGTATATACTCTGGCATATACTCCTTTTTTTATTATTTTATGGGGTGGCCGACTCAAGATAGAGCCCGAACAGGGACTACAACAAAAAATAACAAAAAACACACACACTAAAACGTTCACAATTTCTGACCTACGTATTTGGAACGTACTGTACTCGGTACAACATTACAAAAAAAAAACAAAAAAAAACACAGTTCATACTCAATCTGCAACTGCAGAAGAAGCAACATCTCAACTTTAAATGTCGGCCACTACACAACATGCAAGATTGCACTACAGCTTTTCTGGAAGAGAAGTGTCTTGAGGAAAATTCAGTCATCGTGCTGAAGGGGTTAAACAATTTGTGTTCCCACTTGTTGGTGAATGTATTTAAGGAAATTTAGATATTCTGACCTCACCTTTAACTACTTTTGCTTAGTCAGATTTGAATATTTTACAAGCAAAATTAAGAAGATGCTTAGTTCTTAGAAAGTTGGGAATAGTTTATATTTTAGCCATATGTTCAGACATTTGTCATAACTTATATAATAAAGTTTCACCTACATCATTATGTTTGTTTTGTATAATTTTGAACTGTAGCCTGTTATGAACCGGGTGTCAAGATTTTGGATGATCATGGTGTCCCATTACTAGCCATCAATTACAAGATTTGGATGAAATGACAGACGACATAACTTAACGTGATCATCCCTGCTGTGGAGACTTTATAGGAAATACAACATTCCATTTCCAACTTTATATCTGGAGTGATGATTGCCGAGAAAAGAAACAATAGCTAGCAATTAGCTCTGTGACGAATGTGAGAAAGGCAGCGACCAGTCCAAGAGCAAGGAGGAAGAGGGGGCCCTGAAGGTGGACTAGTGTAAGAGGTCGGAGTGTCGTCGAACTGATTTCTTCCGACTCCTTGACCTTTCCTGCCTCCTGCCCTTGTTCCATCTCCTCCTCCTGCCCTTGTTCCTTGTCCTCCCCCCTGCCTTCACTTCTCTTCTGCAGTCGCTCCCTCACCCGGGCCTCCCTAAGCACTAGCTCGCTCCACTGCCTGATCAGCCCAGCCTGTGTGTGTCAGAAAAATATTGGTCAACATGCCTAAATTAATGTTAGGTTAGGTTAGATTTTATCAAGTTAGGCTAGGTTTGTTTGGGAGGGGTGGGTTAGGTTATGCTTGGTTAGATTCATTTATATTAGGTTAGATATGCGAACATTATGTTGTTACTGGGTGATTCTATACAGTATGTGTTAAAGGTGGGGCCAATGCTAGCTCTGTTGCAAGAGTTAGATGAGAATGAGGAAAGTTCAGAGAGTTATAAGAACATAAGAAAATGGGAGTCCGCAGAAAGCCGATTGGCCCACAGAAGGTAGATCCCTATCACACCCAACCCCAATTACAAGACCTAGTTATAGGCCCAGCTCACTAATACCATGAGGACCGACCTCACCAAAACGGTCAGAGGTCAGGAAACTGGGGTCTGCAGAGCGCCGATTGGCCAACACCCGGCAGATCCTCCTCACACCCAACCCATCTCGTTCATATGCCTATCTAATTTTATCTTAAAGCTCTCTATCGTTTTTTATCTCAATATAGCAATTGGTAGCCTATTCCACCTATCTACAACTCTGTTACAAAACCAATATTTGTCTATATCTTTTTTTAAACTAAATTTATCTAATTTGAAACCATTTGTTCGAGTTCTTTCACAATCGCTGAGCTTTAGTACAACTTTCATATCTCTTAACCATAAACGCACTCTCACTTTGATTGAAAGGAAATACCAAATAAAAAACAATTTCACAGGGCACTAATCAAACTTAGTATTCAACCATTACCCCATGAAAGGCGATGATACAGCGATCGATGGCATGCTTGAAAGGTGCATCCCTCTGGAGAAGCCAGGCGGAGTACCCGGGCATGATGTACTCGCGGGCCACGTAGAGGGGAGACCAGCCTCCTGTGCTAGTGTATCGTCGCCCCACCAGGAGGCGCAGGAACAGACCCTCGTACACATAGGCCGCCCTAACACCACCACAAATATAATTAATGCTAAAATTGTCACAGTATATAAGTCACCACCTGCCCTGAAATATATCCTAAACGTTACCGCTGCCCCACCAGGAAATGCAGGCACAGATCTTCATATACATATCAATTTCTAAAGATAACGGTAAAGAAAAACGATCTGTCAGTATGTGATATAATAATGTTCCCTTTAACAGGTGGGGTTATCAATGATTTAACTCATTATATTTCAGTGTTCATGTTTTGTTTGTAGGCTGGAGTAACTACTAAGTTCTGGTTATGTCGCTATTAGGACTCTGTCATGGACTCTGTTCTCTGTGTCTCTTTAGTGTAGACTGTAGTCATGCTATAGGGTTTGAGCTAGGCCTGTCCCTAAAATAATTTTTGGTTCATAAGTCAAAGACTTGGAATACAACCCATCTAAGTGTAAGAAATACTCAACAAATAATATTTCCTTGCCTGCAGAACTTATCATGCAGGTTTGTGACAGGAAAGATATTTGGATGTGAAAAATGCAAAGCTCCAGGATTTCTGCAGTGGTTCTGCCTCCTTGAAAACTACTGTAAGTACACACATGCTGGATGCACAGTGATCCCTTGAGCAGCGGTACCCAAGGGACTACTGTAACCAAACAAACAAACAATTCCATTGAAATTTCTGATTGAATGATTACTGAAAACATGCAGTAAGGTCTAAAAAAAATAAGGGAGGATTGAGTGAAAAGGGTTTAATCTAGATACAGAATGAGGAAGAGAGAATATAGGCCAAAGGAGAGGAAGAGATAGATCCATCAGAACTCACTTTCCCTGGAGTGTTTGTTGTAGACCAGCATCATGGGAAGAAACACCGAGGATGCGCTGAACCAGGATCCGAGCCGTGCTGGAATTGGAGGTCTTGAAATAAGGGTAGAACGAGGCCTGCAAGTCTGGGGGCATGAGGACACTGGAATGGAGAATTGGAAACATAAAAAAACAAATTAACAGTGATGAATGCACAGAGGTAATATTTTTTCATTATTTCTTCTCGATCGAACAAACATAGGTATACAGGTCTTCCTCGATTTACGATTGTGTTACGTTCCTGAAAATCCGATCTTAAATATAAGGCCCAATTAATTGCTCTTTCCATTCACATATGCATAGCCTACGTGAGTTGCAGTTGGGATGTGTGTACATGCTTAGATTGATATGCAGGATTCGAAGTTGCATAATAAATCGTAGGCAGTGTCCACCATCCTTTAACTGTCTTCGTGGTGCGATGCATAAGGTGTTGATTTTCGGTGTGAGCATCCTGGGTTCGAATCCACGGACTGCCACATGTGTTTGTAAATATCATTAATCGATTTTAGGAGTATAGTTGGTTGTTGGAAGGAACATAATAATAAAATAATCATATAGCGAACCTCAAGATTAACGGGGTAAATGGGGATGCGTTCTCAGACCAGCCAAAACCTAAACTCAAACACCTTAATACCTATAATAATATCGTTAATTGGGGTATCAGATAGTGAGGGAGAGCTTAATATTATCCATGACATTTGAGAGGGGATCAGTTGAGGAGAAGAGACAGTGGTTTGAGAGGGATTTACAGGTGGTAGTGTTGAGGTATGGAAGAGGTACAAGGAGAAAAGGAGAGAGGCAAAGCAGAAGATTAGAGAAACAAAGAAAATTGCAAATGAAAGGTGGGGTCAAAGGCTGAGTGAGAATTTTGAGGAACGAAAGAAGATGGTCTGGAAGGAGGTAAATAGAGTAAGGAAAGGAGGACAAAAGAGGAATGAGTCGGTGAAAGATGCAAATGTGGAATAAGTGCAAGTGAGGAAAAGATATGCTGAGTATTTTTAATCTATGCTAAATGAAAGAGATGGAAGGGAGGCAGTGATTGAAACAGTGGTTGATGGAGATAGGTTACCCAGGCCATCCAGGTGGCAGGGAATGCATGAAAGGATTGGAAAAAATTAGGTGAAAGAAGCAGTGAGACAAATGAGAGCAGGAAAAGTAGAAGATATGGATGGTATTGCTGTGGACTGTATTCAGAAGGGTAGGGATGTGATAATAGATTAGCTGGTAAGACTATTTAATATGAGCTTTGGTGTGTCAATGGTACCACTAGACTGGAGGACTGCATGTATTGTGCCATTGTATAAGGGAAAGGGAGACCGGCAGGAGTGTTCAAGTTATAGAGGTATTAGTTTGTTATCAGTGGTTGGAAAGCTGTATGGCAGGGTGATTATAGAGAGGATAATAAAGGGTATGGAAGGTGCAATAGGAGAAGAGCAGTGCGGTTTTAGGAGGGGAAGAGAGTCTGTGGATCAGATTTTTGCAGTAAGACAGCTATGCAAGAAGTATTTAGAGAAGCATAAGGAGATATTTTGGGCTTTTATGGATTTGGAAAAAGCGCATGATCGTGTGGATCGAGAAGCAATGTGGAAGGTGCTAAGGATTTCTGAATTGGAGGACATTTGTTAAGAGCAGTTAAAAGTTTTTATGAAGAGAGCAGAGCGAGTGTTAGAGTAGGAAAAAATTAATTGAGTCAATTGTTTGAGGTAAATGTAGGTCTGCGACAGGGTTGTGTAATGTCACCGTGGCTATTTAATGTATATATGGATGGTGTGGTGAGGGTGATGAAACTGAGAACTATGGGTAGAGGATTGGGTTTAGTATGAAAGAATGGTAGAGATTGGGAGATGGACCAGTTGTGTTTGCTGATGACACAGCGTTGGTGGCGGATTCTTAGGAGAAACTGTAGCTAGTAGTCAAACAATTTGGTGTGATTTGTGGTAGGAGGAAGCTGAGGGTGAGCGTCAATAAAAGGAAAGTGATGGTGTGTAATAGAGATGCTCGTAGGGTGAATCTAGATGTGAGGCTGAATACTGGAACAAATGGAGTATTTTAAATATCTAGGAGGAATGATAAGCAGGAATGGAGGTATGGACAAGCTTTTGGAGCAATGGGCAGTATGTGGAAGGTGAGAAATCTCGGAATGAAAGTTATGTAATGCAATGTAATAGTTGTACCAACAGTGATGTATGGGGCTGAAGCATGGGCTCTGGAGAAAAAGGAGAGATGAAAGCTGGATGTGATGGAGATGAGCTGCTTGAGGAGTATGTGTGGAGTGACTCGTAGAGACAGATTGAGGAATGAAGGGATATGTAGGAGAGTGGGGAAACTGGAACGTTTGTTGGCCAGAGTGGACAGAAGGGTGCTGAGCTGGTATGGACATGTTGAGCGAATGGAAGATGAAAGGCTTACAAAGAGAATATGTGAGTCAGATATAAGGGGAGGTAGAGGGGTAGGAAGACCTCCATTGAGATGGAGAGACTGTGTAAGACAAGCATTGGAAGATATATGAATGACTGTAGATCAGGCAAGAGAAGTGGTAATAAATAGGAATTAATTGAGAATGCTACTGAATAGATGAGTGTAAATGCGGTCGTTTGGGAGAGGGATTCAGGTGCCAGTTGGACTAGATAATAGTCCGTCAGGTGCTTGGCCCGGGGAGCCGGTAGAAAATGAAGGGTAAGCCTGGATGCATGGTGGGTGGGCTTGTGGTGGTAGAGCTTCGTTGCATGTCTACCTGCGGAAATCGGAGCCTGTCCGGGAGATCTTGGACCTGGGAATCTTGCTGGAGACCCCAAATGGGCCTGGGTCTCTGGGTATTTCTCTTATACGACCTAGATGTGTCTGATTTTGTGTTTTGTTTTGGTTTTGGTTTTTTGTTGAGTTGTCCCTGTTCGGGCTCTGTCTCAAGTCGCCCCCCCCCCCCCCCCCCCCCCCAAACAAAAAGTAACGAAAAAAGAAAAAAGGAAAACAAGGAAATGGGTATGTGCCAGAGTATATGTATGTAGGATATGTTTGTATGTATACGTACATAGACCATTATTGCTCATTAGGACTATTTATTAACCCAGTATGGTGGTCAAATACAGCCATCCCTTCACAAGTTTGAACCAGGTCTTGACTGCAGAAGCTACAAAGTTTGCAGGAGAAGGATTAGGATATGATCTGCGATAGAATAAGTATATTTTCCCTGATTTTCTAGATAATCTTATTATTATACAATGCCGGTATCTTATAAATAACCTTAATGGAAACTTGCCTACCACGAATTAGTTACTATCCCTTAACAGAGTGTATTGCTATAGTCTATTCATTAGGCCAAAAATCGTGACCTCTAATCTCTGTAACTCGAAAAGGGCTTGAGCAAATGGGATGCAAATTTCCACCTATATTTCCTGGCTGACTTCACAAATGGTAGAAACAGCAGCTCAATTACTAAAGTTTTCTTCGAGTTATGAGAGATTGGGGTCGTGAGTTATGGCCTGTAATGAACAAGATATAGCCTATAGCCCATTCATTATAAGTAGGCCAGATCTCGGGAACCATAACAACTATAACTCAAAAAGGGCTAGAACAAATGGGCTGTAATTATCAACATGTAATCCCTTTCTGACTTGCAATATGGTAGAAATATTAACTTGATTACTCTAGTCTTTGTTTTAGTTATAGGGGTTAGCGGTCAAGATGTTTAGTCTAATTTTAGGGAATAGACTATAGGACCTTTACCTGACGTCCGTCTGCACCAGCTCCTCGAGACTCTCCGGGCGGGGTGGGTACTTTGGTACGGTGAGGGAAGCGAAGAGGCTCGTCTTGTAGGCCGTTCCTATTATAAAGGCAAACACAAGCCAGGCCGCCACCACCACCTGTGTCGCATTCTGTCCCACCAGTCGCTTCGATAAATTCTGGGCTAGTAGAGTTCCCAGCACCTCTTGCATAACCTCGCTTGCTTTGGGCCGGTGTTTTGCTTGCATGGGGTGTACAGTTGCCCATACACCAAGCTGTTACATAGCTACTTTTAATATTTGGTATTATTGCTAGATGATGTTATGTATAGATATAAGAAGCTCAAAAGCAAAATATAAGTATCTGAAAATGTAATATATTGAATGATTTATATATATTTTTTTGCTAGCCTTTATATACTACCCTCCCCCACCCCCACCGCCCCTGATGAGGGGGGGGGGGGGTCAAACCTCACTGAGGAAAGAGGTTTGGCATCCTCTACCATACCTTAGCCGTTTCTGTCTATCTCTTTTCCTTCTAGGTGCTAGCGAGATTGCCCGATTGGGTGGCACCGCAATGGGGGCTGCTGATGGTGCAGGCATTGACCCGGGGGTGCAAATTCATTGGTTGATGATCCCCTCCCCTGGTGCCAGATCTCATCTCACCCTGGCCCCTTCGGGGGCCCAAGCATTTGGATGGCTTCGGTCTACCAGACTCTGGACTGCTCGGCCAGACAACCCCCTTCTCACTAATCCTAAAATTCCTGACTGATAAAATGGCCACAAACACCTGGCTGATAATATGACCCTACAAATGCTCACCAGTAATAGCAGGGTAATTGGCACTATCAACAAGAGTGCCAACACAGAAAGCCACACTTCCAACGTCATGTTCCGGTAGAGACTCTGCCACTGGGACTGCAGCTGGGGTTTGGCCATGGCGAAAGTGAGGGTAGCGGGCTCGATGAAGAAGGAATAGTCGAACCTCTCTAGATGATGGGGCATTACGGCCAGCTTCATAGGACTGAGCAGGGCTATGCGTGTCTCGATCATGCGCTCCTCCTGTCGAGGATGGAAATGTCTGTGATCAGATCGAGCGACCTACTCTAAACCACATCATCCATGGTAGTGTTTCTATGGCAAAACACCTTCACAGAAAGAACACAAAATATTGTTGTTAAGATAGACATTGTTAACTTTTTGTTTCAGCAAATAAAGTACCTCTAAGCTGCTCCCATTTGATTATTTGGAGCACAACAACTGATCCGCCGAAACAGACCCCAGAATATAAGGAAAAGTACAGTAGTGACCTGAAGAATCTACATCCAAAGTGCATCCATTAAAGTGTTTCTCCTCTAATGGTGTTTTAAATCTAAGGAAAATTACGCTACCATACCTCGTTAATGTCCTCAGTAGTAAGGAGGTTGACAGTGAAGTTAAGTGTGGTGGCTATGGTGTGGAGGATCATGTAGGAGCGACCGGTGTAACTGGAGAGGGAGGAGGTGTCGGATACGTCCAACAGCATCCAATAAGGCGGGAAGGAAAACACGCTCATGTTTACCTGGGCGCCATGGAAACTAGAGGCCAAGGTTTTTGTCAGTTAGTTTTGTAAGGGGCGTCGTTTCAAGAATCTGCAATTGATATCTTACTTTAAGTTTTAGTACCCAAACTTGGTTGGATACTGAACCGGTCTTCTCACAAAAATCCCAAGCGCCCACAGCTGGGGGTTGAACACGGGGCTACATAGTTACTATAATGGCACTATAACCTTTGCGACAACTGAGGTACCCCACTTGTCTGAATTATTTCCGTCAAGTGCGTTTTACAATCAATATATGACACCAGTTTTAGCTCTAATACACATTTAGGTTAGTTCTTACAAATCAAATTGGAATACAATGATAGGTGACCGGACAGTTCACGTCTTTCCTACGTTGAATAAAACCGTCTAATAGTTGCCAGAATATAATGAAAAAGGATGTCCCTGGCAGTGAAGGAGTTAACTCAAATGGAACTTTTGTATTGCACTCGTGATAATATTTACTAATATTTTATTTATATTATATTATATATATGTATACGGTATTATATATTCTTCTTCTTCTTATTATTATTATTATTTATATTAATATTATACATATTATGCATATTTACTATTCATATTAATATTTACTTGGTGTACTTATCCGGGAAGAGAGGGATGGATGAGGTATGGATGAGCCCTGTAGCTGGAGTCCATGAAGCCAACTGTACAACCTGGCTGCCTTCGGGGGTGTAGGGAAGATGGCTCAACACAACCCACCTCAAGCATGAAAAACAAAAGTACAAATATAGGAGAAGAAAAAAAAAACGTCAAAATGTGGTCAAAACGGAAGTAATATATTTAAATGTTTCAATAGTAAAATATATATAAGAAAACACAAGTAGAAATAACGAAATGTCAATATGTTATCAGACCAGAAGTATATATATTCTTCTCAATAAAAAAAGGACAGCAACATAAACAGAGTGTACAAATGTGGTCATATCGGACGTAATATGAGCAAATGTTCCAAAACAATCCGTCTCATCAAGAAACAAAATAAAAAGTGTAGTCATATCGGTGGTGTTGTGTTGATCTTGGAGAATGCTGGCAAGTTGTCGATTATTTCTTCTTGCGGGTGGAGAGGTTAGTAATAGTGTATTCATGCTAAAAAAAACACCCAGTATGAGTCTAGGAAGTGGTGTAGGTGCTGGTATTGTTCTTTATGCCTCGTGTCACCGTACCTATATATTTACCTTTATAATAATCTCACCTGTATGCCTGTACGTGGTGTTGTGATAAAATAAAGGTGACCATGCTTGAAAAAGACCCTAAGAAGCTGTGTTTTGGCCTTCTATGTATATTCACCTGTGTAATTATCTCACCTGTCTTCCTGTACATGGTGTTGCGAGGTCAGTAATAGGGTGTTCATGCTAGAAAACACCCAGTATGGTGTGGGTGTTGTTGTTGTTGTGTTACCATAGCTGTGTATATCACCTATCTTCTTGTACGTGGTGTTCCGAGGTCAGAAATAGTGTGTTCATGCTAGAAAACAACCAATATGACTCTAGGAAGTGGTGTAGGTGTTGTTGTTGTTTCTGCCTCGTGTCACCGTACCTACAGTATATATTTACCTGTATAATAATATCATCTGTCTTCTTGTACGTGGTGTTGAGGTCAGAAATAGTGTGTTCATGCTAGAAAACGCCCAGTATGACTCTAGGAAGCGGTGTAGGTACAAAGGAGTACAAAGGAAATCAAGCAACAATAGGTCTAGTGACCCTTCTAGGCTGCTTGTCCTCCAAAACACTGAGGATCAAGTGTCCAAACAGTGGTTTAGAGTGGGTAAGGGAACATTGGAAAGGGAACTACTGCCCTGGAACTAATGTCCGTGGCAGGACTAGGAAGTTAGTAGGGGACATATGGGTTAGTAACTGAGGGGAGGATAAAATAAAGTTATTCATTTACAAACGCAGTCAGTCGCGGGTTTGATGCGAGATATTTGTCTAGGCGGAGTTTAAATGAATCAACGGTGCTGCAGTCTATAACGTCTCGTCTCGGGGAAGCCCATTCCACAAGTTGACAACTCAATTGAAGAAGAAATTCTTAGATTCGTGTGAGTTAAAAGATTTACCAATAATTTTGCAACCGTTTCCCCGCGTGTAATTAGATTGGTCGATAGTGAAGTACTTACTACAGTTCATATTGTCGATGCCTTTGATGATTTTGAACACTTGAATTAAGTCACCTCTTAATCTGAGCTGGGTTAAAGGAAATAGATTTAATTCTCTAAGACGCTCTTCGTATGGTTTGTTCTTTAGGCTAGGTATCATTTTGGTAACTATACGTTGAACTCGTTCTAGCTTGTTTATGTCTTTTTGGTAATAAGGGCACCAGAGCATTGAACGCAGTATTCCAGAAGAGGGCGGACTAGGTGTTGATGTTGTTGTTACCTTGTGTTACCATAGCTGTATATCTCACCTATCTTCCTGCACGTGGTGTTGAGAGGTCAGAAATAGTGTGTTCATGCTAGAAAACACCCAGTATGACTCTAGGAGGTGGTGTAGGTGCTGGTGTTGCTCCCGCCCATTCACCACCACCACCACCAAACGGGCGGACCACACCATCAGACGGGCGGTATCAGCGAGGCCGGCGAAGGTGCTCAGGAAGGGCGTGATGGGCGGCTGGCTTACCAACACCACCACAGTCACGCACCAGGTCAAACGTCGTAACTAGAATTAAACCCCTTTTGTACATTATATCTATGTACTCAGGCCCAGTCCCCACTTTTCCTATTTTTATTTTATTTTTTTATTTTTTATTTTTTTTATTTTTTTTACTCTTTTTTTATTTTTTTTATTTTTTTATGTTTTTTTATTTTTTGGGGGGTGACTCAAGGCAGAGCAAGAACAAGGACAACACAAAACACAACAGAAAACAAAGAACACACCAAAAAAATATATATATATACAAATTCACACACTTTCGGATACCATAATTTCTAACCCACTCATACTATTTCTTGGACTTCACAAATTTCTGATTATGGAATACTGTATATCTCTGGAATCGAACTTTTGATTATAATATACTTTCATTAGTTTATTCAAGTGCATTGGGGTTTGTAATTGATGATTAATGTTAAGAACGGGGTGTTACTTAATACAGAAGTAATGAAAACATAATACACATGTATTAATTTGTTCTATTGGTAATATTACCGACCGTTAATAAGGGTTACTCAGCCATCTATACTCTGTTCCAAATAGGTAGGCCAGAAATCTAGAAACCTAACCTAGGTAACTCAAAAAGGGTTTGAGAAAATGGGCTGTAAATTTCCACACATATTTCCTGGGTGACTCTTCCCAAATGGTAGAAGTATTAGCTCGATTAGTCTAGCCGTTTGCGAGTTATAGAGGTTAATGTTGAACAGTTTTAGCCTACTTAAGGGGTTGTCACACGAGCGATTTTTCCGTCAATCTTTACGGGCAATTGTAGTCTGGCAGCTTCAAAACACAAGTTCCGTAAGAATTAAACTACCTAACATAATCTAACTTCGATCTAGTTTCTGATTACAATTCAAAAGTATCCCTAAATATTACCAGAAAAAACTGGCTCATGGAAAATTGACGGAAAAACCGCTCATGTGGGTATAATAGAACTAACCTTACGAGCTGACGGGAGTGCTGTAGCGAGGGCCTGGGAGAGGTTGGTGGGTTGTTGTTGTTGTTGGTGTTGTTGGTATTGTTCCTTCACCTCCACCACCCCCACCCCTCTACCTCCTCCCTTCTGAGTCACCTGGTTCAGAGTTAGATTAACAAACGGAGTATTATACAACCGGCCAAATAAGTAATGTCTCGGCACCAAGTATATTTTGATCAATAATTGGTATCAGCAATATCTTAACATGATTTATTCATTTCTAGTGAGATATACACGCATGTTCCTACAATTACCCACCCTATTCAATTTCTGACTGACATAAATACAGTACAGAGCGAGCCAAACGTAATGACATGACTTATTAGCACCACTGTACATTATGCCACTAAATAATTAGCAAGCATTTTGACCTCAACGTCCCTTGAATTTTGCTATCTATAGCTCTTTTGGTTTTGGGTGAGACACTCGTTACAGACAACCTGCCTTGTGCCTCCTTCATACACATAGAACAAGAAAATGTCCAATACTATATACATGATCTCCGCCAAGTGTACCAATCAGATACATTCAGACCGATTTACGTGTGTTTTTTTAGCTGGCTCCCTAGACCTATATCAAGCTTTATAAAACACCCTCACCCCTTCGAGGCTATAACAATTCAGAACTTCAGTTAGGATCAAGTGGCTTCAGTCCTGACGCTATTCTTGACATTCACTATGCTGGCTAAATATTTCAGAAAGGTTGATAGCTTCTGAAGTCCTATTTTAACTAAACTATATACTGTATATTATAACTAAATGAAGAGCTACACATGGTATCTGAGCTGCATTAAAGAACCAAGGCAGGGGCACGACATATTTAGCTAGCTAGAATGATCATATTCTACTCCAAAAACCTCTGTTCTTGTTCTACAAGACATTACTATAATAAACTGGTTAATTTTCAACAAGTCTTTTACTCCAAATTGTCCTCACTAGTTGGATAAATCAAAAGAGCTGAAGTGGTGGCTGATTAGTTAGTTAGTTAAAATAAGACTTCAGAGGCTATAAACCCTTCTGGATTATTAAGCCAGCACACTGTAAGTCAATAATGGTATATAAACTGGAGCCCCCTATCGAGAACTCCAGTCCCTTGTTGACAGAATTACTAATTAATCTACGAGCATACGAAAAACGTATATACCTGTTTAATAATAGGGAGAGAGGAAGTAGTGCTGTCTGTTATAAAGATGATGTCACAGTGAGGTCTGGTGGTCTCGTCTAGCACAGACATCAATGCTCCTTCAAACCCAGAGGCATCTCCTGAAATTATCAATGAAAAGTAAATTAATATTAGACTATTGATTAGATATGTAACTGAATGGCTATCTCCATGTATCGATATATATATATATATATATATATATATATATATATATATATATATATATATATATATATATATATATATATATATATATATGTATATCCTCTATCCTGTAGTGTATCAAATCTCATTAATTCTTCACCTACAGCTACCAACCCTTAAGGATTATTAACCCCTTCTTTACCGTGAGGTCTTTTATGTTTGATTCCGGCTACACATAGACGATTTTGTGAAGCTTATGAAAGATATATGGTAGCTAAAAGGATTAATTGAGATAGTCTGTAGCCCTTTAATGGACAGACGTACTTCCTAAGCTGAACAAAATCGTCTAATAGTTGCCAAAATATAATGAAAGTGCATCACCGGCACAGAAGGGGTTAAGCCAGCATAAGGCAGGAAGAAATTCAAGACTAAAGCCTCCATCGAAAACCCTAGTCCCTGGATCGTAGTTTGTGTATCTCTTTTCATAATATCATCATTTAGTAAGGGCCCCAGCTAATAGATGGAGCACAGGCCATATTCTTAAGGGAGCCCACCTCGCTTTTTTTATCTTTATCTCCCCCTCTCTTTGGCTTGTATCCATTCGGCCCCATTCAGCCTACTGTTTTAAGACGTTTACCCCCATCCAGGTGTCAATATTTTCCTGGCGAGCAGTAGCGAGCCAGCGTATATATATATTTGTTTTGACAGCAAGCTAAATTTGTAAATTTTTCGATAGAAAAAAATTCTCCGGCGAAGCCGGATTTCTCCATACAATGCTGGCTCGCTATCGCTCGCCAGGAAGAAATCAACACCTGGTGGGGACAAACGTCTTAAAACAGTAGGCTGAATGGGGCCGAATGGATACAAGCCAAAGAGAGAGGGATAGAAAGAGACAACAGCGAGGCGGGCTCCTTTAAGAATATGGCTGTTAGAGTGAGTTTTCTTTCTGTTTACTCTTTGGCCCTTGGGTCGCGTTGATCAGTATTCCATTATGTGTTGAGAGGAGTAGACGTTCAGACAAAGTGATCCGTGTTGGCGCAGAACACAAATAAAGAGTACGGTCGCGCTAATAAGTCATGTCCCAGCTGTCATTACTTTTGGTTCGCTTTGTGCTGTATTAATGTTTGTCAGATGTTGAATAGGGTAGGGGTAATTCTGCATAACTACTACTCCTGCTATTTTATGTTTAATTTATTTTATTTGTGTATGTTAATGCTTTGTAAGTGTGTATTTTCTATTTAGAAAGTGAGGAAAGCCCAATTTATTAGCATTTGTATTATTAATTGTAATTCCGATACCTCAACAATCTAGGGGAGAGTTTGGGAATGCGGGGTTTTGGGTGGAGTAAAAATAGGGGTATTATGGGAATAACTCTAAAAATGTAATAAATACAATTTAAAAAACACCAAAATGTTGAAATCCGAGCCAAGTTTTGGCAAAAATTGGCTCGGATTTGGCCAATTTTCAGAGTCCAAAAAGGGCAAAATTGGAAAACAAAATTGACTCGGATTTCACCCTTTTTCAGCTGAAGAAAACCCCAAAGTGTTGACCAAACTTGGCTGGTGTTTGTCGAATTTTCAGAGTCCAAAATCACAGTAACCTCATTTTGAAAGTTGGCTGGGGTTTTCTTGTTTTTCACTGTTGAAAAACTCAGTAAGGATGTGGTTAACATTAGCCTAACCTAACCTAGTATTATGGGTGGGGGCTGCCGCCCCCACACCCCCGCTAAATCCATGAAATCAGAGCCAAGTTTTGTCATTAACCTAACCAAATAACCTAACCTAGTATTATGAGGTTAACATTAGCCTAACCTAACCTAACCTAATCTAACCTAGTATTATGGGTGGAGGCTGCCGCCCCCACACCCCTGCTATATCCATGATATCCGGGCCAAGTTTTGTCATTAACCTAACCAAATAACCTAACCTAACCTAACCTAGTATTATGGGGTTAACATTAGCCTAACCTAACCAAACCTAACCTAACCTAGTATTATGGGTGGGGGCTGCCGCCCCCACACCCCCGCTAAATCCATGAAATCCGAGCCAAGTTTTGTCATTAACCTAACCAAATAACCTAACCTAACCTAACCTAGTATTATGGGGTTAACATTAGCCTAACCTAACCTAACCTAGTATTATGGGTTTTGCTCTTATTGGACTCTGAAAATTGGCCAAAACTTGGCTCGGATTTCAACATTTTTGGGTTTTTTCAATTTTATTTATTACATTTTTAGAGTTAGGCTATTCCCACTGTCCACAATACCCCTATTTTTACCCCACCCAAAACCCCGCATACCCAAACTCTCCCCTAGATTGTTGAGGTATCGGAATTACAATTAATAATATAAATGCTAATAAATTGGGCTTTCCTCCCCTTCTAAATAGAAAATTCACACTTACAAAGCATTAACATACGTGAGTGTGGGGGGGGGGGAGGGGGCCTGAGGATATGTCCCTATATAATGGGCGAAATTGGTCTTTTTTACATGGAAAAGACCCTGTAATGCAAGCCCTAGGCGTCTATTTACGGTTATATATTGAAGAAAAATAGCCATACTCGAGAAATACCGCCAACAATACCCCTAAATGTGAGGAAAACTAACCTGGCATGAGGCCTTCCAGGAGGTTGTGTTTGAAACTGACGTCACACTTCACAGGCGAACTGCATTGTGGGTACAAGTTAAAATGTATTGTTACAAATCGATATCCCAAAAACTAAATGTAGAAAAATTAGAAAGTAATAAATTCAGACAGTATGTAAAACACTGGAAGAGACAATTGTAAAAGATAATAATAATTTGTTGGGAAAATAAATCACTAGGTGAAGCTCGACTCTCATTGGCTAATGAACATCCGGGAACTTCTGGGAGGAGCCTAGCATGTAAACAAAGTGTTGTGGACTGGACTGGACTGGCTGGACAAAACTAGGACTTAACTCTGAAAATTGCATAGAGGGGTGACAATGAAATTGACAAAATAAGAAAAGTATCCCTTATCCGCGTATCTGTAGGGTCCCTTGAGTAAGGTAAGATCAACAACAAATAATTACCTAAGACAGGAATCCCGTAATCGAGGAGTAGTAGTGGTGCAATTAACCCCAATTATTGATCAAAACATAATTGGTGCCGAGACATCACTTATTAGCGCGACTGTACATTATTTGTTGACTCAGTTTTGTAATGAGCAACATGGTGATCAAAGGAGATTTATATAATGTAACTGACGCATAATTAACCCTTTGAGTACCAGCGACGTGTGCTATACTTTATGCTAGCTATATTTAGACGATATTGTGCAGCTTAGGAAGGATCTGCGGTAGTAAAAAGGGTTAAGTGAGATAGTTCGAACCTGTTACTTACTGGAGGCTTTTTTTAACTGAATAAACTCATCTAATAGGAGCCAGAATAAAGTTAAGAGGACGGCACCGGCACTGAACGGGTTAATAACTATACTCTGTTGTTTATTTATATTTATTATTATTTTTATAAAATAGCGAGAAACTGAATTATGCCCATCTTAATTACTCAGCTATTATAAGTCTGTATAGCCTAATATGATGTTGATTGTGAAAAGCAGTCTATACTGTGATGCAGAGATATAGCAGTTTCATATTTTCACATTAATTATCGTAAATCAACTGCTAGAGGATTAAATTGTCCGCCAGGTTGGATTAATGATTTTTTTACGGCGTGACACCCGCTAGACCCATCAAGTTGTGTGCAACCTACTCACCTACTGAATTGTCATATGACATATTTCATTGTTTTACATGTTCGTACCGTCGTAAATGTATGATAAGGGATCTATATATTAAGATAAAAGTAGTCTCCCTATAAACAGCCCTGCCAACACCTCCGTTACAGTCGTCCGTCTAGACGCCTCTAGACCATAGAGTAAAGATAGATAGAGTCATAAGTGTGACGTCACTAATCTGAACGTAGTGATTCGCGCGTTCGAGAGATGGCACCACGATCGCAAACAAAAATTGGGGGGGTTCCTATTTATTCGCAATAATCCCTACCTTGTACCAATAACGCTATTAATAATCAGTTCAACATTATCCAGAGACTCTGTAAACATGAGAGAGTCCAATAGACATAAGTAGAGGCTACTGTAAAGGCCAGATCATCATGAAAGTGTCGTCATTATGAGGAGGTTCACAGGCAGGCCCCCCCCCCCCCCCCGCCATTGTTGTGAGATTCGGGAGTTGCCAACGTCAAACAGGCTGGGACAAGTATCCTTAGATGTCATAATTATAACGTAAGTACGTATTTCATGTAAATGTCCAGTTTTAGTGCAACTTTACAAATTAACATCTAAATAACATGTAACTAATAATATATATTCAAAATTACATTTTCATTCTTGTTGTGTTGGTTGGAGTTATACAGCTTGCAGCTTATATAAGTATTTTTTATAGTGTAAATGTATACTTAATTTTTCCTCTTGCTTTTATATATCTATTTTATTTTAAATAATTTACAAGTGTTTTTCCCAACATTAATTCACTCTTAACCCATTGACTGCGGGAGACGTTCCAGAATGCCATGACAATTTACAGCAATATACAGGCTTTTAAACCCTTTTAACCCTCTCACATCCTGACGCAATTTCTGAGCCTATTAGGGATACTTTAAAGCCTTTGTTACCATCAGGGGTATCTATAAACCTTTAGTTTGTTTACTTCAACCTCTGCAGTTGTCTTTGAGTTAGCTGTGGGCAGAAAAATAATTTTGGAGAGGTAATTATAAAAGTGAGAGTAATCTATTTCTTATTGCTAATCTGGCAACCTCTGCGTCCTATGGTCATGAGAGGGTTAACCCTTATTTAGTGGGCTAGGTGGTCTATTTGACCGTAGAGCCCAGCGTTTTTTTTTTTACCCTAAATAGGGTTGATTCCGTGCTCATTTTCATGCCTAAATAAGACCCAGAGCGTAAAACAAGTATCTATCCCTGAAAGAGCGTAAACAGAGCTTTCCAATGACACCCGAACCATCCTTGTACGACCACTGGTTCTCTTGCAACGATCGTGCAACACGAGTGCAAAAAACCTAAAATAAGGTAATTTCCTTACATAATTCCCTGTGTAGCGAGTGAGAAAGGAGGGAGAAGGGTGGGATACAGTTCAGTAGGTCCGCCGCGGTGGTGGAGACCGGTCATAAGGGTCCTACGCTCGTCCCACCACTCAGCTCTCTCTCTCAGCAACATTACGTGCTGAAAATGGTGCTCGACAGATGTCGTGCACCGCCACATAGTCCAAATTTATTTCACTCGACATATGTCGCACGCCGCCAATAAGGGGTTAAAGCCTGTAGAATCAAGTACAAGTCAGCGGGAGCACGGCAGGCCACCCGTCCTCCCTCCAGCCAGCCGGACGGTGCACTGAGGAGTATGAGCCATACTCTCGCAAGATATACAGCGCTGCCAAAGCCAAATGTAGCTCGGCATTAGCAATAATTGCTCAGTATTAGCGAATGTCTATGGTAGCGCTGCGGGTGAAGCCTGCGAGCTACGAAGCTCGTTTTTGTGTCATTTTGAAGCTATTTTCTTTTAGTTTTTGCTGAATACATTTAATTTCATTCAGACACTTGCTTAATCAATCAAGAGTGCCTGAATGAGCCCTAATATGACGGAAGTAGGCGGAAATATGCCTGCAGCGTAAGTGTTAAAGACGTTCCCTCTTTAATCTAATGCCCCCTCATTATGCGGACTTTCCCTTACTGTGGTAACACTGCAGACAAGCCAGGCGAGCAGATATCAAGGAGTATTTAATAAGGAATACCCACTTGGACCTTATGCCAGACTGGAAGACTGGCATAATAGTCCCCCTATATAAGGGCAAAGGGGAAAGAGGAGTGTGTGGTAACCACTGAGGAATATGTCTTCTAAGCGTAGTAGGGAAGGTATACAGTAGGGTAGTGATTGAGAGAGTGAGAGTGAGAACGCAGATATGGATAGGCGACGAGCAGGGAGGTTTTAGGAAGGGAAGAGGATGTGTAGATCAGATTTTTACCCTGAATTGTGCTGTGGAGAAATATCTGGAGAAGAAACAAAAGGTGTATGTTGCCTTTATGGACTTGGAGAAGGCCTATGACAGAGTGGATAGAGAAGGTTTGTGTAAACTATTTAGAATATAGGGAGCAGATGGCAAGTTGTTGAAGGCAGTGAAGAGCATGTATGAGGGTGCAAAGGCGGCAGTACGTGTGGAGAGTGAGCAGAACGAGTTCTTTGACCTGAATGTTGGTTTGAAACAGGGGTGTGTGATGTCCCCGTGGTTGTTTATTGTATATATGGATGGAGTCATGAAAGAAATACTATCAAGAGCAGTGGATGCTGGTGTATCGCTGTAAAGGGAGGGAATTGAGTGGAAGCTACCTATACTGCTGTTTGCGGATGATACAGTTCTGATGAGTGATAATGAATGGGAGTTGCAGGGTCTGGTAAATAAGTTTGGAACAGTGTGCGAAAAACGGAATTTGAAGGTAAATGCGGGGAAGAACAAGGTTATGGTCTTCGAAAGTGGTGGAGGTGAAGGCTATGGAGATCGTCAACTCTTTTAAGTATCTGGGCAGTGTGTTGAGTAAAGATGGGACTATGGATGAAGAAGTGCGGGAGAGGGTGCAACAGGGGAAGAGGGTTGTAGGAATGCTGAAAGCAGTAACAAGAAAGAGGGTGGTCAGTATGGAAGTGCAGAAGGCCTTGCATGACAGTGTGGTAATCCCGACACTGACTTACGTAAGCGAAGCATGGACGTTGGTTGAGAGACTCAGACCAAGAGTGAGAGCAGTGGAAATTAATTACCTAAGAAGTGCGTGCGGAGTTACATGGAGGGATAGACAGACTAATTAGGAAGTAAGAAGGAGGTGTGGTGTGGAGGAAGCTGTGCTGGAAAGTGTGAAAAGGAACAACTTGAGATGGTTCGGCCATATGGAACGTATGGAAAGCGAGAGAATGACTAAGGGGCTGTACGAGAGCGAGGTGGAGAGACAGAGAGGGAGAAGCAGACCGAAAGAGAGGTGGAAGGATGGAGTGAGGAAGTATATGAACGACGGCGGTGCTGGTTGGGGGGAGGGGCGTCGACAAACCGGGGACAGAGGTGCATGGGGGCAGTTCATTCGTGGCCACCCCTTCGAGGATCACGGCGTCAGGCAATAGATAGATAGATAGACCTTTTGCTTATAATATTATTGTAATACTCTGTACCCGCAAAAATCCGGCAACCACAAAACTACCTGAGTTGACGTCTGGGATCCAACTATCGTCCAATTGCTCTCATCTCTTGTCTTTCTAAAGTTTTTGAAACTATTCTTGCTTCCAAATTTCTTAAGCATATCTCTTCTCATAAGCTGCTCTCAGATCTCCAGTATGGCTTCCTTAAGGGTCGCTCTACTGGTGATCTTCTTTCATATCTTACTAACTCTTGGTCATCCTCCTTTCGGGACTTCGGTGAGACTTTTTCTATTGCACTAGACATATCGAAAACCTTCGATAGTCTGGCACAAATCTTTAATTTCTAAACTACCCTCCTTCGGTTTCTATCCCTCCATCTGTGCCTTTCTCTCTAATTTCCTTTCCAGCTGTTCCATAGCCGCGGTTGTGGACGGCCATCATTCACTTCCTCACCCTATAAACTCCGGTGTTCCTCAGGGCTCTGTCCTATCTCCTATTATCTTTCTAATTTTTATAAATGATCTCCTCAACTGTACCTCAATTCCCATCCATTCATACGCAGACGACTCAACCTTACACTACTCCATTAGTTTTTCAGACCGCCCCAGCCAGCAATCCCTCAACGACAAACGTAATGAAGCCATAGAACTCTTAAATTCTAATCTAAATACTATCTCCAATTTGGGCAGAGAAAACCTTGTTACCTTTAATGCTTCCAAAACCCAATTTCTCCATCTATCTACCCGTAAGGAACTCCCAGCGGACTATCCCTTATTCTTCAACAATACAAAAATCAATCCTTCATCTTCTCTCAATATTCTTGGTGTCTCTTTTTCTTCTGCTCTCAGTTGGAAGGACCATATTACCAGTCTTGCTTAGGCTGGGTGTGCTCAACCGCCTTAGGGGGTTCTTTTCCCCTGCACAGCTTCTTGCTCTTGACAGGGGCATAGTGCATCCTTGTATTGAGTATTGTTCACATGTGTGGGGAGGTTCCTCTCACACCGCTCTCCTAGACAAAGTTCAAAGGAAGGCCTTTCGTATCATTAACTCCCGTCTACTCACCAAGGCTCTGCAATCTCTCTCTCTCCGCCGCAATGTTGCATCTCTCTCGCTATTCTATCGCTACTATAATAATCAGTGTTCCTCAGAGCTTTCCCAGTGTATACCACCTCCTTTATGTAGGGCACGTGGTACCCGTCTTGCAACTCCATCCCACCCCTACTCTGTGCAACTCTCCAACCCAAGAGTGAAACGTTACTCTCAAACTTTCTTCTACTCAACAGCTGAGCTCTGGAACTCTCTCCCATAGTCAGTCTTTCCCTCTTCCTATGACTTAATTTGCTTCAAACTCTGTGTGTCCAGGCATTTTGGCTCGAACGTCCCTTGATTTTGGCCCTGTCACTCTTTCAACTATGGGGGAGGCACTCGCTATAGGCAGTTCTGCCTTTTGCCTCCCTCAATCACATAGAAAAAAAAAAAAAAAAAAAAAAAACACGTGTATCACCACGAGACTATCACATGTTTTTTTCAAGGAGAACTAAGGTTGCTATCCTAGTGTACGTCTGTGGTAGTACAGTCGGTTAACGCGCGAGTCTGGTCAAACCTACTGAGGTCCCTAACTAGGGTTCGAAACCCCACCAGTCTGGTAAAACCTACTGAGGGCCCTAACCAGGGTTCGAACCCGCACCAGACAGGCCACTGGGCCTGGCGATTTTTAGGAGGGTTAAATTCCCTTCACACAAATCATTTCATTGGTGGCAGTCACGGAACGTGATCTGGTAGCTAGATAGAGCACCCATCACGCTGACCCAAAATAATATTGAGATTGCTGAGGTGATGTGGCTACGATGCCTTACGTCCTTAAAAGAGGCTAAGGACTAGCCTTGTTAAAGAAGAATGCTATGTAATACCCTTTACCCGCAAAAATACCACAACGACTAAACTACCCGAGTTGACGTCTGGGATAGCGTAAAATAGTCGTTGGTGCGAAGTCTAATAAACCCACCACATGTATCACCACGACACTATCACCTGGTTCTTTCAAGGAGAACTAAGGTTGCTAATCTATTGTACGTCCGTGGTAGTACAGTCGGTTAGCGAGCGAGTCTGGTAAATCCTACTGAGGTCCCTAACCAGGGTTCTAAACCACACCAGTCTGGTACAACCTACTGAGGTCCTTAACCAGGGTTCGAATCCGGGCCAGGCAGGCCACTGAGCCGGGGGATTTTCTGGAGGGTTAAATTCCCTTCACACCCAGCATTTCAATGGTGGCAGTCACGGAACGTGATCTGGTAGCTAGATAGAGTACCCATCACGCGGACCCTAAGAATATTGAGATTGCTGAGGTGATATGGCTACGATACCTTACGACCTTAAAAGAGGCTAGGGACTAGCCTTGTTAAAGAAGAATGCTATGTAATACGCTGTACCCGCAAAAATCCCGCAACCACAAAACTATCAAGGTTGACGTCTGGGAGGAACGTCAGCCAGATTGCATTAATTCATTTCGAGTTGTGAGAAGCTAAGGGGTCAAGATTATTGTCAAGTTCGCTGGCGCTACCTATACTCACCTTTGGGCCGTATAGCTAAGGTTAGCTGAGGAATTACTATGGTCACAATGATCACTGTTGTAGCTGGTACCCCCATGACTGTGGCGACCATAAGAACTCTTCAGGTGTCGATTTTTGCCTGCAATTTATGGGAGGAGCCGGGACATTAGTTTACCTAAATACATACACATTTTGCTTTAAGAGGGGTCACCTGCTTTTATTCTCTCTTTTTCTCTCTTTTTCAGGGTTGTATCCATTCTGATCCATTTGCTGTTTTAAGACTTTTATCCCCATCACGGTGTCGATTTTTTTCTGGCGAGTGATAGCGAGCCAGCATTGTATGAAGAAATCCGGAATCGCCGGAGACATTTTTCTATCGAAAAATGTACAAATTTAGCCTGTTGTCAAAAACATTTTAAAATAATATAATGGTTCGCTACCGCTCGCCAGGAAAAACATCGACACCTGGATGGGGATAAAAGACTTAAAAAAGTAGGCTGAATGGGACAATATATACAAGCCAGAGAGAGAGAGAAAAATACAGAAAAATTGCAGGTCATCCCCCTTAAGAGTGGGTGCGTAGGTGTGGGGAGCGGGAGGTTGGCGATTTTAGTTTGAAGGGGGGTCTGGTGATGTGTGTGTGTGTGTGTGTGTGTGTCAGTGTATGTGTTTTTTTACCTTGAATGAAGTCTAGGGAGTAAACTAGGCAAACAGTAAAGCCGGTATCATACGAGACTATTTATAGTCAACATTTGATGATCAACATTTATCTGGCAACTGTTACGACCGGCACTACGAAATAAACAAGGGCACTTAAGAATGGACTAGATGATAGGCTATATCTGCAACAACGGTACGCTAATTCCAAACCCTCGAACTATTACGCCGGTGAACAAAACACTTAAAACCCTCCAGAGTTAATCTACTGGATAACGGGGTATCAATTAACTGGGTTTTAGTGCACTTCTACAAAGGCTTACCGATGACGGCAAAGCCTACTCACAACAGGAGTACTTTACGTTAATAAAATGCTCTTAAGTAATAACAATGCTTGAATAAACAATAACAAGATTTAATAAAGGAGTATAATGCTTACGTTAACTTTAGTGTGAGTCTGTACTCAACACTAAACTCTACAATGCTCTATGAAAACACTGGAAGTCTAGTCCTACAGCAATCAGATATGGAATCTTCTGAAAACGTCTGATGCTCTAAGATGCTCCTTAATATAGAACAGAAATAATGCAGGGGCAGGACACCAAAGCGTGTATCTTAAATACACCAAAAAGTAGGATACATAAATTTATGAAACAAGGGAGTGCAACAACTCTGTGACAGCACTAATAATCGCCACTCAAAACAGTACTTCCTTAGCCAACGTAACAGCCAAACTGGGTTGTGCACTATGCATCAACCTAGGCTAAAATAAGGCGTGAATAATTCCTAAAGCATACACAATTAAAGTTAATAAACACAATGCTGTCTTTCTCACTAATAAAGTCTAGCAGTGGCATAAAAGGTACTATGAAACTAGGCGGAGCGCAAGCATGCTCGTAGCCTACTGTCTCCCCTTGAACAGATTTCCCTTAGGTTACGTTAAGTGACTTGGAGGCTCTCTTGGTAAGTCCAGATCTCAAGTATCTGGTCTTACCCTGGCACTCCACAAAGGTCAACAAAATGAGGTAGCAAGCATACTGGTAAGTGTAGGCAAAAGCCCTTCACCTGTATACTGCTACACTCGCAAAGGAAAATATGCGCAAGGGTTACAGGCTACCTAGCTTCGTCGATGTTGTACAGGCTCTGACTTGCCACATACATAACTCAGACAACGACCAAAGATACCTTCCACTGTCTAGCATTAAATAATGGGAAAGAACAGCTCAATAATTAGAAGCACCCCAACACTAGGCTACCATATGACTATGACTCTAATAATCTCTAAAGCTAGTGCAAACATATATGGAGAACTGGTGCTGGTAATATGACTGGCCGACTATGGAAGTCGTATGCAGAACCAGAAGGGATAAGTAATTGAATAAAGAGAGAAGTATGAAAAAGAAGAAGTTCAGAAAGAGAAATAGTAGTACAGGGGTTAGATGGGGGGACAGATTGCAAAGGACATGTAGGACCAAGCACGCTATGCCAAGCTCTGCAGGAGAAACGCGGGCAGGAGCCCCTCCAGCACTAACAAAGGCAGCAGCACCCAATCACAGACGACTACGTCATGAGGAGCAGGCGTCATATGACGCGCCAGGCCCGCCAGCCAATCACGAGCGTGGGAAACTCCTCCGAGCGAGGGAAGCGCACGTACATACAGACGCACATAATACCACCTCACTGCTCGCTCTCTTTCTCCTTAAAACTTCACACAACATATCTTATATTCTATCAATGATATAAAATACTTCCAAGTGTCACAGACAAGAATAAAGATCACCAATGATCTGTCTGTGACAACATGAACTCTATGAAAGAAAGAACATCGTTCTACGATTATTGTAGCCCATTTCACTGCCCTGGCGAGCGCTAGCGAGTTACGAGTGCATTCTGGCAAGCTGGCTAGCGTAACACAACATTTATGGAATATTTTGCAACGGTATCAGAAACTAGACTGATGATGTATGAATTTAGGCAACCAAAATAGTTTATATGTTGACCTCATAAGCTGCCAGACCAGTATTGAGTATAAATATTGAGTGAAAAAGCGCTCATGTGATACCGGCTTAAGGCTCGAAAATGTCTAAAGAACGAGGAAGGAGTGTGGCGACGATCCCTGGCGCACAACTATTTTACTGTAAGGAGGTGTCACACGAGCGAGGAAGGAGTGTGGTTACGATCCCTGGCGCACAACTATTTTACTGTAAGGAGCTGTCACATGAACGAGGAAGGAGTGTGGTTACGATCCCTGGCGCACAACTATTTTACTGTAAGGAGGGGTCACACGAGCGAGGAAGGAGTGTGGTTACGATCCCTGGAGCACAACTATTTTACTGTAAGGAGGTGTCACACGAGCGAGGAAGGAGTGTGGTTACGATCCCTGGTGCACAACTATTTTACTGTAAGGAGGTGTCACACGAGCGAGGAAGGAGTGTGATTACGATCCCTGGCGCACAACTATTTTACTGTAAGGAGGGGTTACACGAGCGAGAAAGGAGTGTGGTTACGATCCCTGGCGCACAACTATTTTACTGTAAGGAGGGGTCACACGAGCGAGGAAGGAGTGTGGTTACGATCCCTGGAGCACAACTATTTTACTGTAAGGAGGGGTCACACGAGCGAGGAAGGAGTGTGGTTACGATCCCTGGTGCACAACTATTTTACTGTAAGGAGGTGTCACACGAGCGAGGAAGGAGTGTGATTACGATCCCTGGCGCACAACTATTTTACTGTAAGGAGGGGTCACACGAGCGAGGAAGGAGTGTGGTTACGATCCCTGGCGCACAACTATTTTACTGTAAGGAGGTGTCACACGAGCGAGGAAGGAGTGTGGTTACGATCCCTGGCGCACAACTATTTTACTGTAAGGAGGTGTCACACGAGCGAGGAAGGAGTGTGGTTACGATCCCTGGCGCACAACTATTTTACTGTAAGGAGGTGTCACACGAGCGAGGAAGGAGTGTGGTTACGATCCCTGGCGCACAACTATTTTACTGTAAGGAGGTGTCACACGAGCGAGTAAGGAGTGTGGTTACGATCCCTGGCGCACAACTATTTTACTGTAAGGAGGTGTCACACGAGCGAGGAAGGAGTGTGGTTACGATCCCTGGCGCACAACTATTTTACTGTAAGGAGGGGTCACACGAGCGAGGAAGGAGTGTGGTTACGATCCCTGGCGCACAACTATTTTACTGTAAGGAGGTGTCACACGAGCGAGGAAGGAGTGTGGTTACGATCCCTGGTGCACAACTATTTTACTGTAAGGAGGGGTCACACGAGAGAGGAAGGAGTGTGGTTACGATCCCTGGTGCACAACTATTTTACTGTAAGGAGGGGTCACACGAGCGAGGAAGGAGTGTGGTTACGATCCCTGGTGCACAACTATTTTACTGTAAGGAGGTGTCACACGAGCGAGGAAGGAGTGTGGTTACGATCCCTGGCGCAAAACTATTTTACTGTAAGGAGGGGTCACACAAGCGCTTTTTCCGGCAATTTTCGATTAGCAAGTTTGATAGTTTGAAGCTTTTTTACACTGGGATCGGGAACTAGACTGAAGGTATATTATATTTAGGTGGCAGATATCTGATGTACCCGAAATTTTAAGGGGGGGGGGGGGGGGGATGGGCCGGTTTTCTGGACCACTTTCTCCCTCATGTTTAGCCCCATTAGTTTTCAGATGTTAAGATGTTTGCCCCATTAGTTAGTCGATTTTAAGACCTTTCCCCCATTTCTTTCTCGATATTTAGACCTTTCGTGCAATTTAGGTGTCGATGTTTTCCCTGGCGAACGATAGTGAGCCTGTAATGCTGGAAGAATCGGCCTTCGGCCGGGACATTTTTCTACCGAAAAATTTACAAATTAATCTAGAAGGGGGATCTAATGGATTTTTTTTTTTTTTTTTTTATTAATTTGATGGAGGTCTAGGGAGGAAACTAGAAAAATAACGTATACGTGAAAAATCGCCCAAAAAGTGAACCATCCCCCCTTAAGCCTGCCAGACTACAATTGCTCCTAAAAATTGACGGAAAAATCGCTCGTGTGACACCGCCCTTACATGAACAGAGCCAAGGGGTGTGAGGAGATTGCCCAAACATCTCCACCTACCGGGATCGAACCCTTGACTTCTTGGGGTTTTTTTTTTTTTTTTTTTTTTTAAGAGACAATGAACGGAGGAAGGAAAAACACAGATAAAACAAAAAGGTCCATGTGCCTAAAGGCATCCTCCATTCATAAAATGTTTGTAACAACTGGATTTAAACATTTGTAGATTGTAAGTTTGTGGAAAGCAATTCGAGGGAAGTGAATTCCAAAGAGTAGTAGCTCTGGGAATAAATGAATTCTGATAAGCAGAAGTTCTGCATTGTGGAGGAGAAAGTGTAAATTCATGGACGCTCTCAGCTGCCCTAGTTCTACGGGGAAAGATGTGGAGAGGCGGCACAATTGAAGCAAGTTCCTCGGAACAATTGCTGTGAAAATATCTGTAGAATAATGCAAGGGATGCAACGTTTCTTCGTATGGATAATGTAGGAAGGTCCTGTGTGATTGCAGGGTTATTGATTAATCTAATAGCTTTATTTTGAATTTTGTCCAACGGCCTCAATGCAACCACTCCACTTCCACCCCACAGAGGTGAACAGTAATCCATCTGAGAACGCACATGACTTTTATATATCACGGCCAACTGCTCGTCAGTGAAGAATAAACTAGTTGTAAACTAGTTGTAAACTAGCGTACTACCAATGGCACCACAAGCCACCCCGACCAGTCTGTTCCGAAGGTTCAAACTAAAATAATATGTTTATTAGCCTTATTGAACAAAATTACAAAACTTAATGCAGATTTCTACCAACATAAAAACTAAAATATTAATATGCAAGGCTGACCTAAGGAAATGGGAAATTTTGTGATGAGCTCAATTAAAAATATATTACTATATAATAATATGGGTGGACACCAAACATACTGCAGGCACTATGTGGTTTTCAACCTCAACCAAAATTCAGTAACATTTCAAAAAATCAGAATAATATCTAATTGTTATATCTTCATTATCACTATCAGCGGTATTTCTAAAACTTGCCAGAATAGATTGAACCTGAAGACCTTGGTGAGCGAGCCAAAATGCCTTACCTGCGTTAAGGGGACACTGACTGCTTTTTTTGGCCTATAAATTCATTCATTCATAAATTCTTCGCTAGACATCCATCAAACTTAGAGAAACATCCCCTTAAGATAAATGTGTACATTTTTCGGTAGAAAAATTTCTCGGCCCGATTCCTCTTACAATTACAGGCTCGCTATCGATCGCCAGGAAAAAAATCAACACCTAAATGGCACGATAGGTCTTAAAATGTATAACGAAATGGGACGAAAGGTCTTAAAGTCGCCAAACAAATGGGCCGAACTTCTAAGAATCTATAAAATAATGAGACTAAACAGGAGGGAGAAAGGGGACCTGAAAAAAGCAACTTCCTCCCCTTAACCCTTGCTATATATTCGATTACGTATTTATTTTCTGTGTTCTGGCTATTATTAGATCATTTGGACAATGTTATCATCTGTCTCCAATTCAGGTACCTCGATAATTATATCATATATACAATCTTTATGACCCATACATCATTCCTATATATTTCATTACCATCGGAAATTAAAAATATTGCATTAGACTTAGTGGGTTAATTAAGGGTGGAACCAAGAGAGGCGGCCATCTTGAATCAGTGGAGATCTATTTTGTATTTGTTTATTTTCCACCGTATTTTTAGAATTTGTGTAAACCTCTACATCAATGCTAAGAGCAGCGGGGGTCTGGGGGCGGCAGCCCCCAGGTGAGGTTAGGTTAATGACAAAATATGCTTTTTTGGGTGGCATATCCAAAGATTGTTGGATAATTGGTAAATACTAATTTCCGATGGTCGGGGGCTGAGGGAGTGCTGGAGGGACCTTGATGACCCTGGTCTCTGGGTCTTCTCCTAGATGTGTGTGAATTTATGTTTTGTCTGTGTCTGTTTATTGTTTTATGTTGTGTTTTGTGTTTTCCCTGTTCTTGCTCTGTCTTGAGTCAGCCACCCCAAACAAACAAAAACAAAAAAGGAAAAGGAGAGAAAAAGAAAAGAAAAAAATAGGAAAAGTTGGGATTGGGCCTGAGTAAATAGATATAAATAGATATAAATAGATAGGAATGAAGTATGGGTCATAAAGATTATATATATATGACATAATTATCGAGGTACCTGAATTGGAGGCTGATGATAACCTAGACCGATGATTTTATTCAGATTATAAGAGGTATATGAAAGTTAGAGGGTTAAAGGTCTCTCTCTCTCTCTCTCTCGTTGTACGCTATTTTGTTTTGTTTTGTTTTTTCTATGTGAATGAGGGAGACAAAAGGCATAACTATGGAGACAAAAGGCAAAGCTGCCTGTTACAAGTGTCTCCCCCGAAGTTGAAAGAGTGATAGAGCCAAATTCGAGGTATGTTAGAGTCAAAATGTCTGGCCACACAGAGCTTGAAGCAGTTTAAGTCATTGGATGGGGGAAAGACAGATTGAGGGAGAATAAATTGCCAAAATATATTAAAACATTGGTTAGCAAGCCACAATTGACTACTTGCGAGTTTCAGGCTATAAATAAATTGGAACTGTAGACGTCGATGGTGAATAAAAATGCAATATTAATATAGGTTTTTGATGGATAAAGAATATGTTGAAAAAAATGTCTATGTGTATGAAGGAGACAAAAGGCAGATTGCCTGTAACGGGTGTCTCCCCCAAAACCAAAAGATTGACAAGGTAGAATTCAAGGGACGTTGTGGTAAAAAATGCCTGGACACACGAAATGTAAAGCAGTTTAAGTCATAGGATAAAGGAAAATTTGATTGAGGGGGAGAGAGGGTTTTATGTATTAATTGTACCACAACCGTATTTTAGCTGGTAATTCTGCTAAACACTGATGTCTACAGCTACAACTTCCTTATAGAACGCAACTCGCAAGTGGTCAAATCCCTACCTGTGTAGAGAACGTGGGAGCTGTGTAGGTACTGTATGTCTGACAAACCTTCACAGTATATATGTACTCGAATGTGAGGCTGGCATTTGCGCAGTATGTTGCAAACTCCCTTACGCACACACTCTCACACACAATTATACACACCCACACTCTCTCTCGCTCTCTCTCTCTCTCTAGATTTTTGTTTTAATTTAGTGTAGCTGTATAAATTATAATGATATTGAATGTAAAGAATAACCATTGTATTAATGGAATAACATTTCTGATTCTGATTCTGAATTTCTGATTCTCTCTCTCTCTCTCTCTCTCTCTCTCTCTCTCTCTCTCTCTCTCTCTCTCTCTCTCTCTCTCTCTCTCTCTCTCTCTCTCTCTCTCTCTCCTACTACTTTTTGTGTAAGGCCAAACTGCAATGTCGAAATATCTATAAAACTATCTCTCTTTCGTATTTGGAAATTGAGTGTATAGTCTTGAGCCATAATAGGTATACCTCTATTTGAGTCTGTGAACCTTTAAGGGGCCCACCTCGCTTTTTTTTTTCTCTTTCTCTCCCTCTCTCTTTTGCTTTTCTCCATTTGGCCCCATTCATCCTACTGTTTTAAGATGTTTACCCCATCCAGGTGTCAATATTTTCCTGGCGAGCGGTAGCGAGCCAGCATATATATATATATATATATATATATATTTGTTTTGACAGCAAACTAAATTTGTACATTTTTCGATAGAAAAATTTCTCCGGCGAAGCCGGTTTCTCCATACAATGCATTCTCGCTATCGCTCGCTAGAAGAAATCGACACCTGGATGGGGATAAACGTCTTAAAACAGTTGGCTGAATGGGGTCAAATGGATACAAGCCTGGGACAGAGAGAAAAGGAGAGAAAGAGAAGAAAACAAAGCCGGTGACGCCCCTTAACCCCTTCTGTACCGGTGACGTCTTTTGTATTATATTCTAGCTATATTTAGGCGATGTTTAGCCACTTGAGCGGGTAGTACTCGTTTTTTTCTGGACCCCCTTCTCCCTCATGTTTAACATATTAGTTTTGAGATTTTAAGATTTGCCTTGCGTTAGTTTGGCGATTTTGATACTTTTCGCCCCATTTTTGTTGTCAATGTTTAAACCTATCGTGCCATTTAGGTGTCGATTGTTTTCCTGGCGAGCGATAGCGAGCCTGTAATTTTAGAAGGAACAGGCCTTCGGCCGGGACATTTTTCTACCGAAAAATTACAAATTTATCTTAAACAGGGGTCTAGGGGGTATTTTCTTAACTTCATGGAGGTCTAGCGAGGAATCCTAAAAAAACAAAATACTAAATATATACAGTAGAATCGTAGATAGACCAAAAACCAAGCACTACCCCCTTAAGAAGGATCTGCAGTAGCTGAGATGGTGAGTTGAGAAAGTGAGTTGCCTTTTTATTGCTAGAGGTCCTTCCTAAACTGAATAAAATGATCTAGCAACACCCAGAATATATTGAAAAGACATCACCCGTACTGACAGTGTTAAGGGGAGGTTTCCACTTGAGGGATTTTTTCAGGACCTCTTTCTCCCTCATGTTTAGCCCTACTGCGCTTTTGAGATTTTAAGGCATACGCTTAAGGGGAGGTTTTTAGTGTGTTTCCTAGACCTCCATCAAGCTTGAAATTGCACCCCCATGACCCCATTTCAAGATTAATGTGTACATTTTTCGGTAGAAATATTTCCCGGCCGAAGGCCGGTTCCTCATAAATTACAGGCTCGCTATCGCTCGACAGGAAAACATCGACACCTAAATGGGACGAAAGGTCTTAAAAGTGACATAAATGGGGTGAAAGTTCTTAAAATCGCCAAACTAATGGGGTGAACGTCTTAAAATCTCAAAAGCAATGAGGTTAAAAATAAGGGAGAAAGGGGTAAAGAAAAAAATCCCTCAAGTGGAAATCTCCCCTTAACCCCTTCAGTACGATGACGTCTATTCACTTTTGATTTTGGCTAAGAGTTGACGATTTTATGTAGCCTAGTTTCAGAAAGATCTGTGTTATTTAGAGGGTTTATTTAGATTGTAATTAAGCCTTTGAGTCCTATCAATCTATCTATCTATTGCCGGACGCTGTAATTCCCGAAGGGGTTGCCATGAACGAAACGTACCCATGCACCTCTGTCCCCAGTCAGTCGACGCCCCTCCTCCCATCCAGCACCTCCTACACTCATATACTTCTTCACTCCATCCTTACACCTCTCATTCGGTTTATCTCTCCCTCTCTGTCATTTCACCTCACTCTCGTACACTCTCTTAGTCATTCTCTCACTTCCCATACGTTCCACATGGCCAAACCATCTCAAGATGTTCCTCTCTCATACTTCCTCATTTGTCTTTCTATCCCTCGATGTAACTCCGCACGCACTTCTCAGGTAACTCATATCCACCCCTCTCACTCTTGGTTTGAGTCTCTTCACCAACGTCCATGCTTCGCTCCCGTAAGTCAATGTCGGGAGTAACTGTCATGCAAGGACTTCTTTACTTCCATGCTGACCACCCTATTTCTTGTTACTGCTTTCAGTGTTCCTACAACCCTCTTCCCCTGTTGCACCCTCTCCCGCACTTCTTCATCCATACTCCCTTCTTTACTCAACACGCTGCCTAGATACTTGAATGAGCTGACATTCTCCATAGCCTGACCGTTCAACTTCGCCTCACAGTCTGTGGCTGCACCCCTTTCAAAGACCATAACCTTGCTCTTCCCTGCATTAACCTCAGATTCCGTTTTTCACACACTTTTCCAAACATATTTACCAGCCCTTGCAACTCCCATTCACTATTGCTTATCAGAACTATATCATCAGCAAACAGCAGTACAAGCAACTTTCAACTTTTGAGTCCTAAAGGTAGAATATAAACTAATACAAATCGCATCAAGGTAACCAGAATATGAAATTTACGTCATGGCGTTGAAGGGGTTAAATTTATGTTTCAAAATGTCAGGCGACTGTACAAAAATCCAAATGACTGATGGACATTAACCTTTACCGCTGCCTATCCACTGTCATTTAGAACACAGCAAAGAGTGTTAGACATTTAGGGATGACTTGCTGGTCCCCCTTCTTTTTCATGTTTAGCCACAAAATATAAACAAATATATATACATTAAGAAATAAATACGCCCATCACTCCTTAACCTTTGCCGCTGCCTATCTAAGGACATGCACTGTAATTTAGAACACAGCACAGGGCATTAGATATTTAGTAGTGGCTTTCTGGACCCCCTTCTTCCTCATGTTTATCCCCATTACTTTGGAGGCTTTAAGACATCCGACCCATTAGTTTGCCAATTTTAAGACCTTTCGTGCCATTTGGGTGTCATTTTTGTCCATACCCTACCCATATCATCATGGATAATCTAAAAACAATAATGTTCAGCAAGGGTTAAAATAAAATAATTTAAAGGTAAACACAAAAGTAATTGCATTTTCTTTATTCTTGCACATATTATACAATGAATCGATGTGTTTGAAAATAAATTCTCCAAGCCAAGTATAATATATATACAAGGTATCAAACCGAACAATTTTATTAGAAGACTTGAATGATTATGGAAAGATAATTATACAAGAAAATTATCATGAAATAATTTTTTTTTGGCCATTTTATCACTTCATAGGACATAATATTTTAAACAAATATACCATAATTTCATCTTTGCATATATAGTAATAAAGACTATAGAGAATGAACTTGGCTTTAGCTGAACACCCTATATATATATATATATATATATATATATATATATATATATATATACCTATAGCTAGAGTATATTCATTATAATTATGCCAGAACTCTTTGCCATTAACCTCTATAACTAAAAAACTACTATAGTAATCGAGCTAATATTTCTACCATTTTGATAGAGTCAGCCAGGGAATAGGCGTTGAAATGTACAGCCGATTTGCTCTGGCCCCTTTTTGAGTTACAGCGTTTAGGGGTTCACGATTTCTGGCCTACTTATATTGAATGGACTAATATGTACAGTCGCACTAATAAGTCATGTCCCAGCTGTCATTATATATGGCTTGTTCTGAGCTGTATTAATGTCTGTCAGATGTTGAATAGGGTGGGTAAGTGTAGGAAACTGTTTGTATATTTCACTCGATATGAATAAATATACCATAGATATTGCTGATACCAATTATTGATCAAAGCATACTTAGTGCCGAGTCATCACTTATTAGCGCGACTGTACCGGTAACCCATAGTATAAATAGTTTTGGAACCTCTATACATTAACACAAGGTTTAATAATTTAAGTGGGCAAGTTTTTAAACGTTAACTATGATATTATATTAGTCGGTGTATGGTATTATAAGTTATTTGAATGGCCGTAGCAGGTGTCAGTTCGTTATCTGCATATATATATATATATATATATATATATATATATATATATAGATAGATAGATAGATAGATAGATAGATAGATAGATAGATAAATACCGGTAGGTAATAATCTGAGTGAACAAAATGGTAGAACACATTTGTAATCATATACCGGTAATAGGTGTGTTAGAAAGGTATGTTGGGGTCCCTACTGATAAGAAACAGTGACCCCCTGCATCTGAACTAAAGAACCATGGTTACGAGGATGTACAAATATAAAAGTAGTCTCCGATTAAGCCACGTTCCCTTGCTAATGTGAAAAACACAGGAAAGTCATAAAAACTAAATAATACAAAATCAATAAATCCATAATACCTACAATGATCCTTGCATGTGGTCCAAAGTGCTGGATTTCTAGAATATCAAGATCAGAAAGACAAAATCGAGGAGGAAGACGAGCCCTTGTGCCGGCGCGATAAACAAGCTATTACAACAACCTCCAGAAGAAAAGCGGGCAAGGACAGAAGGACCCTCACGAGGAAGAGGAACAGTACCCCCTACATTTGAACTACAGAACTGGATTACAAGAATATAGATATCAGAAAAGTACCGGTAGTCTCAGATTAATCTACATTCCCTTGCTAATGTGAAAAAACAAAGGAAAATTGTCTAATAAAGAGAAGACTCATAACAGCTATACTGATCCTTGCATGTGGTCCAAAGTGCTGTATTTCCAGAATATCAAGATTAGAAAGACACGACTTAAGATGAAGCCGTTTCCTTGTGCCGGCGCGATAAACAAGCTATTACGACAACCTCCAGAAGAAAGGCGGCCAAGGACAGAAGAACCCCCATGAGGAAGAGAAAGAGTGGCCCCTGCATATGGACCAGAGTGAGGGCCATGATCACTCCACCGCTCTCCACTGTAGCCTCTTCTTCTTCTTCTGCCCCCTCCAGCTTGGCCTGTCCGATGGCTTTCTTGCGCTTCTGGCTCTCCGTCTTGGCTTTTTGGATGACGTCGGTGGTCCATTTCTGAATAAGTCCTGCCTGTACGGAAAATGGTAGAAGAATTAGCTTAACCACTTCCTTACCGGTGACGTCCTTTTCATTGTATTCAGGCAACTATTAGACGGTTATATTCAGCTTAGGAAGGACGTCTACCCATTGAAAGGCTCCAGACAATCTCAATTAATCATATTAGCTACAATATATCCTTTCTAATCTTCATAAAATCGTCTCAATGTAACTGAAATCATATACATAATACCTCCCCGGTAATGAAAGGGTTAATATATATTTTGTGGAAAATCGCTTTGGTACTGGGTGGGAAACATATATTTGTGGGCGCGTCTCAACGGGTTAAAGGTCAGGTACTACTACTACTACTACTACTACAACACAATCCCACCCCTACTCTGTGCAACTCTCTAACCCAAGAGTGAAACGTTACTCTCAGACTTTCTTCTATTCAGCAGCTTAGCTCTGGAACTCTCTCTCAGAATCAGTCTTTCCCTCTTCCTATGACTTAAATTGTTCAAATCTCCAAGCATTTTGGCTCGAACGTCCCTTGATTTTGGCCCTGTCACTCTTTCGACTCTGGGGGAGGCAGTCGATGCAGGCAGTTCTGCCTTTTGCCTCTCTCACTCACATAGAAAAAATAAATAAATAAATTGCCATCATCATCAACACGTACACAACATAACCTATCCCAACACAAAATATAACATAAAACACCACACCATAGACCACTAACACCCACTTCTCCACCGACCTACCCCGTGACAGTCCATAATATATCGGTCCAGGTGGGGTTTAAAGGGCAGGTCCCGAGCCAAGGGCCAGCCACAGTACCCGGGCATTACATTCTCCCGGTTCACGTACATGTCCGTTATACCCCCGGCGTCCGTGAAGTGTTCGGCGACCATCAGTTGGCTGTTCAAGCGTTCGTACATGTAGGCCTTGCTGTAGGGACATATAATTGTCTAAATGTAGCTCAAATGGGCTAAGGGGAGGTTTTTAGTTTGCTCCCGGTTCTTTCTAAAATTACAGGTTTGAAATCGCTCGCCAGGAAAAAATAGGACACCTAAATGGCACGAAAGGTCTTAATAATAACAAAAACATGAGGTGAAAGTTCTCAAAATAGACACCTAAATGGCACGAAAGGTCTTAATAATAACAAAAACATGGGGTGAAAGGTCTCAAAATCGCCAAACTAACGGAAAGAACGTTTAAAATATCAAAACTAATATGCTAAACATGAGTGACAATGCTGTCCAGAAAACGAATACCTGCCCCTTAAGGGGAGGTTTATAGTTTGGTCCCTAGATATCCTTCAAGCTTAAGAATACACCCCCTTGAGCCCCTTTCAAGATAAATTTGTAAATTTTTCGGTAGAAAAATGTCCCGGCTGAAAGCCGGTTTCTCTTAAATTACAGGCTCGCTATCGCTCGCCAGGATAAAATCGACACCTAAATGGCACGAAAGGTCTTAAAATTTACAGAAATGGGTTGAAAGTTCTTAAAATCGTCAAAATAATGGGGCGAGCGTCTTAAAATCTCAAAAGCAATGGGGCTAAACGTGAGGGAGAAAGGTGTCCAGAAAAAAATCACTCAAGTTGAAACTCCCCTTAAAGAACTCGACGAACTGAATCTTCTTGGCCAGGGTTTGAAACACGACCGAGTCCGATGTACTTCCAGGTACTTTAGTTTTGAAATTTTAAGACGTTCGCCCCGTTAGTTTGGCGATTTTAAGAAATTTCGCCCAATGTCTGTCAATTTTAAGACTGTTCGTGCTATTTAGGTGTCGATTTTTTCCTGGCGAGCAACTGCGGGCCTGTCTTGATAGCGTAATGCATAAGTGCGCGGAATTTCGATGTGAGTATCCTAGGCTCAAGTCCTTGGAGTGCCACATGTATTTGTTGATTTCATTAATTGAGTTTAGAAGTGAAGTTAGTTGGTGGGAAAAACATAATAATACAAGAGGGCTTACTTAGGAGTACTTACTTGGAGACTAGGGTTTCTTCCATGCCCTCTTTAAAGGACTCAACGAACTGAATCCTCTTGGTCAGGGTTTGAAACACGGCCGAGTCCGAACCTTTGAAACTGTTGTAGAAGTCCATCATGTCTGGAGGGAGGAGAACCCTGTGGGGGGAAGGGGGGGGGGGGGGGGAGAGATATAACATGATAGTAAGTATAGTAGATTGATATAGTAAATTGGTAGTCTTAGTTTATCTATCTATCTATACGTAGAGAACCATGGAAGGGGCAAATGGAAAGCATAGTAGGCTAGATGCAAATTGTTAGTCTTAATCATATATATATATATATATAATTATACATACAGGTATATACCAATACATCTATTAAGTATATCTCACAAATACACATGAGCTACTAATTGTGTTGTTTGTTCCATGTGGATGAGGGAGAAAAAAGGCAGAACTGCCTGTAACGAGTGCCTCCCCCAGTTGAAAGAGTGACAGGGCCAAAATCAAGGAGTGTTCCAGCCAAAATGATTGGACACACGGAGTTTGAAGCAACTTAAATCATATGATGAGGTGAAAATGAATTCAGGGAGAGAGTTCCCGAGCTCAGCTGTTGAATAGAAGGTTTGAGAATATTGTTTCACTCTTGGATTATAGAGTTGCACAGAGTAGAGATGGGATTGTGTTTCAAGACGGGTGCTACGTACTCTACGTAGAGGAGGTGGTGTACACTGAAAGAGCTCTGAGGAACACTGATTGTTGTAATAGCGGTAGAATAGCGAGAGAGATTCAACACTGCGGCGAAGAGAGAGAGATTGGAAAGAGTCAGTGAGTGGATGTGAGTTAATGAGACGAAAGGCTTTCTTTTCCACTTTATCTAGAAAGGCTGTGTGAGAGGATCCTCCCCACACATGCGAAAAATACTCAATACATGGACGCACTGTGCCCCTGTAGAGAACAAGAAGCTGTGCAGGGGTAAAGAACCCCCGGAGGCGGTTGAGCACACCCAGATTCTGGGAAGCTGTTTTAGTAAGGGTGGTAATATGGTCTCTTCAAGTGAGGTCAGGAGAGAAAGAGATTCCTAGAATACTGAGAGAAGATGAAGGATTGATTTGTGTATTGTTGAAGTATAAGGGATAGTCCTGTGGGAGTTCTTTACAGATAGATAAATGGAGAAATTGGGTTTTGGAAGCATTGAAAGTAACAAGATTTCCTCTGCCCCAAATGGAAATGGTTGATAGGTCAGAATATAAGTGTTTTATGGCATCTTCACGTGATTTTTTGAGTGATTGCATTTTGGAGGGGTTCTGGAAAACTAGTTGAATAGTGTAAGATAGAGTCATCAGCATATGAATGGATAGGACTGGAGGTACAGTTGAGAAGATAATTAATTAATATTAGAAAGAGAATTGGAGATAGGACAGAACACTGAGGAACACCGGAGTTGATAGGTTGAGGAAGTGAACGATGGCTGTCCACAACCACAACTATGGAACGGCCAGAAAGGAAATTCAAGATAAAGGCACAGATAGAGGGATAGAAACCGAAGGAGGGTAGTTTAGAGATTAGAGACTTGTGCAAGAGTCTATCAAAGGCCTTCGATATGTCTAGCGCAATAGAAAAGGTCTCACCGAAGTCCCGGAAGGAGGATGACCAAGAGTTAGTAATATATGAAAGGAGATCCCCAGTAGAGTGACCCTTAACCTAAGAAGTGCGCATGGGGGGTAAGAGACACCACACTCCTGTGCTGACGTATTTGAGCTGTTCCCATCACTAACTTCGTTATTTTACCATAAATAGCATTAATACTTATTCATATGCGCCTATTATAGGTTGATTATAAAGGTATTAACCTGTTACAACAATAAAACAAGTGGAAACAGTGTTTGGATGGTCAAAATTGGCGATACAGGCCGGGAGTTACATAATGTATGGCTGAGGCAACCTCCCTGCCCTCCTCCCCTCCCCTTGTCTGGAGAGACACTGTTACGCAATAGTCTCTCTCTCGCTCTTTCACACGCTTGGTAACAGTGATGACAACGCCCTGCTAATGTTAGCACGAAAATAGACACAGAATAAGGGAATAACAGGGAAAATAGGTGATAACTGAAGGAGGGGAGGAAAGTGGGGAAGGAGGGGAGGTGGAGGAGTGATATTTGGCATGGCCCAGGGGCAAAAAATAAAATAAAAAACATAATTTTTGTTTGGAGGAGTTTTAAATGGATTTTTTTTCCCCTTACTCTTAAGAGTCTTCCCGCAGTCCGCCGGGGGGACTCTTAACCCTTATTTAGCGGCGAGCAACATAAGTCGAGTTAAATAAAGCTGGACTATGTGGCGGCGCTCGACATAGGTCGAGTGGCAATTTCAGCACGTAATGTGGCTGAGAGAGGAGATGGTGACTAGCGAGCGTATGACTGCTCCAGAAACCTACTGAACAATAATATTATGTACTGAAAGTACCGAAATGCTTTTCGCGTTGGGATATAAATAGGATCATACAAGGATCGATAGTTTTCGGAGGGTTGAGAGCAGTTCAAATCCATATGGGACAGGTTTGATGAAAGACTTAAGAATTTTGAAGTAAGAATGGTTTCAAAGTGGAGGGAGAGACAGAGACGTTGAGAGCGGATTTGGACAGGTGAGAGAGAACAAAAAAGGGAAGAGACAGAGACGGAAGAGTTTGCCTAGGCAGGGAGTCAGTACGGAAGCTCAGTGTTTTAGTACAACTGGAGGAACACCATCCGGACCGTGCGCTTTCTTAGTATTAAGCCCAGAGAGGGTAGAAAGTACATCTTTAGAAGAGATTAGGATATCAGGCATGAGTAAGTGAGAGGGGGGTGGAAAGGGAGGAATAGCACCGGAATCATCCAAGGTGGAGTTTCTAGTGAAAGCTTAGGCGAAGAGTTCAGCTTTGTCAGAGGAAGAAGTGACGGTGGTGCTGTCAGAGTGGAGAAGGGGAGGGAAAGACGAGGACAAAACATTGTTGGAGAGGTTTTTGGCTAGATGCCAGAAAGCTTGGGCAGAGCTAGAGTTGGATAGTTCAGGGCCTTTATTATTGATGAAAGTGTGTTTGGTGAGTCAAAGAACAGATTTGGCTTGATTCCAGGCAGATACATATATAGGAAGTATGAGATTCTTGAGATTGAAGGTGACAGTACCGTTTTAATGCTTCCTCCTTTTTGCGGACAGCAGTAGAACAAGCGTGAGTAAACCAAAAAAAAATAGCATTAGACTGAGAGAAAGGAAATGGAATGCATGTAATCCCGAAAGAATTACTTCGGTAATGCATTCAGCACTCTCCGAGGGTTCCCGGCCATGGAAGCAAAAGTCATTCCATGGGAAATCAAAGAAGTACTGCCGGAGAGCCTTCCAGTTGGCCACGCCAAAGTGCCACAAGCGCCGCCAGCTGGGAGGATCAGGTGGCCGTACTGGAGAGATAAGACAGGTGACAGAGATAAGTTTATGGTCGGAGGAGCCCAAAGGAGAGAAAAGATGCATAGTATAAGCAGAAGGGTTAGAAGTTAGAAATAGTCAAGAATGTTGGGTCGATATCCGAAGCGATCCGGGATATGGGTGGGTTGCTGGACTAACTGCTCTAGGTCATTTAGGATAGAAAAATTGTAAGCGCTGTTCACCAGGTTGGTTAGTGGAAAAGAGGAAAACCATTGGCGGTGGTGAACATTGAAATCTCCTAGGATGGAGATTTCTGCAAATGGAGAGATGGAAAGAATGTGTTCCACTTTAGAAGTTAGATAGTCAAAGAATTTTGGATAGTCAGTATAATTAGGGGAGAGATAAACAGCGCAGAAATATTTAGTTTGAGAGTGACAAGAAAGCTTTATTCAGAGAGTTGAGAATTCAGAAGAGTCAAAGTTGGGAACACGAGAGAAAGCAAGCGAGATTGTTCCACACATGTACGCAACATCCACCTTTGGCTTGAAACTGAGGATAGAGATAGTAGGAGGATACAGAGAAGGGTTTGCTGTCAGTAGTCCTAGAAACCTGAGTTTCGGTGAGAAAGAGAGGATCAGGGTTAGCAGAGGAGAGGTGGTGTTCCACAGAGTGGAAGTTAGAGGAAAGGCCTCGAATGTTGCAGAAATTGATAATAAGAGTAGAAGGTAGTGGTCCAGAGCATTTTGGGGTATCGTGATTTTATACTCTCGGTGGGACTCGAACCACCGACAGTCAGGACGATTGTCCATGCATTAACCATACTTTACCACGGTGTGATAAAGGATACTTAACCTTTTCTTATTTATATTAAGGAGAAGAGAAATCGTATTTGGAGAATGTATTTCAATCCATGCACAAGTCGTAGGATCCATATTCCAGGAAAACATCTTTGCAAATACCCCCATGCAACTCGGGCCGAAATTTTGTTCACGAGTTGAATAAACTGTCAAACTGTGTTGCAATCCTCAAGGTGATAAATCAAACCAAACCAGCTAAGCCAGTTCAATAAGAGCCTAATATTCGCTTGACCAACAAGCCGCAAACAATCACATGGCTCCCGATACCAGCAGCTGCAGCAAGGTTCTCCGGGCGGGGGGGGGGGGGGGGGGGGGATATGTGGGCACGGTGAAGAAGTCCATCAGGTTCCCTCTATAGTGTCCCCTCCTAGACTAAGAAACCCCCCTCCCCCCAGACCCTCCCCCCAGACCCCCCCCCCTCCACTACTAAATATAACGTCACCCAGACCCCCTTCAAACTATACCAAAGACAAATACAAACGCCCAGACCCCATTCAAGTTATATTTATACATTTTTCGGTAGAAAAATATCTTGGCCGAAGGCCAGTTCCTCTTAAATCACAGGCTTGCTCTCGCTCGCCTGGAAAAAGTCGACACCTGAATCGTACGAAAGGTTTTAATATTGACAAAGAAAGGAGGCGAAAGGTTTTATAATTGGCAAACTAGTGGGGCTAAACATAAGGGTCGGCACGACACTCACATGGCTCCAGACTCCAGCAGCTGCAGCAGGTTCTCCGGGCGGGGGGGATATTTGGGCACGGTGAGGAAGGCAGTCAGGTTCCCTCTATAGGCAGCCCCGACGATGAAGCTAAATATCAGCCATGTTGCTACCAGGAGGCGAGTCGAACTGCGCCCTTAAGAGATGACCCAGAATTACAAAGGATTACCAAAAGAAAACTAACAGCAAAATATTTAAGGCCTGCTCTAGATTGTTTTACCGTACTATATATTTAATTTATTTATTTGCTTTACTGCAAAGATTCGTGTAATTCAGCTTAACTAATTAAATTTTGGTTCTATTAAATGTTTAAGTGGCTTTCCCATTTGTACGATTTTTATCGGCAACTCCACAAGACTACCCATAGTCTTATCAAGTCGTCGTATATAAATCGTGTATATTCTCATGAGTTAGCGATGGGTCTCTAGAGTCGCCAATAGAGTCGCGTGACTCATGTCAAACTTTGGAAAGTTCAAGAAATCTCTGATCGTTGGCGATGTTCAAGAATTACCGTAAATGTTGGCAACATATTACCAACACGTTGCGCGTGCATCGACAAGTAGTCTTGTGCATCAGCAACGGCTTCGCATGAATTTTTTTTTACGCCGATGAGACCCGTCTTACGACGATTTGCCGAGACACAAGAATAGTTGCCAAATCAATCGGCTAGTCCTATCCAGAGTGAGGTTTGGCATAACTCCACGAAAATTGCCGGAAAACTTGTTCGACTGACAGCGCCTTGTCTTTACCTGACAGCTGGTCGGGGAAGGTCTGGCCCAGGAGAGAGCCCAGCACGATGGTGGTGGCGGTCCAGATCTTGGTCGTTTCGCCCGATGTACGGTTCATCTGGAAAGCCAAATGGTTGAGAATCGATGCCACACTTCATTTAAGCTAATGATAATCAAAATATACTGCTAAAACCCTTTGTATAACACAGGTTCTTTTTAAACTGCACCAAATTGTCTAACTTTGCCCAGAATACAGTAATAGATAAGAAGGCGCCACGAACCTGAAGGGGTTAAACTGCACCAAATTGTATAACTTAAGGGGGGATGGGTCGGTTTTCTGGACCACTTTTTCCCTCGTGTTTAGCCCCATTAGTTTTAAAATGTTAAGATGTTCGCCCCATTAGTTAACCGATAATAAGATCTTTCGCCCCATTTCTTCGTCAATATTTAGACCTTTCGTGCTATTTAGGTGTCGATTTTTTCGCTGGCGAACGATAGTGAGCCTGTAATGTTGGAAGAACCGGCCTTCGGCCGGGACATTTTTCTACCGAAAAATTTACAAATTAATCTAGAAGGGGGATCTAATGGATGTTTTTTTTAAATTTGACGGAGGTCTATGGAGGAAACTAGAAAAATAATTAATACATGCAAAAATCGCCCAAAAAGTGAACCATCCCCATTAAGCCAGAATATAATATAATAAGGCTCTACGGTGGAGATGGGGATAGTTTTATACTCGCCCAAATCAGAATCCCCAGAACCAAGAGCAGTGCCGCCATATTAGAAGCCCACACCACGTCACTGAGAGGGTAGTACAGTTGCGCTAATAAGTCATGTCCCAGATGTCATTACATTTGGCTTGCTCTGTGCTGTATTAATGTCTGTCAGATGTTGAATAGAGTGGGTAAGTGTAGGAACATGTTTAGATATTTCACTCGATATGAAGAAATTAAGCTTAGATATTGCTGATACCAATTGTTGATCAAAACATACTTGGTGCCGAGACAACACTTATTAGCGCAATTGTACAGTCGCGCTAATAAGTGACGTCTCGGCAACAAGTATGTTTTGATCAATAATTGGTATCAGCAATATCTAAGCTTCATTTCTTCATATCGAGTGTAATATACAAACATGTTTCTACACTTACCCACCCTATTGAACATCTGACAGACATTAATACAGCACAGAGCAAGCCAAACGTAATGACAGCTGGGACATGACTTATTAGTGCGACTGTATATGCTCTGCCACCGGGGCTTCAGGGTTAAGGGGATATTTTCACTTACAAGGTTTTTATCTGAACTCCCTCATGTTTAGTCCCATTACTTTTGAGATTTTCAGATGTTGACCACATTAGTTTGGCGATTTTAAGGACCTTCACCCCATGTCTGTCAATTATATGACTTTTCGTGCCATTTAGATGTCGATTTTTTCCTGGCGAGCGAAAGCGAACCTGTGCTTTATGAGGAATCGGCCTTTGGCCGGGACATTTTTCTGCCGAAAAATGTACAAAATTTGGTCGAAGGGGGGTCTTGGGGGCATTTTTTTGTCAAAGTTTGATGGAGGTCTAGGGAACAAACTACATGTATATGTTGATTTCCTTAATTGAGTTTAGATGTGAAGTTGGTTGGCATAAAAAACAATAATTATTCTATGCTCACCCAAATTAGAATCCCGGGCACCACAATAAGGGCTGCCAATATAGAAGCCCACACCCCATGGCTGAGGGGGTAGTACATGCTCTGCCAACGGGGCTTGAGGGTGGGCTTGGCCATGGTGAAGCCCAGGGTGGCCGGTTCGATCAGGAAGGTAAAGTCGTAGATCTCCAGAAGGTGCGGCATGATGGCTAGCTTGAGGGGGGACACAAGGGCGCTGCGATCCTCCAGGCGACCCATGACCTGAAATTGATTGATATCCAGTATTTGATAAAGGGATATCAAATCGTAATCATGTCTATCTATCTATCTATCTATCTATCTATCTATCTATTTACTCAGGCAAAATCCCCACTTCTTCCATTTTGTTTGTCTCTCCCTTTTCTTTTTTCCTTCCTTCCTTTTTTCCTTTTTTGGGGGGTTGCCGACTCAAGACAGAGCAAGAATGGGGACAACACAAACACAACAGAAAACAATGAACACACAAAGACAAAATACAAATCATGTACTTAACCTTTAATTGTCTTGATGGTGTAATGGTTTGAGTGTTAAGATCTATATGTATTAAAAGGAAGTACATCGTGGCGCAGATTTTAAGACCTTTCGTGCCATTTAGGTGTCGATTATTTCCTGGTGAGCGATAGTGAGCCTGTAATTTAGATAGTGTCAGCCTTCGCCCGGGTTTTTTCTTTTACCGAAAAATGCACAAATTTATCTCGAAGGAGGGTGTCTTGGGGAGACTTTTTATAAGCAAGTTGGAGGTCTAGGGCTCAAACTAAAACCCTCCTCTTAACTCTTTCTGTATCGGCGAAGTCTGTTACCGGTACATCCAAACGACCCATTACCTAAAATTTAAGGGGAGGTTTTTAGTTTGCTCGATTTTCTTTATGCAAATAAATCCATATAGATTGATGTTCAGATCAAATCAGATATATATAAATACATGCATAAAATTATATGTATTTACTAACCCGTCTCCCTGCGGGAGACGTTCCGGAAAACCATGGCAATTTACAGCAAATTACAGGCTTTTAAAGCCTGTTAACGCCGTATAAATCGAGTGTCAGTGGGCGGGAGCGCGAGGGGCCCATCTCCGACCGCCAACACGTCCGTCCGTGCACTGATACACCAGTCCCGGTTATCAGCAGTGCTGTCAAAGGCAAAAAAGCGCTACATTGCTAATAAATAGCGAGTTTTCCCCAATGTCTATGGTAGCACTGCGGGGGAGCTACGAAGCTCATTCAATTGTCATTTTGAAGCTATTTTCGTCTAGTTTTCGGCTGAAAACATTTCATGTCATGCAGATACTTGATTAAACATTCAGGAGTGCCTGAATATGCCCTAAATAGCCCAAATATGCCCAAATCGTAAGTGTTATTATATAGCTGATTTGATCTAAACTAAACTGATATACTTGCATAAAGATAATTGCATTAGCTCACGAACATAAATTATGTCAGTAACTGTACAGTAAAATATACCCTAAACACTACTGACCACTCCATGTATCCACCCATCAAGAACTCCCACAGGACTTTCCCTTAAGCTCGGTTCACACATGCACGAATTAACGTCCCGTCCGTCCCCGACCAAGAAAATAGGCAGGACGACATCAATCTGGGAGCCTCATGTGGCCACGATGTCGGTTCCAATGGTTTTTTGCCGCTGTTCTCATCCCGTAATTCGTCGTCTAGACGCCGCCAGGCTGCGTCTAGACGACGACTGCTCCTGTGCGTGTCCCGTGGGTGTCCCGACATAACATGTTTTCTGGCAGTTGCCCCGACCCACACGAACCATTTTATGCATGCACAAAAAGGACGCCGCCTAGGCACGGCGAATTAAGGGGTCGGGGACGGACGGGACGTTAATTCGTGCATGTGTGAACTGAGCATTATACGGTACTTCAACAATACACAAATCAACCCCCCCATCTTCTCTTTGTATTCTCAGGGTCTCCTTTTCCTTTGATATCACTTGGAAAGACCATATTACCACTCTTGCTTAAATAGTTTCCCAGAAGGTGAGTGTGCTCAACCGCCGCCGGGGGTTCTTTGCCCCTGCACAACTTCTTGCTCTGTACAGAGGTACAGTCGGTCCATGTATTAAGTATTGTTCACATGTGTGGGGAGGATTCTCTTACACGGCACTTCTTGATAAAGTAGAAAAGAAGCCTTCCATCTCATTAACTTACGTCCATTCACCGAATCTCTGCAGTCTCTCTCTTTGCCGCAATGTTACATCTCTCTCGCTATTCTACCGCTATTACAATAATCAGTGTTCCTCAGAGCTCTCTCAATGTATACCATCTCCTCTATGTAGAGTACGTAGCACCCGTATTGCAACACAATCCCACCTTTACTCTGTTAAACGATATTTCCAATCGTTCTTCTATTCAACAGCTGAGCTCCGGAACTCTCTCCCTGAATCCATCTTCCCTTCATCCTTTGACTTAAATTTCTTCAAAACCGTCATTTTGGCTCGAACATGTCTTGATTTGGGGAGGCATTCGTCACAGGCAGTTCTACCTGTTGTCACCCTCATTCACATATATCTATCTATCTAGCTATATGCTCAGGCCCAATCCCCACTTTTTCTATTTATTTTATTTATATTTTTTATTTTTATTCTATTTTTATTTTTCATTTTTTTGGGGGGTGGCCTACCAAATAACTTACGTGATCCCAGTCTCCGTAGGGCATAACATTGATGGAGAAGTTAAGGGCTTGGGCTATAGTTTCCAGGATGGTATAGTCTCTGCCTGTGATGTAGGTTTCTCCATCCTCCTTCTCTACGTCCATCCAATAGGGGGCGAAGGGGAACACTGTCATGTTCACCGCAGACCCGTGGAAACTGAAAGGGTTAAGTAGGTAAGCGCAGGTTAAATCTATCTGCGATGAGATTTTTGTTTTTTTCTATCGAAATATTTACAAATGTATCTTGAAGAGAGATCCTGGGTTTGTTATTTTACAGTTTGATGGAAGTCTAGGTAGGAAACTAGAAAAAATATTAATACATGAAAAAAGTTGCCCCAAAAATGAACCATCACCTTTTTTTTTTCTTTTTTTCTTTTTTTTTTTCTATATTCCAACTTACTTCCTCTCGGGCATAGGCTGAGAGCCTTAACATTCACCACTTTACAATGAACAGTGAAGCCCATGAGGTCTTGTTCCAGTCTAGGGAGTGAGACATGTGAAGCACGTAGAGTACAACGAGCACCTGCCATCTTGCCTTCACATGAGGCACGGTGCTCACTCATAGCCCGAAACGACCCCATCTCTGAAGCCACCTCGTTCCCATGCTTCACTGTATCACCCCCTGCACTCGGATTCTCACACTTACACACACACAACGCCACCTGTTGAGCAGATAACTCACCAGGCATTGCACCCCTATAGCATATTTTGAATATGGGAATATTCATACAGTGCTATTTAATCAGGGAACAATGAGGGTATTTTATTGACGTTTCGGTGGGCTTGTGGTAATGCACTGATACCAGGTACAGCACAAATTCCATCCCAATAATATCTTCCCATTGAACCCCTTAAGGGGGTTCACCTGTTTTTTTTTAACTTTCTCTCCTTTTCTCTCTTTCCCTGGCTTGTATCCATTCGGCTCCATTCAATCAACTGTTTAAGACGTTTATCCCCATCCAGGTGTCGATTTCTTCCTGGTGAGCGATAGCGAGCCAGCATTATATGGAGAAATCCGGCTTTGCCGGAGAAATTTTTCTATCGAAAAATGTAAAAATTTAGCTTGCTGTCAAAACAAAAATATATATATGCTGGCTCTCTACTGCTCGCCAGGAAAACATTGACACCTGGATGGGGGTAAACGTCTTCAAACAGTAGGCTGAATGGGGCCTAATGGATACAAGCCAAAGAGAGAGAGAGAAAGATAAAAAAAGCGAGGTGGGATCCCTTAATGTACCAACTTACTTCTTGTATTTGTCCTGGAAGAGTGGTGCTTGTTGTTGTTGTTGTTCTGGAGCCACAGTGGTGACGAAGCCTTCTGCAAGACTCCAGCTGGCTAGCCTCACCACCTTAGACCCCCCCAGCTGGCTACTGTAGGGCAGGTGGCTCAGAACGTTCCATCTGCGACAAAAGAGCAGGAACATCATTCTTCCTACATCCTAGATCTCAAGCTTCACAAACTCGTCTAAATATATATAGATTAAAATGAAAAAGACGTTGCCGGTACAGAAGGGGTTAATCCCATCTGTACCGGTGACGTGTTTTACATAATATTCTAGCTACATTTAGACGATTTTGTACAATTTAAGAAGGATCTATGGTAGTAAAAAGGGTTAAGTCAGATAGTTCGAATCCTTTTAATTGCTGGAAGCCCTTTTGAAACAGAATAGAATTGTCTAACAGTAGCTATAATAAAGTTAAAAGGATGGCAACGGTACAGAACGGGTTAAGGGGGGATGGGCTGGTTTTCTGGACCACTTTCTACCTCGTGTTTAGCACCATTATTTTCGAGATTTTAAGACGTTCGGCCCATTAGTTTGGCGATTTTAACACATTTCGCCCCATTTCGTTGTCAATTTTTAGACCTTTTGTGCTATTTAGGTGTCGATTTTTTCCTGGCGAGCGATAGCAAGCCTGTAATTTTAAGAGGAACCGGCCTTCGGCCGGGAAATTTTTCTACCAAAAAATGTACAAATTTATCTTCAAGGGGGTCGAGGGATTATTTGTCTAAGCTCGATGGAGGTCTAGCGAAGAAACTAAAAAATATATGAATACATTAATTAATAGACCAAAAAACCAGCCCATCTCCCCTTAACCTAAGACGTACGCATGGGGGGTATGAGACACCACACTCATGTGCGCATGTATTTGAGCTGTTCCCATCACTAACATCGTTATTTTACCATAAATAGCATTAATACTTATCCATATGCGCCTATTTTACGTTGATTATAAAGGTATTAACCTGTTACAGCAATAAAACAAGTGGAAACAGCGTTTCGATGGTCAAAATCGGCGATACAGGCTGGGAGTTACATAAGTTATGGCTGAGGCAACCTCCCTCCCCTCCCCTCCTCCCCACGTCTGGAGAGAGATTGTCGATCGATACTCTCTCTCTCTCTCTCTCTCTTGCACTCGCTTGGTAGCAGTGATGACAACGCCTTGCTTGCAACTCGCTAATGTTAGCACGAAAATAGACCACAGAATAAGGGAATAACAGGGAAATTAGGTGATAACTGAAGGAGGGGGGGGGGGGGGAAGTGGGGAAGGAGGGGATGTAGAGGAGTGATATTTGGCATGGCCCAGGGGCAAAAAAAATATAAAAAAATAAATAAAGTTTTTTTAGGGTGTTTTAAATGGATTTGTTTAGGCCCACAATCTTAAGAGCCTTCCCGCAGTCGCCCGGGGAAACTCTTAAGAGTCTTCCCGCACTTGCCAGGTTAAGGGGAAGGTAGTTGCTTTTTCTCCATGTTTAATCCCATTAGCTTTGAGATTTTAAGACGTCATTTCGTTAATTTGGTGATTATAAGACTATTCACCCCAAATTCTTTGTCAATATACAGACTTTTCGTGTAATTTAGATATACCGGTAGATTTTTTCCTGGCGAGCGATAGCGATTTTGTACAGTTCAGGAATGATCTGTGGTAGTAAAAAGGGTTAAGTGAGATATTTCGAAGCTTGTCAATTGTTGGAGGCCCTTAATTAACCCTTTGAATACCAGCGATGTGTGTTATCTTTTATTCTAGCTATATTTAGACGATTTTGAGCAGCTTAGGAAGGATTTGGGGTAGTTAAAAGGGTTGGTTGTGACAGTTAGATGCCTTGTTATCGCTAGAGGTCCTTCCTAAGCTGAATAAAATCGTCTAATAGCAGCCAGTATAAAGTTAAAAGGACGTCACCGGTGCTGCAAGAGCTAGAATATGGATACAAAGACACTTTGAAAAATAGACAGAGTGAATATGAACACCGTATGAGGAGGAACACTTTATTAACACCGTATGAGGAGGAGCACTTTATTAACACCGTATGAGGAGGAACACTTTATTAACACCGTATGAGGAGGAGCACTTTATTAACACCGTATGAGGAGGAACACTTTATTAACACCGTATGAGGAGGAGCACTTTATTAACACCGTATGAGGAGGAGCACTTTATTAACACCGTATGAGGAGGAGCACTTTATTAACACCGTATGAGGAGGAGCACTTTATTAACAACGTTTCGCATAATCACTTAAGGGGAGACTGGCCGTTTGTTTGGTCTATTAATTCATTTATTCATATATGTTTTTAGCTTTCTCCCTAGACCTCCATCAAACTTAGAAAAACACCCCCTAGACCCCCCTTCAAGATATATATGTACATTTTTCGGTAGAAAAATGTCCCGGCCGAAAATGTCCTCTTAAAATTGCAGGCTCGCTTACGCTCGCCAGGAAATAATCGACACCTAAATGGCACAAAAGGTTTTAACATTGACAACGTAATGGGGCGAAAGTTGTTAAAATCGCCAAACTAATGGGCCGAACGTCTTATAATCTCAAAACTAGTGCGGCTAAGCATTAGGGAGAAGGGGGTCCAGAAAAACGGTCTGCCTCCCCTTAATGAGGCCCATGACCTGATGAAGCTATATGCAGAACGTTGTCAATGAAGCGCTCCTCCTCATGTGGTGTATATATTAAGGGACCCCACCTAGCTTCTATTCTCTTTCTCTCCCTCTCTCTTTGGCTTGTATATCCATTCGGCCCCATTCAGCCTACTTGACGTTTACTCCCATCCAGGTGTCAATATATTCCTGGCGAGCGGTAACGAGCCAGCATATATATTTTTATATTGACAGCAAGCTGAATTTGTAAATTTTTCGATAGAAAAATGTCTCCGGCAAAGCCGGATTTCTCCATACAATGCTGGCTCGCTATCGCTCGCCAGGAAGAAATCGACACCTGGATGGGGATAAACGTCTTAAAATAGTTGGCTGAATGGGGCCGAATGGATACAAGCCAGGGAAAGAGAGAAAAGGAGAGAAAGATAAAAAAAGACGGTCTATCTATCTATCTATTGCCCGACGCTGTGAACCCCGAAGGGGTGGCCCCCTTAAAGGTGATAGGGTAATGTATTTATGTATTAATATATTAATCTATAAATTATTGTTTTAGTTTCCTCCCTAGATCTCCATATCCCCCGTCGAGATATATTTGTACAATTTCGGCAGAAAACTGTGCCGGCTGAAGGCCAATTCCTGCAAATTTACCGACTAGCTATCTCTCACCAGGAAACAAATAGACACTCAAATGGCACGAAAGGTCTTGATATTGATAATCAATATCAAGACCTTTCGTGACATTTAGGTGTCTATTTTTTCCTGGTGAGCGATAGCGAGTAATAATGAAATGGGGCGAAAGGTCTTAAAATCGACTAACTACTGCACCTACCTGTCCTTATAAACCTGGTGGGGTAGCAGAAACACTGTATGCATCATGGAGAAAACCCACCACTCCGCCAGCAACCCCTCTGCCTGGTCCTGCGGCAGGCGCGTGACCACCATGAGCCGCGTCGTCCACCCCATCAGGCGGCTCTGGTCTGCAGCGGCGGCGAAGGAGGTGAGGAAGGCCGGGAGGTCACTGATTACCACCAACGTTGTGCACCAGGACATCACGCGTAACTGGAGGCGAGGAAGTGCAAGGAAAGCTGATATTATGCAGCATAGGCTACATGATAACAAGTTCAAGAAGAGAAAATAGAGAAGAAACTTGAGAATACCAAAGAAAGCAATCTGAAGGAGACGCGAAAACAAATTCAAGAGGAGAAGATAGAGAACAAATATTTTTCTCTTTTTTTGCCAGAAGCCGTAATTCCCGAGAAGGGGTGGCCATGAACATCAGGCGTTTGTCACGAATCGCTAGGTCAAGTTGCCTGGGCTTGCCATCTACCAATCAAATTTTGAAGGTGCAAGCTCGATCCGCCGACCCTTTGGTCAGCCGCCGACGCTCTACAGACCATGCTAAGGGTCGCGATAAAACTAAAACTACAAAGAATAAAATGCGCAAGATAACCATACATCGTGACTATAACCCGTTTATTTTCAGCTGAGGGTAAATTACCATGTTCCTATCTTCATTACTCGGTTATTACGCAGATTTTGTTGCGAACAATTTCGTTAATTTTGAAAACTTTGCATTAATATGATAAAGAAATATATTACTTTCATATTTGTTTTTTGTGTTCTATGTGCATGGAGGAGACAAAGGCAGGTTGCCCGTAACGAGTGTCTCCCCCAAAGTAAAAAAAGTGACAGAGCCAAATTCAAGGGACGTTGGAGTGCATTAGGTACCGATAAATCAGCTGCTAAGGGATTCAATTTGCCATCAGTTGAAATAAAACTGACTATAGTGTATACAAACCCACCGCTTATATTCCAGCGATGGCCAGAGCGTTTTGTGAGGGCAGGGTGTCAAACAGAAACAATTTTGGTTGAAGGGTTGAATGAAGGGAGCCCACCTCGTTTTTTTTTTCTCTTTCTCTCCCTCTCTCTTTGGCTTGTATCTATTTGTCCCCATCCAGCCTACTGTTTTAACACGTTTACCCCTATCCAGGTGTCAATATTTTCCTTGCGAGCGGTAGCGAACCAGCATATATATATATTTGTTTTGACAGCAAGCTAAAGTTGTAAATTTTGTTATAGACAAATTTCTCCGGCGAAGCCGGATTTCTCCATACAACGCTGGCTCGCTATCGCTCGTCAGGAAGAAATCGACACCTGGATTTTTTTTTTTTTTTTTTTTTTTTTTTTTTTTTTTTTATATTCCAACTACTCCCTCTCGGGCATAGGCTGATAGCCTTTACACTCAACCGCTGAACACGGTGAGGCCCGTGAGGTCTTGCTCCAGTCTAGGGAGTGAGACATACGAAGCTTCACGGCTCGAAGCAATTGCATCTCTGAAGCTGCCTCGCCTCTGTGCTTCACAGTCTCATTCATCCCCACAGACTCGGACCCTCACTCTAAGAACGCCACCTATTGAGCAATTAACTCACTAGGCATTACCCCCCTGTAGCATATTTTTGAATATGGGAATATTCATACAATGCTATTTAATCAGGGAACAATGAGGGTATTTTTGTTGGCATTTCGGTGTGCTGTGGTAATGCACTGATACTAGGTATAGCACAAATTCCATCCCAATAATATCTTCCCATTGACATATTGGGATTCGAACCCGGGTCCATTGGATTACCAGTCCAGTGGCAAGACCACTCTGCCACACCTCCCCTTAGGATGGGGATAAGCGTCTTAAAACAGTTAGCTGAATGGGGCCGAATGGATACAAGCCAGGGAAAGATAAAAAAGGAGAGAAAGATCAAGCAAAAACTGGTGACCCCCCTTAATATCAGAAGGAATACAATAACATTAATATGAAGTAGTATTGTGTTGGATATTTGGTCACTTCCAAAA
>CM064504.1:56204119-56334425 GCA_032716605.1 Paralithodes platypus
CTATTTACACAGTCTTCCACCATCTACCATTTAAACTGTGTTCCACTATCTACCATTTACAGTGTTCCAACATCTACCATTTAAGCTGTGTTTGACTATCTACCATTTACACTGTGTTATACCATCTACCATTTACACTGTGTTCCACCATCTACCATTTACGCAGTGTTCCACCGTCTACATTTACACTGTGATCCACCATCTACCATTTACACTGTGTTCCACCATCTACCATTTACACTGTGTTCCACCCTATACCTTAGAGTGTTCCACCATTTACCACTAACACTGTGTTCCTCCATCTACCATTTACACTGTGTTCCACCATCTACCATTTACACTGTGTTCCACCATCTACCATTTACACTGTGTTCCACTATCTACCATTTACACTGTGTTATACCATCTACCATTTACACAGTGTTCCACCATCTACCATTTACACTGTGTTCCACCATCTACCATTTACAGTGTTCCACCATCTACCATTTACACTGTGTTCCACCATCTACCATTTACACTGTGTTCCACCATCTACCATTTACAGTGTTCCACCATCTACCACTAACACTGTGTTCCTCCATCTACCATTTACACTGTGTTCCACCATCTACCATTTGCACTGTTGTCCACCATCTACCATTTACACTGTGTTTGACTATCTACCATTTACACTGTGTTATACCATCTACCATTTACACAGTGTTTCACCATCTACCAATTACACTGTGTTCCACTATTTACCATTTATATAGTGTTCCACCATCTACCATTCACAATGTGTTCCACCATCTATCAGTTATGCTTTGTTCCACCATTTACTATTTACACAGTCTTCCACCATCTACCATTTAAACTGTGTTCCACTATCTACCATTTACAGAGTGTTCCAACATCTACCATTTAAGCTGTGTTTGACTATCTACCATTTACACTGTGTTATACCATCTACCATTTACACAGTGTTCCACCATCTACCAATTACACTGTGTTCCACCATCTACCAATTACACTGTGTTCCACCATTTACCATTTACACAGTGTTCAACCATCTACCATTTACACCGTGTTCCACAATCTACCAATAACAGTGTTCCACCATCTACCATTTTCACTGTGTTCCACGATCTACCATTGTCATTGTGTTCCAATTTATACCATTTACACAGTGTTCCATCATCTCCCATTTTCACTGTGTTCCACCACCTACCATTCATACAGTGTTCCACCATCTACCATTTACACTGGTCCACCATCTACCATTTACACTGTGTTCCACCATCTACCATTTACACAGTTATCCACCATCTACCATTTACACTGTGTTCCACAATCTACCATTTACACAGTGTTCCAATTTATACCATTTACACAGTGTTTCACCATCTACCATTTACACTGCGTTCCATAATCTACCATTTACACTGTGTTCCACCATTTACCATTTACAGTGTTCCACCATCTACCATTTACACTGTGTTCCACCATCTACCATTTACACAATGTTCCACAATCTACCATTTAAACTGTGTTCCACCATCTACCATTGACACTGTGTTCCACTATCTACCATTAACACTGTGTTCCACCATCTACCATTTACACTGTGTTCCACCATTTACCATTTGCAGTGTTCCACCATCTACCATTCACACTTTGTTCCACCATCTACCATTTACACTGTGTTCCACTATCTACCATTTACACAGTGTTCCACCATCTACCATTTACACTGTGTTCCACCATCTACCATTTACACAGTGTTCCACCATCTACCATTTACACTGTGTTTGACCATCTACCATTTACACTGTGTTATACCATCTACCATTTACACTGTGTTCCACCATCTACCATTTACGCAGTGTTCCACCGTCTACCATTTACACTGTGATCCACCATCTACCATTTACACTGTGTTCCACCATCTACCATTTACACTGTGTTCCACCCTATACCTTAGAGTGTTCCACCATTTACCACTAACACTGTGTTCCTCCATCTACCATTTACACTGTGTTCCACCATCTACCATTTGCACTGTGTTCCACCATCTACCATTTACACTGTGTTTGACTATCTACCATTTACACTGTGTTATACCATCTACCATTTACACAGTGTTTCACCATCTACCAATTACACTGTGTTCCACCATCTACCAATTACACTGTGTTCCATCATTTACCATTTACACAGTGTTCAACCATCTACCATTTACACCGTGTTCCACAATCTACCAATAACACAGTGTTCCACCATCTACCATTTTCACTGTGTTCCACGATCTACCATTGTCATTGTGTTCCAATTTATACCATTTACACAGTGTTCCATCATCTACCATTTTCATTGTGTTCCACCACCTACCATTCATACAGTGTTCCACCATCTACCATTTACACTGGTCCACCATCTAACATATACACTGTGTTCCACCATCTACCAGTTACACAGTTATCCACCATCTACCATTTACATTGTGTTCCACAATCTACCATTTACACAGTGTTCCACCATCTACCATTTACACTGTGTTCCACCATCTACCATTTACACTGTGTTCCACAATCTACCATTTACACTGTGTTCCACCATCTACCATTTGCAGTCCTCCACCAGCTACCATTTACACAGTGTTCCATCATCTACCATTTACACTGTGTTCCACCATCTACCATTTACACTGTGTTCCACTATTTACCATTTACACAGAGTTCCACCATCTACCATTTACACTGTCTTCCACCATCTACCATTTACACAGTGTTCCACCATCTACCATTTACACTGTGTTCCATCATCTACCGTTTCCACTGTGTTCCACCATCTACCATTTACACTGTGTTCCACCATCTACCATTTACACAGTGTTCCACTGTCTACCATTTACACTGTGTTCCACCATCTACCATTTACACTGTGTTCCACCATTTACCATTTACACTGTGTTCCACCCTATACCTTAGAGTGTTCCACCATTTACCACTAACACTGTGTTCCTCCATCTACCATTTGCACTGTGTTCCACTATCTACCATTTACATTGTGTTCCACCATCTATCATTTACACATTGTTCCACCATCTACCATTTACAGTGTTCCACCCTATATAATTTACACTGTATTCCACCATATATACCATTTACACTGTGTTCCACCATCTACCATTTACACTGTGTTCCACTATTTACCATTTACACAGTGTTCCACCATCTACCATTTACAATGTGTTCCACCATCTACCATTTACACTGTGTTCCACCATCTACCATTTACACAGTGTTCCACCATCTACCATTTACACTGTGTTCCACCATCTACCATTTACAGTGTTCCACCATCTACCATTTAGTCTTCCACCATCTACCATTTACACAGTGTTCCACCATCTACCATTTACACTGTGTTCCACCATCTACCATTTACACTGTGTTCCAATATCTACCATTTACAGTGTTCCACCATCTACCATTTACACCGTGTTCCACCATCTACCAATTACACAGTGTTCCACCATCTACCATTTACACTGTGTTCCACTATCTACCATTTACATTGTGTTCCACTTTCTACCATTTACACAGTGTTCCACCATCTACCATTTACACTGCATTCCATAATCTACCATTTACACTGTGTTCCACCATCTATCATTTACAATGTTCCACCATCTTCCATTTACACTGTGTTCCACCATCTACCATTTACACAGTGTTCCACCATCTACCATTTACACTGTGTTCCACCATTTACCATTTAGACAGTGTTCCACCATCTACCACTTAAACTGTGTTCCACCATCTACCATTTACACTATGTTCCACCATCTACCATTTGCACTGTGTTCCACTATTTACCATTTACATAGTGTTCCACCATCTACCATTCACAATGTGTTCCACCATCTATCATTTACGCTTTGTTCCACCATTTACCATTTACACAGTGTTCCACCATCTACCATTTAAACTGTGTTCCACCATCTACCATTTACACTGTGTTCCACAATCTACCATTTACACTGTGTTCCACCATCTATCATTTACACTGTGTTCCACCATATACCATTTACACTGTGTTCCACCATATACCATTTACACTGTGTTCCACCATCTACCATTTACACAGTGTTCCACCATCTACCATTTACAATGTGTTCCACCATTTACCATTTACACATTGTTCCACCATCTACCATTTACACTGTGTTCCACCATCTACAATTTACACTGTGTTCCACTATCTACCATTTACAGTGTTCCACCATCTACTATTTACACTGTGTTCCACCATTTACCATTTACACTGTGTTCCACCATTTACAATTTAAACAGTGTTCCACCATGTACCATTTACACTGTTCCACCATCTACCATTTACACTGTGTTCCACCCTATACCATTTACAGTGTTCCACCATTTACCACTAACACTGTGTTCCTCCATCTACCATTTACACTATGTTCCACCATCTACCATTTGCACTGTGTTCCACTATCTACCATTTACATAGTGTTCCACCATCTACCATTTACACATTGTTCCACCATCTACCATTTACAGTGTTCCACCCTATATAATTTAAACTGTGTTCCACCATATACCATTTACACTGTGTTCCACCATTTACCATTTACACAGTGTTCCACCATCTACCATTTACACTGTGTTCCACCATCTACCACTTACACTGTGTTCCACCAACTACCATTTACAGTGTTCCACAATCTACCATTTACACTGTGTTCCACCATCTACCATTTAAAGTGTGTTCCACTATCTACCATACAGTATACACAGTGTTCCACCATCTACAATTTAAGCTGTGTTCCACCATCTACCATTTACACTGTGTTCCACCATCTACAATTTACACTGTGTTCCACCATCTACCATTTACACTGTGTTCCACCATATACCATTTACACTGTGTTCCACCATCTACCATTTACACTGTGCTCCACCATCTACCATTTACACTGTGTTCCACCATCTACCATTTACACTGTGTTCCACCATCTACCATTTACACTGTGTTCCACCATCTACCATTTACACTGTGTTCCACCATTTACCATTTACACTGTGTTCCACCATCTACCATTTACACAGTGTTCCACCATCTACCATTTACAATGTGTTCCACCATCTACCATTTACACTGTGTTCCACCATCTACCATTTACAGTGTTCCACCATCTACCATTTGCACTGTGTTCCACCATCTACCATTTACACTGTGTTCCACCATTTACCATTTACACTGTGTTCCACCATCTACCATTTACACTGTCTTCCACCTTCTGTATCTCTCCATCTGTCTTCCACCTCGGTAGCGATGCCCGCCATTTTGGATTTTCAGGTTGGCAGTCATCCAATCTTAATGAACATGCCTTAAACTATAAGTGTGCCCTCATTGCAGGTTTGTATCGCTTTCTATTGAATTTTTATTATTTTCGCAATGATTAATTTGTAATATTGGCAGCCATCTTGGATTTTGGCAGCCATTTTGGATGTTTACATTGACTATAAAAAAAGGTAGGCATACTATTTTTGTGTATAGTATTCCTACCTTAGAGGGCATGTTTTAAACTATAAGTGTGCCAGAATTATGCTGTTTGGCGTGCTTCCCAGCTTGCTTTATATGCTTGCGAACGACGGTAAAAGTGTTTCATAACGGTATATCAAAGAGTCATTCATTGCCAGTACAGGTGTTGGCATTGCTTCATACAATGACTGCTGCAATGGATGAAAACTATAATTAATCACACAAAGTCATTATTTACTAATGGCTCCATCCATCCATATGGTCATTGCTCAGGCCCAATCCCCACTTTTCCTATTTCTTTATTTTATTTTCCTCTACCTTATTATTATTTTTTGTTTATTTTTATTTTTTTCTTGGGGGTGGCCATCTCAAGACAGAGCAAGAACAGGAAAACACAAAACAAAAGACAAAACAGCGAACAAACACAGACAAAACACAAAATTCACACACATCCAGGTCACCCAGGAGAATACCCAGAGACCATACCAGCTCAGCACCCTTCTGTCCACTCTGGCTGATAAATGTTCTTGCTGCCCCACTCTCCTACGTATCTCTTCATTCCTCAATCCGTCTCTACGAGTAACTCCACACTTACTCCTCAAGCAGCTCATCTCCATCACATCCAGCTTTCTTCTCTCCTTTTTCTTCAGAGCCCATGTCTCAGCCCCACACATCACTGTTGGCACAACAATTCCTTGATACATTGCACTTTTTACTTTCATTTCGAGATTTCTCATCTTCCACATACTTCCCATTGCTCCGAAAACTTTCCTTCCTTCACACACTCTCTGTTTTACCTCCATTTCCATACCTCCACTCCTGCTAATCGTTCCTCCTAGATATTTAAAACACTCTACTTGTCCCCATCCAGCCTCACATCTAGATTCACCCTATGATCACCCCTATTACACACCATTACTTTACTTTCACCTTCAGTTTCCTCCTCCCACAAACCACTCCAAACTCTTTGACTACCCGCTGCAATTTCTCCTCAGAATCCGCCACCAATGCTGTGTCATCAGTGAACAGCAACTGATTCAACTCCCAATCTCTACCATTCTTTCCTACTAAACCCAATCCTCTTCCCATAGTTCTCATTTTCACCTCCCTCACCACACCATCCATAAACATATTAACCCGTGGAGCCCCGGCTAGTTTTGTAATGTTTGCGCACCAGAACCCGGCCGGTTTTCAAAAAATGGTTTTATTCCAGAAACAATAGCGAATGGGTTAGGAATGAAGGAAAAACCACGAAAAACCGCTCAAAAAGCTTACAAAATGGTCCTACAGAGCCCCCGAAAATGGATTTTACAAGAGTAAAAAATTGAAGGCAATTATCCCAAAAAAAACAGGTTATTGCGCGCTCGCGCGCACGCACGTGGACTTTGAGAGTTTTCAACCTCGGCACGGTTGCGTGGGATACGTACACAGTTCCCATACAAATCTGAGCCCTCTTGAGTGGCTACACCTGAGGTTACGGTCGGCGCAATTAGGGTGACGCGCCAGGCGCGTCTCTGGGGCTGTGCGTTACATACATCGCCGACGCGTCAGGCGCGTCGCTGGGGCTATACGGGTTAAACAGCCATGGTGAAAATACACAACCCTGTCGCAAACCTACCTTTACCTCAAACCATTCACTCAACTCACCATTTCCTACTCTAACACATGCTCTGCTCCCTTCATAAAAACTCTTAACTGCTTCCAACAAATTTCCTCCAATTTCATTAATCATTAACACCTTCCACATTGCTTCACGATCCACACGATCATACGCTTATTCCAAATCCATAAAAGCCCAAAATATCTCCTCTCCTTATGCTTCTCTAACTACTTCTCGCATAACTGTCTTTCTGCAAACATCTGATCCATGCACCCTCTTCCCCTCCTAAAACCACACTTTCTTCTCCTATTGCAACTTCCGTACAGTTTATTATCCTCTCTATCACACCCTGCCATACAGCTTTCCAAACACTGATAATAAACTAATACCTCTATAACTTGAACACTCCTGCCGATCTCCCTTCCCCTTGTACAACGGCACAATACATGCACTTTTCCAGTCTATTGGTACCCTTGACATCACAAACCACACATTGAAAAGTCTCACCATCCAACCTATTATCACATCTCCCTTCGTTATACACTCCACAACAATACCATCCAAACCTTCTGCTTTTCCCGCTTTCATTTGTTTCACTGCTTCTTTCACCTCATTTTCCTCAATCCTTTCATTCATTCCCTGCCACCTGGGTGGCCTGGGTAACCTATCTCCATCAACCACTGCTTCAATCACTGCTTCTCTTCCATCTCTTGCATGTAGCAAAGATTCAAAATACTCAGCATATCTTTTCCTAACTTCAACTGGTTCCACTAGTAATTCTCCATTTGCATCTTTCACTGACTCTTCCCTCTTTTGTCCTCCTTTTCTTACTCTATTTACCCCCTTCCAGAACATCTTCTTTCGTTCTTCAAAATTTTCACTCAACCTTTGACCCCACCTTTCGTTTGCATCTTTTTTCGCTTTTCTAATTTTCCGTTTTGCCTCTCTCCTTTTCTCCTTGTACCTCTCCCATACCTCAACACTACCATCCTGCAAAACCCTCTCAAAACACTGTCTCTTCTCCTCAACTGCCTTTCTCACCGTATCATTCCACCACTCGCTTCCCTTCCTGATACCTCTGCCTCCTACTTTCCTTTTGCCCCATACTACCTCTGCACTTGCTTTCACTCCTTCCTTAAACTGTTGCCATTCAACCTCTACTTCTCTCTCTTCCATCTCTCTCACTTCCATCCACTTTTCATTTAGTCTTTCCTTGTACTCCCTCTCTTTTGCACCCTTCTTTAACTCACTAACTGTTATTACCTCTCTTACTTCACGCTTGTCTCTTATTCTCCTGTAACTCTTAACTCTTAGCTTTCCCTCCACCAGGTAATGATCCGACATACCCTCCGCCTCACCTCTCATCACATTCACATCCAGCAGTCTACACAATCTTTCCCTTGTCACCAGCACATAATCCATCAATGCCCTCTCTACAATCTCTCCCCTCACAAGTCTATGCCAGGTGTACTTGTGTATACGCCTTTTTTTGAAGAACGTATTACCTACACTCAATCTGCACTCTTCACATACATTTTTCAGTCTTTCTCCACTCTCGTTTACACCATCCACACCAAAACTACCGATGACTCCCTCAACAGACTCATTTCCTACCCTAGCATTTAGGACCCCTAAAACTATAACATTTTCATTTTCATCAAACCCTTGTAGACAATCTCTCAAATCCTCCCAGAAACCCTCTACCTCGTCTAACTCTCTTTCACTTCCTGGTCCATACACACTTACAAAAACCCACCTTTCACCCTTAAACCGCATTCGCACCCACATTAGCCTTGATGACACCTCTTTCCACTCTTTTATAAACTCTCTCAACTCCTCCTTCACAATAATAGCCACTCCTTCTTTCCCCCTGACTCCCTCATCTACTCCAGACTATCACGTTTCCAAAATCCACTTCTCCCTCTCCTTTCATCTATGTTTCATTCAGTGCAAGCACATCATACTTCTTTCTTTCAAATAACCTTCCAATGTCCTCTCGCTTCTCATTCGTACTACATCCTTGCACATTTAAAGCTCCTATTCTTAGGGTCAGGGACCACGAACGCGTTCCCTCGCCCCTATCTCTGTCTCGTTTTTTTGGTAGATTTATTTAAGGGGAGAAGGATACCAGGCCCCCCGCCCCCGATCCCCTTTAGCCGACTTCCACGTCTCGCCGGAGAAAAGCGGTGGTGGAAATTTCTCTACCCTCCACCACAGAGGAGGCTACCTGCACCAGAAAGTGGCGGGCGTTGGCGTCGCCGCATCCCTACGCCATTTGCAAAAATTAGAGATGCAGAGGGAGAAAAAGATAGAAGGGGCTATGGGAAGTAAAGGACACCAACCATCACTCTGACAAAGGGTCAGCCCACCACCATAAATGCTCATTAACTAATATAACCCCTGCAAACTAGAAACTATTAAAGGCCAGTTAAATAGATTTTGACTTATGTGACAAAATGTGATTACAGATTCGCTATTTCAATGGCGGCCATCTTGGATTACATTATGTTGATACGTGCAAAATCGTGTTATTTCACTTGAATTCCAAAATTTGTATTTTCTAATGAAAACTAGAACTAGCTACCAGGCAAAACTCTCTTATGTAAGACGAATTGGACATAGGACATTTTTCCTGATTTTTGGGGGGCATCCATGAAAAAACATCCATATATCTTTCTTAGCTCTAAGGATACGCTGTTAACATTCTGAGTTGAGCTCCAAATATTTTCATTAACATAATTTACTACTCAGGGAGGATCCAAGGGAGGTACAAAGTACAAAGGAGTACAAAGGAAATCAAGCAACAACAGATCTAGTGACCCTTCTAGGTTGCTTGTCCTCCAAAACACTGAGGATCAAGTGTCCAAACAGTGGTTTAGAGTGGGTAAGGGAACATTGGAAAGGGAATTACTGCCCTGGAACTAATGTCTGTGGCAGGATTAGGAAGTTAGTAGGGGACAGATGGGTTAGTAACTGAGGGGGGGAAAATAAAGTTATTCATTTACAAACGCAGTCAGTCGCGGGTTTGATGCGAGATATTTGTCTAGGCGGAGTTTAAATGAATCAACGGTGATGCAGTCTATAACGTTTCGGGGAAGCCCATTCCACAAGTTGACAACTCGATTGAAGAAGAAATTCTTAGATTCGTGTGAGTTAAAAGATTTACCAATAATTTTGCAACCGTTTCCCCGCGTGTAATTAGATTAGTCGATAGTGAAGTACTTACTACAGTTCATATTGTCGATGCCTTTGATGATTTTGAACACTTCAAGTAAGTCACCTCTTAATCTGCGCTGGGTTAAAGGAAATATATTTAATTCTCTAAGACGCTCTTCGTATGCTTTGTTCTTTTGGCTAGGTATCATTTTGGTAACTCTACGTTGAACTCGTTCTAGCTTGTTTATATCTTTTTGGTAATAAGGGCACCAGGATTGACCGCAGTATTCCAGAAGAGGGCGGACTAAGGAATTGTAAAGGGTTAGGATAACTTCTTTGGATTTATGCTCAAATGACCTGCCTATAAAGCCAATTATTTTGTTTGCCTTCTTAACAACTTCTGAACATTGTTGACTCGGTTTTAGGTTACTCGATATTGTTACTCCCAGATCGGTTTTCTCTGTTTACATTCTTAAGCTGAGTGCCATTCATCGAATAGTTTGCTTTCTCATTTAGGTATCCGATATGTAGTACTTTACATTTATCCGCATTGAAACTCATTTGCCAAATTTGGGCCCAACATGACAATTTATCTAGATTGTGTTGCATATCGTCAACTTGTTCTTTTGAGAGTACGCTATTGCAATTTTTGTATCGTCAGCAAATTTTGAGATTGTACAGGTGAGACCCTCATCTATGTCGTTGATGTAAATTAGAAAGAGAATTGGTCCTAGTACCGATCCCTGGGGTACCCCGCTACTTACATTGGTCCATTTAGATGCTTTACCGTTTATGACTACTCTTTGCTTTCTGTCGCTGAGCCAATTTTCTATCCATTTCAACACACCGTCTTGTATTCCATGCGCTTTTAGTTTTAGCAGTAAAGTTTTGTGGGGAACTTTGTCAAAGGCCTTTTGAAAATCAAGGTATATAATATCTACAGCTTTACTCTCATCGTAGAGGTTGAGGATATCGTGGAAGAAGTCTAAGAGGTTTGTTAAACAGGAACGTTTTTTACGAAAGCCGTGTTGAGTATCTTTAAGAATGTTATTTTCCTTAAGTGATTTACGAGTCTGTCTCGTATGACCATTTCTAGCATTTTACATACAACTGAGGTTAAGCTAATTGGACAATAGTTACTGGGTAGGGATTTGCTGCCTTTTTTGAATATCGGTGTTACGTTGGCTAGCTTCCACTGATCGGGCATAGTTCCAGACTGCAAGGATTTATTGAATAGTAATGTCAGTGGTTTGGAGAGCTCATCCTTAGCTTCCTTTAGAACTCTAGGCGAGATTGTATCAGGTCCAGGCGTTTTATTTACCTTGAGTTTATCTAAACAATTCAATACTTCTCTCTCTGTAACAGTGATATTGCTTAGAACATCTGAATTATCAATCTGAATCGGCGATGGTGTAGGGATATCACTGAGGTCTTCTGTTGTAAAAACTGATGCAAAGAAAGTATTGAGTGCATTACTCATTTGTACTTCGTCTTTGGTGTATTCTCCATTTTCATCGACTAACGGTCCAACAGTTGAAGTAACTACTTTTTTCTTTCTGATATAACTATAGAATTCTTTCGGGTTTGTTTTACTTTGATTCGCAATATGTAACTCTAAGGTCTTTTTACTTTGCTTAATTAACTTTTTGGCTTTGCGTCGTAGCTCTACAAATTTCAGCCGTTCTTCGTCATTTTGTGAGGATTTTAATCTATCATTAGCAAATTTTTTAGCAAGCAGGAAGTTTGAAATATCTTTATTCCACCATCTGGGCTTATTATTATGGCCTGGACGCCGTATTTTCGATGGTATGCAGTCTTGCACTGCTTTTAGGTAAGTGGCTTCGAATAACTTCCAAGATGTATTTATGTCGTTATTGTGAATTAAAAAGCTCCAGTCAGTTTCTTTAAACATAGCTCTAAGTTTATGGAAGTTTGCTTTCTTGAAATTAGGGACTTTTTCGATGCTACTATTTGGTTCGTTACTAGTAAACTTTAAAGTGAAAGTTATCGTACGATGGTCGCTGTTACTGAATTCATCACCAGCATTCAAATTATCTATTAATTCTTCTTTTGTTGCAAGTACAATGTCAAGAACGTTATTACCACGGGTTGGCGTTCGAACAAATTGATAAAGCGAACTCTCTTGCAAGTTCGTATACAAGTCATGTCCGGAGTGTGAAGTAAGAGTATCGTCCCACTTGGTCACAGGTAAATTAAAGTCGCCAAAAATTACGGTATCTTGTGAGTTACTTACATCTGCAATTTGTTCGTAAATTTGTCGGTCAGTTTGCACTGATTGAGCTGGAGGTCTGTATATTAATGCAAGTATTATTTTTGTACCTTTATTATTCTTTATTAGCACAAAAGATGCGTCGACGTTCACAATTTGAGGTTTTGACAAGAGGGTAGGGTTAAGACTTTCTTTGATATAAAGTAAAACGCCACCTCCATTTCGATTTATTCGGCTTTTGTCAAAGATTACATAACCGGGAAGTGAATACTCTGCTAAAAAGTCTCTATCTTCTGTATTGAGCCAAGATTCTGTTATGCCAATCACATCATAATTTTCTGTAAACACTAGCTCCTCTAAATCTGAAAATTTATTGTGTATGCTACGAGCGTTTGCATAGAAAACCTTTAAATTTGTTATTTTAGAACTCACGGAACGCTCTTTTATAATATTTTTGGTTCTTGTCGGATCTACATTTATGTTCATGGCTGTCCTCGGTCCTCGCTGTCTTCGGTCCTTATCGCTGGTGGTCCTCGGTTGCCTCTGGTTTTTTCTTGGCGTTGGATGATTTATGTCACTGCTGCTTCTTCACGGATGGCGTTTTTTGATCCATGGCTGCGGACTACTTCGTGTAGGAGACGACCCATGCGTGCTGAACCCACAGGGTTTAGATGAGTGCCATCCTTGCGGAACAGAGTAGGCTGGTTGTAGAAGTTGTCCCAGAGGTTGATGAATTCATGATTCACCTTGTTGGCTCATGGTCTAGCATTGGCTTCCTCTTAAGAGAGCCCACCTCGCTTTTTTTTCTCTTTCTCTCTCTCTCTCTTTGGTTTGTATCCATTCGGCCCCATTCAGCCTACTCTTTTAATACGTTTACCCCTATCCAGGTGTCAATATTTTCCTGGCGAGTGGTAGCGAGCCAGCATATATATATTTGATTTTACAGTAAGCTAAATTTGAAAAATTTTCGATAGAAAAATTTCTCCGGCGAAGCCGGATTTCTCCATACAATGCTGGCTCGCTATCGCTCACCAGGAAGAAATTGACACCTGAATGGATATAAACGTCTTAAAACAGTTGGCTGAATGGGACCGAATGGATACAAGCCAGGACAAGAGAGAAAAGGAGAGAAAGATAAAAACAAAAGCCGGTGTCGTACATATTAAGTATATCTCCTACTCTTTCTGCCTCCTCCTTCTTCCCGTTTACGCACCAATTGATATGTTTTCCCCAATTTTTCCACTTTGTCCTTCTATCATTCACGGCTCTTATAAACAAATGATATAACTACCAACATTATATGCTTGTAAGGTTTTGAAGCTCTATTATAATTAGTTCAGCTATTCATATTGCACTTTGATCCCTATATATATATATATATATATATATATATATATATATATATATATATTATAGGTTTGACTCCTGTAAGGAGATAAAGAAAACCTAATATTTAGTAGTGGCCCCGTAATCATTGACGAACATGCCTATTACATAAGGCATCCTATTCAAACACTAATCCGCCGTAGTTTGAATCTACCGCGCAGAGCATTTAAAATCTGAGGAGCCTTCATCATGAGCGCACACGACCTCACTCATGGCTTCAGTCATTATGAATTGGGTTCTCACTACGAAAAAACTTCGTAAAAAATAAAAACAAAAAGAAAATAAGAATAACTATCCAATAAGCTTTCCATCATATCGTGGATGTACTTGTGTGGATCTTTGACCAGACGCTGATTCAGGCATCATTCTTCCTTCACTGACATATCAAGTAAACCAAAATCCTTAATACATCAACGAATGGGAAGGGGATGGTCGGCAGGACCCCAGTCGTCAATGATTACGGGGCCACTACTAAATATTAGGTTTTCTTTATCTCCTTACAGGAGTCAAACCTATAATTTATTAGTGGCCCCTCCATCATTGACGAACATGCCTGATTTCTAAGACTGGAGGGGGACATTCGTAATCATATCATAACTCTAGAAAAGCAGATAATAAAAACAACCACATAGTATTCTTACTTTGAAAATATATTTAAATACGGCGCAGCCCATATATATACAAGAAAGGGGTTCAGGCAGGTGCGTGCTTCAAAGAAGCCTGCTTGACAAAAAGGGTAACTCTGAAGTTTCTGTGAACAGATCTGTAGTTACAAAGGCACCCCACTCAACGAGTGGTGACAAAAATAACAAGTTATAAGTTTACATGTGCACATAATAAACCCCAAAATAATCGTGGAGATAATTTGCAAAAGATCTTCACTGTTTAATATTAAATTGCTTTTGCAGCTAAAACTACTATAACAACCCCGTTGTTTTGTACTAACATTGTACTAGCACAATTTCTCGCAGAGACATTTTCATATCACATTAACCATAAATTGTATCACAGCTCTTACACTCCGGCGGGGTCTAGGGTGTCCTATGTTAACTGACTGCACCCCCCCCCCCCCCCCCCCTTTTCTTGAAAGTAAACAAAAGTGACTGAAGGGCCACCTCGACCCTCTGCCTTAAAGCTATACATGGTAAGGAAGGTTTGTCTAGAGCAACTGACAAGTATCTAGTCAAAAACGTATGATTAGACGCCCACAACTGTGTGGACGAAATATCTTCTACTGAAAAATTCTTCAGGAAACGTAAAGAGGCTGCCCATTTGCGTAAATCGTGGGCCCGACCCACAACGCCGGGATTACTCTCTTTAATGACTTCGACCAGAAGAGAAGCTAATCTCCGTTTCAGTAAGCGTTTACCCGTACTCGCTACCCATAAAGCACCTTGGGGGTTTAGAGGAGCCACTCTCAAATATTTGGTTAGAGCATGCACTGGACATAGATTATGATGCACCTTTCCCCTTTTTAACGCCGGCACCGTGAACTCAGAAAACACGTGTGCACTGTGCTCATTCTTGGCTACAAATCCCGGGGAAGGTGCAATGTGAATACATTCATTAAGTCTACCAAACCTAAGGCAATTAGGTGTGTTGCTCATCGCCGCCAGCTCAGACACTCTGTTCCCGGTGGCCAAAGCCAAAAGGAATGCAGCCTTTTTTAAGAGTAATGCAAAATCTGCAGTATTTTGGTACAGACGAGAGTGAAGTAAAGACAATGCCTTGTCCAGAGACTGACGGGGAGGTGGGCGGAGTTTAAAACATGCCCTCATAAAACCTGTTTCCTCCGCCACCGGTATAGAGAGACCTGTAAGGTCTAAAAAGGGCACTCTAATTGCAGTTAAGTGATTTTTTAACGTTACCACAGATAAATGTTTCTGCTCAAACAGATAATTTAAATAATTAAAAACTAATGCTACTGATGGCACAGTCTGTTCTGTTCTAATGATCCAAGAAGTAAAGGCTTGCCAATGTGAGTGATACTGTCGTTTCGTAGACTGAGTATATTGATTTAATAATTTATTGGTCACATCTCTACCGTATGGTGCTAGCCACTTGGCCTTCTGAATTTCCATAATGCAAAAGTCAGCGAGGTCGCTAGGTTGCCAATCGTGTCTAAGTGGAAATACCTGACCGGGAGCGACACCGAGTGCGGGCACCACGTCTTTAATTGCTGGTACCACAACTGCGCCGGCCACAGGGGCGCGACTAGTGAGACTAAGCCTCGATAATCTTGTAGTTTGTTCACTACGTGGCACATTAGTGACGCGTCTGGCGGCGGAAACAGATAGATGGAGCTCCATCTGTTCCAGTCTGTCACTAGGGCGTCTGGCCCCCCTGCCGGCGTTTTCGTCCGGCGGGCGAGGTATAGAGGAAGTTTGTGAGTCTCCTCGGACGCAAACAGATCCACTTGTGGATGGGAGAGCTCTGCAATCATTAGGTTGAAAATGGGTTGCTTGAGCTCCCATTCTACTGTCGTGCTCTGTCTCCGGGACAGAGCGTCTGCCCAGACGTTTGCTACGCCTGGGAGATAAGATGCGTGAAGATAAATGTCTAGTCTGTTGGCTAGAGTAAAAATCTCTTCCGACACGTTTAGCAACTTCCTTGACCTCGTTGACCCCTGTTTCTGAATACAGTGAACTGCGTTCAGATTGTCCATTCTGAAGGCCACCGACTTGCCCCGTAAAGCAGGGCCGTGAGCCTGAAGGAAATACAAGGGGACTAGTAATTCTTTGACATTGATGTGGGAGATTTCTAAGTGGGACCAAAGCCCCTGACCCTGGTGCCCCTGATTTGACTGAAATCCCCAACCTATTGTGCCTGACGCATCCGTGTCTACCCATACCGTTGGCGGAGGAGAGGTCCATGACATTATTGAGTGCAACGTTTCCCTCTTCGCCCAGACCGCTAGTAAGGTGTGGATTAATTTCGGGATGGGCCATAATTTTCCCGCCGGTAAGAGAGGGAAATATTTGTTGCCTTCCAATATTAAACGTTTTACTTTCAACCGGCCCAACATAACAGTTAGTTGAATCCAGTTGAGAGAGCCGACCAGAGACTCCCAGACCCTCCGCGTCGTAGTCAGACTGTGAACAAACATGAACAGTTTCCTGCGAAACCTGTTGCGATTGTCCACACTCTGACTCAGAGTGAGAGCAGCCGTGTCCCAGACCAGCCCTATCCACTGAACTACTCGTGAGGGAACAAGGTTTGACTTTACCAGATTTACCTTGAACCCTAGAGTTTTGACATGATTTAAAATGATGTTGACATGTTTGATGCATAATTGTTCTGTCTCTGCCACCACCAGCCAGTCGTCTACGTACCACAACACTCTGATTCCTTGTTTTAACAACGGCATCAGGGCTTGCCGGACTAATTTCGTGAATAATCGAGGTGCCAGGTTCAAACCGAATGGCATCCGTTGAAAAACAAAATTTTGGTGCCTGATCCGTAAGGCCAGAAACCTTTGAAATCTTTTGTTGACCGATACGTGCCAATAGGCGTCTGTCAGGTCTAGGGAACACATCCAACCTCCCGGCGGAAGTGTTAGCCTGATTTGGTGTACTGTTAACATTCGGAATGACTCGTTGTGAATGTGAAGGTTCAGATAAGACAGGTCTACGACCGGTCTCATCTGAACACTGTCCCTTTTGGGAACCAAAAATAGCTTGGACGTGAATACAGGGTAATTAGGGGGGACCGGGATGATGACATTCTTGGCAATCATTTCCTGGACCAGTGACTCCACCTCTAAAGAAACAAAATTCGCCGTTGTCGGCTGACGTAAGCGAGGTCGCCGGAGCCACTGCCAAGTGATGCCTTTGCGTGCCACCATCCGTGCCCAAGTGTTTAACGGCCATGCTTGGTGACACGTTCGGAACGACCCAGTTAGCAGACAAGGGTTCGCCGGCTGTACTACCCTCGGATCCGCCGGCCTTAAGATTGGCACCGGGAGTGAGAGAGACTTTAGTTTTTTGATGGTGGGGTTGGTGGTGCTGGACGCTTCGCCGGCTGGCTGGTGTTGGCCAAAGACTGGCCCTGACCTGGCTTATTATGGCCGCGTCCTCTCTGACCTGAAAACCTACTCTGTCTATGCCTGTACTGACCTTGAGGGGAGGGGGAGGACTTAGGTGGAAGAAAGGGCTTAGATCCCCCCGGCTGAGCTTTAGCGGCTGGCCTGGGTTTGGGGAAGTTAAAGGCAGGTTTCTTAGAAGGGGTGGGACTGTGTTTAAAGGCCTGCGCCATATTAAACACCGTTCGCCACATGTCAGGGGACATTAAAGAGGGAGTAAGCACTGGTGACATGACCACCTGATTCGCAATGCGATCAGGCAGTTTGCGGACTAAAGACATTCTGAGGTCTTGTCTCGCTCGTACCGCCTCAAGCAAGGCGGTGCGGATGTCACCCAGAGATTGGATTGACGACTGAAGAAGCAGTCGCCGGGACACTTCAACCGATCGTCTGGCATCCGCGTCTGCGATTGCCTGAGTGGACCAGAGCAAAGACTTTGCTACCTGTTGAGACACTATGTATTGAGAGAACAGGCGAAAAGCTTTCCCCCTTAGCCTAAATTCTCGGTCTAGATGAGTTGGGGTAGGGGTAGTGAAAGGGTCTTTTTGCTCACAAAGATTAATTTTAGGGGCAGCTAAGAAAGCAAACAAAGCTGAAGGGACTCCGCCGGCAGAACACACTGGCATGGAGAACCAAGAATGAGTATCTTGAGGGATCTGGTGGGAAGTTTTGGAAGTAAATGTGGTCGCAAAGTTTTGAGCCTCTGTCTCCCATTCCACCCAAGGTCCTGGACCCAACTGCCCCACCTTCAAGACTGGATTAGCTGCTTCGTCTGTGACGGTTTGTAAATCAAGTTCTGGAGTGAGAGCTGACAGAGTCTTAATGTCATTAAACCCATCCAGCTTAGACCAGTCTGAAAACAATTTTGAAGCTGAGGGAGGGGTAAAGCCGGCTTAGTAGCATAAACAAAATAGTCCTGGTGATAATAACTAGGTATAGCCTTTATATTAACGTCTAGTACATTTCCCAAAGTATCCAAGGCCCTTAATTTCCTAGATTTATAGCCCTGGATGACCCACTCACGCGGTACTGGGAGTTCCCCTGACAAGGTAGGTTGGGCGAGCGCTGGTTTAGTGGGGGTCAAAAGGACCCATGACTCATCTGGTCCGTAAAGCAAGGGCATAGCTACCTTTCTGAGAGGCGCGTTGTCTAGAGGGGGTGGATTGACATCCGTTATAACCCTTACATTCGAAGTGGTCAATGCCGCCGTAGCAGGCCTAGTAACCACTGATGGTGACAGAGTGGGAGGGTGAGGGATCTGAGTTAAAGCAATAGAAGTCATCAGAGGCCGTACCGTAGAACTTGTCGTGGGAGCTCCCAAGTCCACTGTGGGAGTTTCCTGTTGTTGGCCAAAAAATTTAGATAAAGCATTACTAAGTAGCCCATCAATTTCCTGTGCAGTGACAAATTGACTTGATGAAGTACTCACTGGTGAATCATTAATATCCTGCGCGGCGTCTAAGCCTGAACCTGACTCTTGCCCTTCCATATCCGAAATTATTGAAACCTCGTCTTTATCCTCCTGTTCCTCCTGAGAAGATCCCGCCGAAGCTGGGGTACCTTGTTGCCAAGATAAGTCAGGAATAGAGGATGGGATCGCCGCGTCCCTGTGGACGTCAGCCACTGTGTGACTAGTTTGAGCCGGAAGTGGGTGGTCAGACCCCGGCCGAGAAAATCGCCAAACACCGAGGCCTTGGCCTACACTCTCTTGGGAGTCTGAAACACTCTCAATCACTGATCCCCCTGAACTCTCCAATTCCAGGGTTAAACTTTTAATGGGTAAATCATCTTTAGGTACAGGCACTGTATTGGACCCTTGAGACCGAACACAAACTCTGTCTGGGGTAGAGGTACGATGAGAAGCACTAGAAACTGGTGAATGTAGGGAGGCCTTTCTATTATGGGAATCCTTTTTGGAAGATTTATGGCTGCGGTGTGACCGTGAACTACTCTTCGATTTGGAGGATTTATCGCCGTGACCACTGGTGGAACTTTCCGTCTTACTCTTCTTACTCGATGGTGAAGAGGCAAGACTAGGTGGCTGGTGTCTGAGAGGTGACCTAGACCGAGATCTCTCCCGAGACGAGGAGGCTGCCGCCGGGGGTGTAGGCTCTCTTGGACGTTTCGGAGTAGCAGCAGAAGACACAGAACCCTGACCAGTCTCCGCCGGCTTATGACTAGTTACTCGAGAGGAACGTTTAGGGGGAGGGTGTTCGAAAAGCAGCCTATCCCAAAGAGGGACGTTGTCACATTGAAGTGACTTATGAGCCACAATCGTAGTATATGCTGACATCTGTTGCCTCACCTCTCGTAAGGCGACCGCTGCGGTCTTATCATTGTCGCGGAGGACCTTAACACTTAATTGGGAGCAAAAGGAACAGTTGCGCATCACCCACAGACCCCTTGAACGGTCTAGACATTTAACACACTTGATGCAAAGAGTGTGCGCAAAAATAGGGATACCGGCACAGGTAGGGGTAATGCATAAAGCAAAAACTGGGGCCAAGGTAGCCATGACAGAGACTGGTGGGGAAAACTACTGCCGGGTCTGTATAGGTCTGCCGGAGCCCAGCTCTGCAAAAAAAGAAAATATCCAGGAATTAATGCTCATAAGGTAAACCCAACATGTTCGCACACAAGTGTTAATAACCCGCCTGGTAACGAGATGTAATGACACAACGAACACAGCTCGCTACGCGGCGGGGTTCAGAATATCTAAACATATCTTTAAGAAAGTGAAGAATACCCTCTGACATAATATAAAGGACCAGCATGGCGTTTATAGTCTTTCCGGTGGTGACTGTTTCAAGATTCAATTTTGGAAAACAACCCCCCACAAAGACGCCGGCCCTTGAATTATTTAGCAGAATAACACAGGGCAGGCTGATACGAGATCTGCTTTCTAACGAATTGTCACAAAAGATCGCCGTAAGTTAGAAGGCGGCGATACATTAACGTATCTCTCAATTAAGTGGTTAACGAAATTGAATTGTAAATTCCTTATTTCCTCCTCCCAGGAGCACCCGCCGGGTGTAAAAACTATGTTAACCCTAATTGAACCTTCGATCGCCGTAAGTGTAAAGGCGGCGATACATATAGTATCACTAAAATGGATCGGTTAACTAACTGAATGACTTAGTCGTTCATCCCACCCTACCAAGGTGACATCTCACCCGCCAGGTGAGATGTCAAAACGTTAACCCCATAAGTTCCTGACCCCTCTTCTTTGTAAAAGATCGCCGGGGAGGACAGCCCTTAACAACAGCTAGGTTTTTCCTGTGGTTTTGTAAAACCGGGTAGAAAAACTTCATAACATATGTCCGCATGAACAATGTTAGATGGGTACAGCCAATTCTGCCGGGAATCAAAGGGAGCCTAAAAACAGGCACCAACACAGAGACGCAGTCCTGGAGAGCCACAGACACCTCATCGCCGGGGACACAAGCCTGTGTTGACACCACGCGTGGCCCAACACGGCTCTCGGCCGGGTTTTTTCATGGTGTAACCGAGAAAAAAAAAAACGGAAAGTAACCCACCCCGTTCAGAAACCATCTGAACGTACATAGGACTCGAAGGAAAGCCAAGCACGACTAGCCTAGGGTCCACACAATAATCCGTGGAATTAGCCAATACACAACTAAACCAGGAAACAAACATAGTCCGTGGAATTAGCCAATACACAACTAAAACAATAATACACATGACACAGTAGGACATATTTAAAAATAAACAATAACACTTGTACATGTGGCAAAGCTATGAGCGGCTGGCTAGGCCTAAGTAGACGGCATAAGAAAAGTTGAAATATAAACAAAAAACACTGGAAATATAACAACAGGAACCACCGCCAACACACCACTGTAGCAAATACTTCCGGCAAAGGGAAGACTGACTCGGGACCCAGAAAAAACTTCACTAAGTGAAGAAAAATACGCTGGGAACGTCAGTAAGCAACGCTTACCTCATCAGAAAGATAAAAGGCAGCATAACTAACGCGTAATGAAAGCCGCCTGCATCACAAGCTAACTCAACTGTGAAAAGATCACAAGTCCACAACAGGACCACGAGGGTACATCCGAAATAGATGCCCCAAACACACGACCCAAAATACACTGCACTGCGGGCAACAAGCCCAGGACACTCCTGCTACGCATATCCTAACCTTACTCGATACATCCCGGAGTAAACAAATGAGAAAAAACTCACTAGGGACGCAGCAAATGCGGAACCAGCGGAGCGTGGGGAGACACGTCCGGGCAGGCTGAGCGCAGAGCAGAGAAGGAAGAATGACGCCTGAATCAGCGTCTGGTCAAAGATCCACACAAGTACATCCACGATATGATGGAAAGCTTATTGGATAGTTATTCTTATTTTCTTTTTGTTTTTATTTTTTACGAAGTTTTTTCGTAGTGAGAACCCAATTCATAATGACTGAAGCCATGAGTGAGGTCGCGTGCGCTCATGATGAAGGCTCCTCAGATTTTAAATGCTCTGCGCGGTAGATTCAAACTACGGCGGATTAGTGTTTGAATAGGATGCCTTATGTAATAGGCATGTTCGTCAATGATGGAGGGGCCACTAATAAATATATATATATATATATAATTATACTTTGAGCTTGGAACTGTTTCCGTTAATTACCAATGGTTAACATTATAAAGTTTTTTAATAACACATACAATTGTTAGAATATTATCGATCATATATACTACAGAGGTAGTTATCTAGTACAAAGGAGTACAAAGAGTTCAAAGGAAATCAAGTAACAACAGATCTGGCGACCCTTCTAGGCTGCTTGTCCTTCAAAAGACTGAGGACCAAGTGTCCAAACAGTGGTTTAGAGAGGGTACGGGAATATTGAAAAGGGAAGGACTGCCCTGGAACTAATGGCCTTAGCCAGATTATGAGCTGATAGTATGGAAGAGTTGGGTTAGTAACATAACACAGATATATGTGATCTTTCATGTATCTGGGAAAAAAAAGTAACATCTTAGTATTTTGTAAATGCAATCATCCTTGATGGATCTGAGGGGGGACAATTTATGTTATTCATTTACAAACGCAGTCAGTCGCGGGTTTGAGGCAAGATATTTGTCTAGACTAAGTTTAAATGAATCAATGGTGATGCAGACTATAACATCATGGGGAAGCCCATTCCATATGTTGACAGCTTGATTGAAGAAGAAATTCTTAGACTTGTGCGAGTTAAAAGATTTACCAAAAATTGTGCAACCGTTTCCTCGCGTGTAATTAGATTGGTCGATAGTGAAGTACTTACTACACTTCATATTTTCGATGACTTTGATGATTTTGAACACTTGGATTAAGTCGCTTCTTAATCTGGGCTGGGTTAAAGGAAATAGATATAATTCTCTAAGACTTTCCTCGTATAGTTTGTTCTTTAGGCTAGGTATCATTTTGGTAACTCTAAGTTGAACTCGTTCTAGCTTGTCTATATCTTTTTGGTAGTAAGGACACCAGGATTGAATGCAATATTCCAGAAGAGGGCGGACTAAGGAATTGTAAAGAGCTAAAATTACATCTTTGTATTTATGTTCAAATGACCTGCCTATAAAGCCAATTATTTTGTTTGCCTTCATAACAGCTTCTGTTGACTCGGTTTTAGGTTACTCGACATTGTTACTCCCAAGTCATTTTCTCTGTCTACACTCTTAAGCTGGGTGCCATTCATCGAAAAGTTTGCTTGCTCATTTCGGTTTCCGATATGTAGTACTATACATTTATCCGCATTCAAACTCATATGCAAATTTTAGCCCAACATGATAACTTATATAGATTGTGTTGCATATCTTCCACTTGTTCTTTTGAGAGTACACTATTTGCAATTTTTGTATTGTCAACAAACTTTGAAATTGTATAGGTGAGACCCTCATCTATGTCGTTGATGTAAACTAGGAAGAAAATTGGCCTTAGTACTGATCCGTCGGGTACCCCGCTACTTACAATTTTGAAAATGTTCTCACATGCTTTCACTAGAACACAACTCGATGTCTGCATCGAACATGACTTTCACCTGATATAATTATGAAAGCCACTCATATTGTATAACAACTAACTTAGCTACACATACTCACACATGGACAGAGAGAGAGGGAGAGAGAAAGAGTGTGTGAAAGTGAGTGAGAGAGAGAGAAGTCGAAGGTATGTGGGTGAATTGTCTATTTGTGGACTCCTGAGACCTCTCCCTTGATTGGCTGGGCGTACTCGTCCCATTCTCTTGGGGTTGGTTCTGCTTCTTTTATTTGGTGGCTCTTTGCTTTATGTTCCTTCTTTATCTGGCTCATGTGTATGGTTCACTAGTAGCCTAATCATCACTGTATGTGGTGGTGTATCTTTACATTTTAAAAACTGAATGTTTAATTGTAAATAAGTGATCCAATCAAAGTGATCTAATCAAAGTGATCCAATCAAAGTGATCCAATCAAAGGTGTTGCAATTGTAATACATAAACCGCTTAGAACTGTTGATGTGTAGGCTACCATTTATGTTACAAGTAAGTGTTATATGTATACAATGTAAGCCTCTCACTCTTAGTTTTGTTGTTGTCTACATTCCAACTACTCCTTCTCGGGCATAGGCTGAAAGCCTGTACCAGCCCATGCAATCTTCCCTTTGCAGGATGCATGGGGCTTAGTTGCTCACTTACGGCTCGCAGCAGCCCTATCTCTGAAGATGCCTCGCTCCAGTGCTTCACTGTCTCACCTAGACTTGGACCCTCACTCTCAGAGCGCCACCTATTGAACAATTAACTCAATAGGCATTGCCCTCCTATAGTCTATTTTGAATAGGGGAATATTCATTGTATTGAGTATTGTTCACATGTGTGGGGAGGTTCCTCTCACACCGCTCTCCTAGACAAGGTTGAAAGGAAGGCCTTTCGTATCATTAACTCCCGTCCACTCACCAACTCTCTGCAATCTCTCTCTCTCCGCCGCAATGTTGCATCTCTCTCGCTATTCTATCGCTACTATAATAATCAGTGTTCCTCAGAGCTATCCCAGTGCATACCACCTCCTTTACGTAGGGCACGTGGTACCCGTCTTGCAACTCAATCCCACCCCTACTCTGTGCAACTCTCCAACCCAAGAGTGAAACGTTACTCTCAAACTTTCTTCTACTCAACATCTGAGCTCTGGAACTCTCTCCCAGAATCAGTCTTTCCCTCTTCCTATGACTTAAATTGCTTCAAACTCCGTGTGTCCAGGCATTTTGGCTCGAACGTCCCTTGATTTTGGCCCTGTCACTCTTTCAACTATGGGGGAGGCACTCGCTATAGGCAGTTATGCCTTTTGCCTCCCTCAATCACATAGAAAAAACAAAAAAAAACAAAAAAAACAGTGCTATTTAAACTGGGTACAATGACGGTATTTTGTTGGCTATACTGTATATATACAGGGTGTTTGAGAACGACACCATCAAAAATACGGGGCATAATATACATGGAACAAGACGTAACAAATCTAAACAAGTAATGTCCTTTTATGCACCAATAATGCAACATAATATACATTTTGTTTAACCCGTTGAGCCCCGGCTAGTTATAATATTTTGTTCACCCCAGTCCCAAGCCATTTTCACTTATTTTTTTTGTTTGCTAGAATGGAAGACAAGGATGAGAAATGAAAAAAAAACAAAAAAAAATCACCTCTGACATTTTTTTTTTGGGGGGGGGGGCCGGTGGGGGGTTGGGGGAGTTTCAAAAAATTTGTTGAGCCAAAATGGAAGAGAATGGTGAGAAATGAACACACAAATAAAAAAAAACTCATTTCGGTCATTTGGGGGGCGGGGGGGGGGGGGTTTCAATAGTTCGTCTCCCCCGCATGACCACCCGCCCGGGAGCACTAGGGTAAAAACTGAGTATGGCATTGTACGGCATACATCCTAAGGAGTATCTCACATAAATCTCAAGCCTCTAGCTCCCATACGACCGGAGTAATGAAGGTTCAAAGTGGCGGTAAACTAGGGGTGTAAACTATCCCCACTAAGCCCACCACCACCAGCCGCGCGGCTGTCTCGGCCCGCTCACACCTACTGGCCCGGCTCCCCCACACACTACGGTACCGCCCCCTCCTATTCTCCCGCCATTTCCTACCTTACGAGCCACGTAAGTGTTTTTTATATGTCGGACGCACGTGATGCGTCGCTGGGAGTTGGTGATCAAAGACTGCCGACGCAACACGTGCGACGCTGGGTCTCAACGGGAATGTGAATGAATCAAAGCCCATACCATGAAGGAAAATAGGCGAACACAGATCTATTTCTTCCAAACCACCAACAAACACACATACACACACTATCAAAACAGTGTCAACACAAAAATAGGGAGGTATATATATTCCCCTCCATCCCCGGATAGACAGACTATTACAAGGAGTTACAAGGATTGACATTATGATGATTCTATATTTGTTGTGGGCTTAAAGGGGGCAACTGCTTTGTTTTATCTCCTTTTCTCTCTTTCTCTGGCTTGTATCCATTCGGCCCCATTCAGCCTACTGTTTTAACACATTTATCCCAATCCAGGTGTCGAGTTTTTCCTGACGAGCGACAGGGATCCAGCATTATATGGAGAAATCCGGCTTCGCCGGAGACATTTTTCTATCGAACAAAAAAATTTAAAACAAATATGTTAACTCGCTACCGCTCGCAAAACAAAAATCGACACCTGGATGGGGGGGATAAACGTCTTAAAACAGTAGACTGAACGGGGCCGAATCGATACAAGCCATAGAGAGAGACAAAAAAGGAGAGATAAAAGCAGGCGGGCTCCCGTGAAAAGTGGAGTATGAAGGTTCATGAGACTTGTATAGCGATGCACTATTATATTATCATTATGCAATTGCCGACTTTCGAGTTTCAGGCTATAAGGAAGTTGGAGCTTTAGACAACGATATTTAACAGAATTTACAGTTAAAATACGGTCATAGTACATTTATAAATACATAAAACCCAATATATATGCAGTATATATACACACACATTTTGGGGATTGACCCAAAAAGCCCCGAAAAGGCGCAACACATAGACCGTTCCAGAAAAAGACCTACCTAAGTCACTGATTTTTTAAAAATGCGATAGAAAAATGAAAGAGATGCAACATTGCGGCGTGTAAAATGAGATTGTAGGGAATTAGTAAGAGATGGTGAGTTGATAAGATGGAATGCTGTTTAAGTAGGATTTCTCCTTCTCTTTAATATAAATTAAAAAAGATTAGTTATTGATTATGTTATATGTAGTTAATTAATGAATGGACTCTTGTTCTGACTGTCTGTACTTTGAGTTCCATCTGTCTAATCGTCTCCCCCTCTCAGATAACTATGACCTTCTCTTCAACAACATACAAATTAGCTCTCCATCTTCTCATAATATTCTTGGTGTCTCTTTTTCTTCTAATCTCTCTTGGAGAGATCATATTACAACTTCCCAGAAGCTGGGTGTGCTCAACCGCCTCCAGGGGTTCTTTACCCCTGCGCAGCTTCTTCCTCTGTACAGGGGCACAGTGCGTCCTTGTATTGAGTATTGTTCACACGTGCGGGGAGGATCCTCTCACACAGTACTTCTAGACAAAGTAGAAATGAAAGCCTTCCGTTTAATTAACTCACGTCCACTCACCAATACTCTGCAGTCTCACTCTCTTCGCCGCAAGGTTACAAATCAAATCAAATCAAATCAAATCAAATCAAAGCGATGTTAATCATTATGATCAGCATAACATTGAATTATGGTAGCCAGACAAAATGTACTAGATGGGTCGACAAAGCTTATCATATAGTATAGTTAATTCAAATGATCAATTGATAGCTTTATATTTTATTATTCTTGTAAGTTGGTTACACTATTTATAATTTAATTCCCATTATTTTTGAGTGAGTACGAATTCACGCACTCACCAAAACCAGGGGTAAAGTTTTGTTTTTTATCTTTCTCTCCATTTCTCTCTTTCCCTGGCTTGTATCCATTTTGTCCCATTCAGCCAACTGTTTTAAGACGTTTATCCCAATCCAGGTGTCGATTTCTTCCTGGCGAGCGATAGCGAGCCAGCTTTGTATGGATAAATCAGGTTTCACCAGAGACATTTTTCTATTGAAAAATGTGCAAATTTAGCTTGCTGTCAAAACAACAATATATACTGTATATGCTGGCTCGCTACCGCTCGCCAGGAAAATATTGACACCTGAATGGGGGTAAACGTCTTAAAACAGTAGGCTGAATGGGGCCGAATGGATACAAGCCAAAGAGAGACGGAGAGAAAGATAAAAGAAGCTGGTGGGCTCCCTTAAAATCAACCCTTTTCAGTACGATTTCGCCGTTCTTACTTTTACTGAGACTATTATTACGCGTCTTATTATTTTGCGGTGGTCTGGTGAGAGTTAAAAGATTAAGGGGGGATGGTTCACTTTTTGGTAGATTTGGTTTCATTGTTTTATTATTATTTGTTTTTAGTTTCCTCCATTGACCTCCATCAAACTTAATAAAAAATCCATCAGATCCCCCTTCTAGATTAATTTGTATATTTTTCGGTAGAAAAATATCCCGGCCGGAGGCCGAATACTCTTAAGATTACAGGCTTGCTATCGCTCGCCAGGAAGAAATCGACACCTAAATGGCACAAAAGGTCTTAAATTTGACAACAATGGGGCAAAAGGTATTAAAAACGCCAAACTAATGGGCCGAACGTCATAAAATCTGAAAACTATTGGGGGTAAGCATGAGGAAGAAGGGTGACCAGAAAAACAGCCCATGACCCCTTAAAACAAGCATTATAGTTGATGCCAGAGTTTGTTCTATAGGTCATCCACAAAATACTTGTTAACATAATATTCAAACTTTACCCGCATCACCAAATGCTACCAGCGTTAAAGTCGCCTGCTAATATTTATCATGAACCCTACTCAGGATATTAACGCTGAGCTGTAAGAAACGGAATAAACATTAACAACTGCAATTAAGCTAAGTGGGAGAAACCAAGAACAGTCCACTTAAATGTTCGTTAGTCTCTCTCCTCAGACTGCTTACGAGACTACATTATATTATGTAGCCACAGTATCTAAATATAATTACTCATATTAACAAATACTCTGAATTATATTTGATAATAGGATGGACCGCTTGAATTATAATTGAAAAATTTCGATTTTCAGGTAAATGAAAATGTGTTTATAACACAGTTTAGTACGTAGTTCTTTAATTCAACGAAATGTCGATAGCATGCTTGTTCCTTCTAAAACTGCAGGCTCACCCGCTAGGAAGAAATCTACAGCAAAATGGTATGAAAGGTCTGTATATTGACAAAAACAAATGGGGATAAAGGTCTTAAAAATCGACAAACTGATGGGACGAACGCCTTAAAATCTCAAAACAAATATGCTAAACATAAGGGAGAAACGGGTCCAGAAAAAGCGAATACCTACCTCTTAAGCCCGGTATCTTTACAAGTACTGAACAAATTAAACCCACAGGTGAGATTTCTCATCTTCCACATACTTCCCATTGCACCGAAAACTGTCCTTCCCTCACACACTCTCTGTCTTACCTCCATTCCCACACCTGCGTCCCTGCTTATCACTCTCCTTGATATGTAAAACACTCCACTTGTTCCAGCATTTCCCCATCCAGTCGTACATTTAGATTTACCCAAAGAGCATCTCTATTACACACCATCACTTTACTTTAATTGACATTCACCCTCAGCTTCCTCCTCCCACATACCACACCAAACTGTTTTACTACTCGCTGCAGCTTCTCAAAATCTGCCACCAGTGCTGTGTCATCAACAAAGAGCAATTTATTTAACTCCTAATCACCATCATTCTTACCTACTAAACCCAATCCTCTACCCATAGATGTCATGTTTAGTTCCCTCACCACACCATCCATACATTATACATCCATACACCAGTATACATTAAACAACCGCAAAGGCATTACACAACTCTGACGCAGACCTAAATTTACCTCAAACCATTAACTCATATCATTCCCCACTCTAGCACACGCTCTGTTCTCTTTATAGAAACTTTTGACTTCTCTTAACAAATTCCCTCCAATTTCGTAAATCCTTGGCACCTTCCACATTGCTTCTCTATCCAGACAATCATACGCTATTTACAAATCCTTAAATTTCCAAAATACCTCCTTACTTTTCTCTAAATATTTCTCGCATAGATGTCTTACTGCACAAATCTGATCCACACACCCTCTTCCCCGGACTGATCTTCTCCTATTGCACCTTCAGTACCCTTCTATCAATAAATGTGTCAAACAACTTTCCAACAACTCATATCTCCATAATGTGAACACTCCTGCCGGTCCTCTTCCCTTTGTACAAAAACACCTTTCATTAGCTGGACAAAAGTTTCCATTCATATTATCTAACACATTGCGATTTTAGTTATGAAAGGAAGCATATCTAGAAATGAGCAACAACAACTAACACAATGACATCTAAAAGTCCTTTCTGAACTACATAGATTAGTCTAATTATAGCCAGAATAGAATGCAGAGAAGCGTCACATTACTAAAAGGGCTAAGCGATTTTGTGGAGGTGATACATTACCTTTGACACTCACTATGCTAATTGGAATTGACTCCAACTGTAATTAATTAAAATTGGTCATTTTACTTACCGCTATTATGAAATGCAGGGACAATGACTGCCTCATACCTGTAAGAAATAGATAACAGGTTAGCAAATAGATGGTGAATGCGAAGGCGAGTCTTTTTCCTTACACTAAGGTCAATATGAATAAGGTCAATATACGATCGTCTTAAACACATATTTTCAAAGCTCACCAAATTGATAGAGGTAGTTGCTGCTTACATGTGTATTGCAATGAATATCTTTCGAATACAAATATTCCAAATGTTAAGGCCATAAATTTCGGTCAAGGCATCTGTCCTGACACGCCCATTCAAGTCTCCTCTCACAATTACTGCCTCCCCTCCCTTGCATCCGACAACCACACCTAGTAATGTATTCCAAAACTGTTCTTTAACATTTCTACCTAAGCCTACTTGGGGGGCCATATGCTGATATAATATCTATGACTCTCGCCACAACTTTCAGTCTTGCATTATTAATTAACTTCTATCACACAATCTACTCACCTCTCTGCCACCAGGAAACCCGCCCTTCCTTTACCATGTTCGTTTCCCTTCCATGTGAAATTGATTTTTTTTCCCATTCCACCTCGCACTCCTCCCTTTCCACCGGGTTTCCTGGGCACAACCTACATACACCCATCGTCTCTCTAGCATCTCCGCAATCTCACCCGTCCTTCCTTTCATAGTGCCGATATTCACACTTTCGATACTAAACTTGGGGAAGAATCTGCGGTAGTGTCCTTTTGCGATTTTGTACATCTTTGATAGGTTTTTATCATGATCGGTATTGTTGCTAACGTTGGAGGTCACTATCTCCAAATCTTTCAACAGGGCACTGTGACCTTGTCGGGGTGAAATATTAAAACGGGGAGTAGGCTAGTTGGCAGCGGAAACAGGTGGAACTCCAGAAAACTGCTGAGGTAGCATATGTAATCATTTATGTGAAACTATTCTTAACTGACACAAACCGGGTGGTCTTTGAATTCCTCACGGGTTCCACCACTATGTATCCGCAAGTAGGAAATTGCTTCCTACCTGGCTAAAAGGCAACATCGAGAATGACTTAACACTTAAAAAAAAAAAAAATCCCACCCCTTTCCCATTGTTAAGTAAGCCATTTTAGATTTACAGAAGAGTGACCATTACTGCATGTCCGCAAACATTTCAGTAATGTAAGCATGTTTCCTCTTTTTTTTTTTTTTTTTTTTTTTACTGACGGTAACCTGCTAGGAATTCACCCGTTTAACACCTTATTAGCGGGCTAGGCGGTTTATTTATATGTACCGCCCTGCGGGGTGTTTTTACCCAAAATAGGGCTGTTTACGTGATCATTTTCATGCCTAAATAAGACCCAGAGCGTAAAACAAGTATCTATCCCTGAAAGGGCATAAACAGAGCTTTCCAATGACACCATAACGATCCTTTTATGATGGCTAGTTTTCTTGCAACAACCGCGCAACGCGAGTGCAAAAAGCATGTAATTAGGCACTTTCCCCATACAATTCCGTATATAGCGAGTGAGAGAGGGAGGGAGGAGGTGGGATTCGTGTCAGTAGGTTCGCCGCGGTGGTCTGGAGCAGTCATACGCTCGCTACTCTCCTGCCACCACTTGTCTCTCTCTCTCAGCAACATTACGTGCTGAAATTGCCACACGACCTATGTCGAGCGCCGCCAGATAGTCCAGATTTATTATACTCGACTTATGTTGCGCGCCGACAGTTAAGGGTTAATGTACATTATTTCATAATACTTGCATACTTACTAAAGCCAGAAATCCCAATGATCTAAAGATTTTAGAATCACAAACTACATTAAACTTGTTTCTCCCGAGCTCAATAAAGATAAATATTCTTATAGTTTAGTAACTAGTAAACATACGTGAAACATACCATTCGACCGCTGCCCCCGCCCCCCTTTTCCCTATGTATTGTTACCCTTCCCCCCCCCCCCTTTTCCCTATGTATTGTTGCCCTCCCCCCCCCCTTTTCTCTATGTATTGTTGCCCCCCCCCCCCCATTTGACCTCTTACATTTACATTTTACTTCTTAGGTTGGTTTAATACTGACAGTCAGTTTTACATAGCTCTCCCCTGCGCCTAGGTAGACTAGGTAATCTGTACCGAGTCATGTTTATTGAATTCCATATTGTGTTCTCGCTAAGTTCAACATTTATAATTAGAGTATATACAATAATTATATATATTTTTTTTTTTTTTTTTTTCTATATACTGTATATAAACGTGTATTAAGGGGAGGCAGACCGTTTTTCTAGACCCCCTTCTCCCTAATGTTTAGTCCCACTAGTTTTGAGATTATAAGACGTTCGGCCCATTAGTTTGACGATTTTAACACCTTTTGCCCCATTTCGTTGTCAATTTTAAGACCTTTCGTGCCATTTAGGTGTCGATTATTTCCTGGCGAGCGATAGCGAGCCTGCAATTTTAAGAGGAATCGGCCTTCGGCCGGGACATTTTTCTACCGAAAAATGTACAAATGTATCTTGAAGGGGGGTCTAGGGGGTGTTTTTCTAAGCTTGTTGGAGGTCCAGGGAGGAAACTAAAAAAATATATGAATACATTAATTAATAGACCAAACAAACGGCCAGTCTCCCCTTAAGTTCATTATGCGTTTCCTTTTATTTTCGACATAACTTCTGTGTTTTACTTAGCCAAGCTTAATTATATTCGGTTTTACAACTCCACAGACCACTGCCCGTTTTAACCTAAGGTGTCATGGCGCTCCCATTGGCCACGCTATATCCCTTCTAAGTTAAATCATGTGTTTTATGTATTGTTACCTCAATTATAGACATATACTTGAAATTACTTTAGATTAATTCTAGTGAGTTTTGTTCTTTTATCAGACCAAGACAGTATTGTAGGTATTTATAATTTTTATCGTGGATGCGATAGAGACATTGCATGTGTGGTATGATATTTGTCCTGTTTTCTATCTGTTTCTTATCTATCCTATCTACATCTCGTCATTTCGTACCTATTGTTCTTTTCGAATCACCCGCGCACCTGTGGAGCGCCCTGGTGGTTTGAATTGGTACTAAAATATATCTAGAAGTCTTAAACGGCTAATTATTATTTATCCATTGACATTGATTTACAATATTAATATATTATATATATTATATATAAGCTTTGGATAGAGCTTGATCGTCTCTATTATAATATTATGTGAGACGTCCACCTGCGCGACTTGCGCAAGGCGGGAAATACATTAGGTCCCTGATGATAACCCTGGCCCACTAGCAGTCCTCGCCAGTCCACAGACAAGACAACATCTATTCCAACTTTCTTGTGTTTATCATTTCGTTGTGCATTAAGTGCCAACGTAATGTATATACTTTGTTTATTATTTGAGTGAATCATATTAAGCTTTATCTTAGTACTGTATGAATATTAACTTAACGTAATCTGATCATTGTTGTGTTTAGTTATAGGAGCTATGTATACGAGTGCCCTTTTCTAACCCACACTACATTTCGGCCATTTGCTTGTTTAACTATTCTCTTGTGATTCCCGCCTTCAATACCGATAATCTTATATTTGAACTCAATCTAATTTCAGTCTAATTGCTCATAGTCATAGAGAATTAGTTACATGGTGCCCAGACCCGGGAACTTGAAGTAATTTAGTAGCAAGCATTGCCGTAAATTTGTATCAATGAGCAGTGGTATTGGTACACAGCCCGGGTGCAGGACGAAAGATCCTGGGGCCGTAGGATTAGGCTTCATACCACCGGTTGCTGATAGCGGTGATCTCGATCGAGTGGCAGTATTAGGACATTCTTACGCCGTCCGGCTCGCGAATGCAGAGCAGGGGTATAATACATATTCTACACCCTCAGGCAATCGCGAATTCAAGTTTTGTTATTTTGGGGTACCTGGGGCGAAAGTTAAGGATCTGAAAGGATCCCCCCAGTGGCATAGGCTTATTAGATATCGACCCCGAACCACTTTTTTGGTGATCGGCGGTAATGACATCAAGCCAGACTGTTCGACAAGGGCCCTAGCTAACGAGATAAAGGATTTGGCGCTGGACCTGGAGATAGAGGCTAACACTGAGTGCCGTATTGTGACGATCGAGTGCCGCACTCGGGTGAGGGATTTTGATTTTACCGAGTATCACAGGATCAAAAACTCTGTAAACCGTATACTGCGGTTGAGACTGCCTGACACAAAACATAAGTTTGTGGCCGTACCGCTTACCACCGGTGACCTGGATATAGATGGTGTACATCTGGATCTTCCAGCAAACCAAAGATTGTATGATAAGCTGGTTAGCCTGCTTCGGAAGCTATATGCTAGTGAGGCAGGTGTGATTGTGCTTCGAACCCCAAAGTTTTGTCAGCCAGAGATCATATTCCCCCAGTAAACTACCCTTGGTGCCTGTTTTTCCTTAGTTTTCCTTAGTTTTTCATTTAGAATATTCCCTTAGTTTACATTAGTTTCCCTTACTATTTTCAAATTCCTTAGTTTTCCTTAGTTGATCATACCCATCATCAACACTCATTGTGAAAGCAAGAAAGGAGGCCATGATACAGGTAAAGTAGAAAGCCAGCGTTTGTATTTTTGTTGGGTACCAGAATGGGCTAACCCAACCTACAAGCGAGATTTATAGGCCACTTAATTCATACCTTTCATGCCCTTCGTAATGATTTACACGGTCTAACCTTTTAAGCGGAATAGGAATATCGGTGTTTGCAATTACTGTATAGTAGAATATCTTTGTACAATGTTCTGACGTTATATCTTACTTTTCCATTATTCTGCGTAAGTGCTGATCTGGTACAATGTGCTTGCTGACATAAATATAGCTGATATTTCCTTTATTAAATAATAATAGCTACCTTTCATCATGGGAAAGGATGATGGAGCAACAAAGGGTGATTTACCCAATTCTGACACAAAGAGTGCAGATCTCAGGTTAGCTAAAAATCAGCATGCCGGTTACAGGGGTGCTCTGACCAGATTCACCACAGACATGGATACATTCATTACTACTGCAACGATTGATGAAATGGAAGCTAGTCTGAAAAGTATACAAAACACTCATGACAAGATCAGCACTCTGGGTGACCAAATCCTATCGTTCCTGGAAAGTGAAGAGGAGATGTCAGAGGAGTGTGGCGATCATATGGCGAAGGACTATTTGTACTTTAAATCAGAAAGTACACTAAAGAGTGCCATAGCAACAAAACGGCCACGTGAAAATATGGGCCATGGTGCTACAAACAAGCTCGATCCAAAGCATGCGGTCAACCTCCCTAAACTAAATCTACCTCGATTTGGGGGTAATCTAACAGAGTGGTTGGCTTTTTGGGATGTTTTTAGTTCTACTGTTCATAATTCTAACCTGGACAATGTGCGTAAGTTTCACTACCTGAAGGGCCAATTAGATGATGAGGCTTTACATTTGATTGAAGGGTTTGAAGTAGTAGGAGATAGTTATGGGGAGGCGGTACAGTTGTTAAAGGTGACTTACGGAGATTGTGAGCAATTGAAGGTGGCTCATGTCCTTGCCCTATTAGATCTAAAGGAACCTCGATATAAAGTAGAAGAGTTGGCTAACTTTAGGGCTAGGATGGAGTGTCACACCCGGTCTCTGGAGACACTTGGCATAACTGTTTCAGAAATGATTGTTACCATCTTGAGGAGAAAACTTCCTCTAGCTATCCTAGATAAGGTCAGGTCATTTGATTTCCAGGAATTCAGAACTACCTTTAGCAAGGAAATAAGTAATATGCAACTTAACAATTGTAGAACCGGGAATGGTGGACAAGCTGGGATGAGTGGAACGTTGAGTATGACAGTGGAAGCAAGGAATAGAGAGAAGGGAAAACTAAGAAATCACTAGGCGTATGTAAGTTGTGTGCTAGTGACAAGCATAGATGAATGTCCTGTAATAGATTCCAGACGAATGAGGCTAAGGTGGCTAGAGCAAAGAAATTAAATTTGTGTACCGGATGCCTAGCCAAGGACCATGGGAAGAGAGGGGGGTGCATAGCTACTTATTTGAGGCCATGTCATAACTGTCAAGGTCATCACTTTGACAAACTATGTATTTCAACCAGTACTAAGATTAAGGATGTACCAGCAGGGAACACTACTACTATGACTTTAGGTACTAGAAAGGATACAACACTTTTGCCCACTATTATGATGCCAATGGAAGGTAAGAGTGAGATAGTCAACTGTCGAGTTTTGATAGATCAAGGCTCACAGAGGTCGTTCATTCAAAGATCTACCCTACAGAACCTAAACCATGATGTATTGGGTACAGAAACTCTTAGGTTACAAGATTTTACGGGGAGTGTAGACCGACAGGAGTATGACGTAGCTCGGATATCCTATTTCTACCGCAAGCAGCGTCAGAACTTGGAGTGCGTTGTGGTGGATCAAATCCCAGATTATAAACAATCGGGTATACAGGGTGTCGAGCGAGCCATGCGCGCCAAAGGAATTCAATTGTCCGCCATAGGTAATCAAACAGAGGTACACATTCTTCTAGGTGCCAACCACTATTATTCTGTAGTTCATCCTGGATATAAACGAGAGTGTGGGGTAATTATAATCCTCACAAAGTTTGGATATTGTCTGAGTGGCAAAGTAAGTTCCTCCGATACTACTACTCTAGTCGACACAGTGTCTGTATTGCGATTGCAAGCAACTGCGGTGGATAGTCTGATTAATGACGCTGCTCCTCTCGAAGGCCCTAAGAGAGCTACCGAGTTCGACTTAGAGAAACTATGGAGGTTAGACCATATAGGTATAGATCCTATTGAAGTCGATAATGATTCGAAGATTTCATTAGACCTGTTTGAAGAGTCTGTGTGCTATAGTGCCACGGACCAGCAATACACAGTAGGACTGCCCTGGAGGGAAGCGAATATTTCTTTACCCACAAATTATGGTTTGGCATTGGGGAGACTGCGGGCGCTGCAGCGGAAACTGAAAACTGAACCGGAGACGCGCGATGCATATGACGCCATCTTACAAATGTACGTAACACGGGGGTTTATTGAAGAAGTGGAATCCTCGGAGCCGGTGGAGCGGGGGCGTGTTCACTACCTGGCTCACCATTGCGTCTGTAAAGACAGCCCAACTACCCCCATCAGGATCGTATTTGATTGCTCGGCAAAGGTGGGTGCGGGTCCCAGTCTGAACGACTGTCTCTTAACGGGTCCGTCGTTGGTGTCGGGCCTGTCTCAACAGTTGCTTAGGTTCAGGCTGGGTCGCTACGCTTCACCAGTGACATTGAGAAGGCGTTCTTGATGGTGGGACTGAGTGAGCGGGATCGGGACGTCACTCGTTTCCTCTGGTTCCGGGACGCCCAGAATCCCCTGAGTCCTGTGGTACAGTATAGGTTTCGGGTGGTCCTCTTTGGCGCGACATGTTCGCAGTTTCTGCTGAATGCCACCATAAGAAAACATCTAGAGCTGGCAGAGGAAGATACTGATCGTCTCCTCCAAGGTCTCTACATCGACAACCTGCAGGGGAATTGTGATTCACAAGAGGAGTTGCTATCTCTCTATTGGCAAGCTCGTCGGCTGTTCGCTGAAGCGCACCTACACCTTTGTGAATGGGCCTCGAACTGCGATTTACTGAATGACCAACTACAGGTTGATGGGACGCTAGCGGCCACCCAGGATATAGCCAGGAATTTGAGAATGATCTGGCCCCCAGGGCAGGACTATTTAACCTACAATGACAGGCGATTTGCTCAGCAGGATGTTGCACACTCCAAAAGGAGCCTGCTGAGCAAATTATCACAATCCTTTGATCCACTGGGTCTTGCTTTACCAGTTACTATACACGCACGTATACTTATGCAAGAAATATGGAGACGTGGTATATGTTGGGATGACCGACTGCCTGTTGACGTACAGGATCAAGGGGCAGCCGTGTTGCGCGACTATGCCACACTGTGTAATGTCCACCTACCGCGCGTGGTAGCAGGTCGTGGGAGAGCGGTACTCCATGCCTTCTGCGATGCTAGCTCCACGGCATACGGGGTGGCTGTATATGATGTCGTTACACCTCTTGGGGCGCATCTTGTTACAGCACGGGCTAAAGTGGCTCCCGTCAAACGTGTAACACTCCCCAAGATGGAGCTAACTGCTATGCTATTGCTAGGACGTTTGGTAGGCCACATCAATGTCGCTCTTGAAAAGGACCTGAGCTTAGATTCGGTTCACGTGTGGAGCGACAGTCAGATTGCACTCACCTGGGTACATAGTAATAAAACTTTGCCAGTTTATGTGCGAAATAGGGTCGATGAAATACGGTCCCTACTGCCAAACGCTATCTATCACTACGTGTATACGAGTGAAAACCCCAGCGACTTGATTACAAGGGGTATTACGGCCTCTCGTCTACAAAAGTCCACACTCTGGTGGCACGGTCCTTCTTGGTTGCTGCAAGAGGAAAGGTGGACGGAGTGGGAGGCTGCCGATGTGGGTGCTCTGTCGCTTGAGGCGGTGGCAGTGTCATCACTCACGGATGATAATATAACACCAATTCCGATGTATGAGTGGGCTAGGGTTGGTGCATATAATAAACTAGTCAGAATCTTTTCCCTGGTCGTGTGTTTTATTACCACAATTAGGGATAAGGCCAAAGGAATGTATAAGATATCTGACACGGGCCTAAGCTTAGCTGAATTGAGCTTAACTTCTACAGCATTAAAGACAGCAGAGATAGCGATAATAAAACGGGTTCAAACCGAATCCTTTTCAAAAGAAGCAGAGTATTTACGTCGCAACAAACCAAGCATAAAACCTAATCTTGTACAACAGTTAAGGCTATATCTGGATAATGGTCTTATCAGGTGTGAGGGTCGCCTGGAAAGATCGGATATGCCTTTTGAAACAACCAACCCGATCCTGATGCCTTCAGATCATCACGTTACGAACTTATTAGTGGCACGGGCACACCAATCGTTAGCTCACTATGGGATCCACCACATAGTCTCCAACCTTCGTCAGGTTTGGTGGATACCCAGAATCCGGCAGGTAGTCCGGAGAGTATTGAAACGGTGTGTTACTTGTAGGAGATTGAAGGGCAAACCTTACTCCACGGGTCCAGCTCCGCCATTGCCTGATTTCCGTGTTAATCAACTAGAACCCTTTAGGGTAGTGGGTCTGGATTATACCGGTGCATTAAAGACTAAAGATCAAGACAAGGTATATGTTCTCCTGTTTACCTGTACTACAACAAGGGCTGTACATTTGGAGCGTTGTGATGACATGACAACTGAGACATTCATGCTGGCATTCAGGCGTTTCTGCGCACGCAGATCCATCCCTCAACTACTAATAAGTGACAACGCTCCAACATTCCATCAGGCTTCTAATTATTTAAAGGAGTTACAGGAGGATGCTAAGATTATATCCTTCCTGGGTGAAAGACGTTGCGAGTGGCGATTTATCCCAGCTCGAGCGCCATGGTTTGGTGGTATGTGGGAACGATGTGTGGGCAGAGTTAAGTCTGGGTTGAAATCGATCATAGGACGGGCTTTGGTGAGGAAGGTAGAACTAGACACAGTACTTACCGAAGTGGAAGCCATCGTCAACAGTCGTCCCCTTACTTACGTATATACGGACCTACAAGAGCCGCTTCCACTGACACCGGCTCATTTGCTCTACGGGCGGGAGTTGACCCCATTTCCCTCCGATATACAAGCGGAGGGGGAACTTGAAGATCCATCCCTGTACTCTAGGTCAGCAGTGACTCGACGCTATAGATACGTTACAAAGATTATCGAGGATTTTCGTAAAAGATGGAAAATGGATTACTTGCTGGCGCTGAGAGAGCGCAGCAATAGAGACAACAATAATGTGTATACACCCTCTGTAGGGGATGTAGTACTAATCCATGAAGAGTGTCCTCGGTTGTTCTGGAGGTTGGGTCGTGTTCTAGCCCATAACTGTCGGGGCGCAACATAAGTCGAGTATAATAAATCTGGACTATCTGGCGGCGCTCGACATAGGTCGTGTGGCAATTTCAGCACGTAATGTTGCTGAGAGAGAGAGACAAGTGGTGGCAGGAGAGTAGCGAGCGTATGACTGCTCCAGACCACCGCGGCGAACCTACTGACACGAATCCCACCTCCTCCTTCCCTCTCTCACTCGCTATATACGGAATTGTATGGGGAAAGTGCCGAATTACATGCTTTTTGCACTCGCGTTGCACGGTTGTTGCAAGAAAACTAGCCATCATAAAAGGATCGTTATGGTGTCCTTGGAAAGCTCTGTTTATGCCCTTTCAGGGATAGATACTTGTTTTACGCTCTGGGTCTTATTTAGGCATGAAAATGATCACGTAAACAGCCCTATTTTGGGTAAAAACACCCCGCTGGGCGGTACATATAAATAAACCGCCTAGGCCGCTCGTAAGGTGTTAAAGGTGTATGAGGGACAGGACCATATTGATCGGGTCGCGTTAGTTAAAACATCAACCGGTAACACGGTGAGGCCAGTCGCTCGTCTATATATGATGGAGCTTTATGACGAGTCTAATACCCAACAACAAACAGACTCTGCTGGGTCCGAGGATATAGACAATAACCAGACACCATCTGATGTTAGTCAACCTCGGATCGGGACACGGTCCAGACGTGCTGCGAGCAACGCTGTTAGCATGTGGCGTCGCAAGATAGCCTCTGGCCAACTTTAGGTTTAAGTGGGGTTCAGGTTCTTTATTGGCGGGGGAATGTATCGTGGATGCGATAGAGACATTGCATGTGTGGTATGATATTTGTCCTGTTTTCTATCTGTTTCTTATCTATCCTATCTACATCTCGTCATTTCGTACCTATTGTTCTTTTCGAATCACCCGCGCACCTGTGGAGCGCCCTGGTGGTTTGAATTGGTACTAAAATATATCTAGAAGTCTTAAACGGCTAGTTATTATTTATCCATTGATATTGATTTACAATATTAATATATTGTATATATTATATATAAGCTTTGGATAGAGCTTGATCGTCTATATTAAAATATTATGTGAGACGTCCACCTGCGCGACTTGCGCAAGGCGGGAAATACGTTAGGTCCCTGATGATAACCCTGGCCCTCTAGCAGTCCTCGTCAGTCCACAGACGAGACAACATCTATTCCAACTTTCTTGTGTTTATCATTTCGTTGTTCATTAAGTGCCATCGTAATGTATATACTTTGTTTATTATTTGAGTGAATCATATTAAGCTTTATCTTAGTACTGTATGAATATTAACTTAACGTAATCTGATCATTGTTGTGTTTAGTTAAAGGAGCTACGTATACGAGTGCCCTTTACTAACCCACACTACATTTCGGCCATTTGCTTGTTTAACTATTCTCTTGTGATTCCCACCTTCAATACCGATAATCTTATATTTGAACTCGAACTAATTTCAGTCTAATTGCTCATAGTCATAGATAATTAGTTACAATTTTATACTGTTTATTACCAAGGTATTCATTATAATTGTACATTATTTGCTCTGACAATTTTTACCCTGATGATGACCACTGAAAATAGACTAAACGTTCCTGATAAAGATGTGGACCTCCATTCTGTTTATCGCCTACTCTCAATATAATTATCTCCCTCTCTCTCTCTCTCTTTCTATATATATATATATATATATATATATATATATATATATATATATAGTATAATTTATGACAAGTTGTTAATTTGATGACAAATATACAGTAGCTATATTTGTCATCAAATAAACAACTTGCATGCTTATGGCAACCGGATTACGATTAAAAGACTGTCTGCCCCCCCATCAGAGTCGCGTTGGGAAGGAATACTGATAGATGTATAAAATTCCTTCTTTTAACCCTTGTGATGGTGTAGGAGGTTGGACTCCCTGCCTCAACGGCTCGAATTCTAGCCCTGTCAGCTATATACACTATACACTGTATATATATATTTCATTCAACCTGTCCCAAAGAAAGGTGAAAGCTCTCAACCCTCCAACTATCGTCCAATTGCTCTTATCTCTTGTATTTCTTAAGTTTTTAAAACTATTCTTGCTTCCAAATCTCTGCTCTCAGATCGCCAGTATGGTTTCCTTAAGAGTCGCTCTACTGGTGATCTTCTTCCATATCTTACTAACTCTTGGTCATCCTCCCTTCGGGACTTCGGTGAGACCTTTCCTATTGCACTAGACATATCGAAGGCCTTCGATAGAGTCTGGCACAAAACTTTCATTTATAAACTACCCTTTTTCAGTTTCTATCCCTCCATATGTGCCTTTGTCTCTAATTTCCTTTCCGGCCGTTTCATAGCTGCGATTGTGGACGGCCATCGCTCACTTCCTCATCCTATCAACTCCGGTGCTCCTCAGAGCTCTGTCCTATCTCCTATTTTCTTTCTAATTTTCATAAATTATCTTCTGAACTGTACCTCCTGTCCCATCCATTCATAAGCAGACGACTCTACTTTACACTACTCAATTAGTTTTCCAGAACGCCCCAGCCAGCAATCCCTCAAAGACAAATGTAATTAAGCCATAGAACACTTATCTTCTGATCTAACTATTTCCAATTGGGGCATAGAAAACCTTGTTGCCTTTAATGCTTCCAAAACCCAATTTCTCCATCTATCTACCTGTCCGGAAATCCCGGAGGACTATCCCATATTATTCAACAATACACAAATCAATCCTTCATCTTCTCTCAATATTCTTGGTGTCTCTTTTTCTTCTGCTCTCACTTGGAAGGACCATATTACCAGTCTTGCTAAGGCAGCCTCCCAGAAGCTGGGTGTGCTCAACCGCCTCAAGGGGTTCTTTACCCCTGCGCAGCTTCATGCTCTGTACAGGGGCACAGTGCGTCCTTGTATTGAGTATTGTTCACATGTGTGGGGAGGATCCTTTCACAACGCACTCCTAGACAAAGTAGAATAGAAGGCCTTTCGTATATCATTAATTCCTGTCCACTCACCAACTCTCTGCAAACTCTCTCTCTTCGCCGCAATGTTTGTATCTCTCTCGCTATTCTATCGCCACTACAATAATCAGTGTTCCTCAGAGCTCTCCCAGTGTATACCGCCTCTTCTACATAGGCTATGTGGTACCCGTCTTGCAACACAATCCCACCCCTACTCTGTGCAACTCTCCAACCCAAGAGTGAAATGTTACTCTCAGTCTTTCTTCTATTCAACAGCTGAGCTCTAGAACTCTCTCCCAGAATCAGTCTTTCCCACCTCCTTTGACTTAAATTGCTTCAAGCTCTGTGTTTCCAGGCATTTTGGCTCGAACATCCCTTGATTTTGGCCCTGTCACTCTTTCAACTCTGGGGTAGGCACTCCATACAGGCAGATCTGCCTTTTGTCTCCCTTACTGACATAGACAAAACAAATATATATATATACAGTATATACCTATGCTGTGTATATATATATATATATATATATATATATATATATATATATATATATATATATATATATATAGTATATGTATATACAGTATACTAGTGCATAGTTGATTTCGTACATAATTCAACTGTACTTAAAGTTCAAACATATGCTTGCAAACGCGAACAACGTCTCTTGATGTTGGCTCTGTCTTTTCTTCTCAAGTTTGAGCCGATTGTACCCGTATTTAACCACTGAAGTTTCCACTCCTGAGTTTTCCTCTCTTTTACCAAAGTTTACTAAGTTATATCTACTCTTTTATCCTCTCTGTGCCAGGACGCCGGCGTCTGTTTGTGTGTTTAACTATTTTTAACTTGTATTCCCCTTTTGCAACCTGGTGTTTTTCTTTTCTCTAAATACAAAATTGCATAATGTATAAAGTATTTAGTTTCCAGATCTTTCATACATTAAACCAACTGTTTAATTATTTCCTTAACTTAATGACTTTTGTTTTAATTAGAAGGGACTAAAACAATCTAAGGAAATAATAAATGCCATGAAACACGCAGTTTTAAGTAATGTAACCCTTTCAGTACGATAACGTTCAATTATAAGTAATGTTAAAATTACTTGGTCGTATACAGGAAGTTAGTACACTGAGAGGAAGGAAACATAGGCTGGAAAAGAAAAGTATAGAGCTACAGGAACTGCTTGATATAGTGACCAATATCGTCTAATATTAGCCAATAATTTATGAAAAACTATATTGATGGGATTAAGTAATATTGCTCGATAAGAGAGTGACCTGCATAGTTTCTCTCCTTTTCTCCCTTTCTCTGGCTTGTATCCATTCGGCTTAGTTCAGCCTACTGTTTTAAGAAGTTTATCCCCATCCAAGTGTCGAGAGATAGCGAGCCAGCATATTATGAAGAAATCCGGCTTCGCCAAAGACATTTTTCTATCGAAAATAATTAATATACAGATATATAAGAAGACACTATACCGATTGTGGAATTTGATCTCAATGGCCAAAGTACAAAAGATACAACACAGCAACAGGATTGTGTGATGGAGCACTATTACAAGTCTCTGGCTAAATGGTTTTCATAGGAAAGAAGCAAAACTTTCCTTCCAACAAGGAGAATAAGAAGAAATTCCTCAACTTACTAAACGAACATCTACAACATCAATAGTCCGTCAGCTAATGTAAGGAAACATTTTGTTTTTGTATAGAATCTTGGCAACAGGGTTCAATTATATCCAAATGCATAATAGAGTAGGACAAATGTTGTTGCCATTTTTTCTGTTTGGTCCCAGTGTAATTTTACCTATAAAATCAATGGAGACGTGAAAATTACAAGAAAAACACTACCGTAAAATTATTTATTTTACAAACCCAAGCATATGACCCTTCAAAATGATCAGTATGACCAATCCTGCAATGCTGTAATGTTTTAATATGAAAACAAGTCAATATGAGTGAATAGTGTCGGTCTATATGCCATTTAAGGCATTTGGGGCATAACAAAAATGAAATATTTTTCACCTCCCAAAAGCTCCATTGTGGGAGTCCATAAAATTGTTCCTATGTACTAATACATGTCTGAAATTTCAATATGTGCCTGTGCAAAGGTGTCATGGACCCTTCTCACAATTAAGAATCTGTTTTTAAGTCCAGTGCATTAAATACAGTATGATCCATCCTTAAAGTTAATGAGAGTTGAGCATGTACATAACTGTGAGTATGTACTTGGAATTACTTTCCGAAGTCCAAGGCACATACTCTTCACTCTTCTTCAGAGTCCTCTTCAGAGGCAGGTTGTTGTGTGTTCTGGCACTTGTCCTCATCTCATTCACAGTTGCAGAGTTCTGTACAGACCATATTGTTAGATCTGTGGGAACATTAGCGTGAACATGTCTTGCTGCTTGACTGAACCATGATGGAACCACAGTTGCATCTAGCAAGCTTCAGAACTGCATCTGGTGCTGGTGGTTCCTTGTTCTGCACTGGCAGCAGCCTGTCACCCTCTTTCTGCCACCCAAGTGTCAATGGGTCGGGTGTGGTTAGATGTTGGACAAGGTCCTGAGACCAAATGTTTGCCTGTAGGTGTGCGCGCCGGATGTGTTCCAGCCATGCACCAGGGGTAGGTGGTAGTTTGTCCACTCCCTGGTCAGGTTTCAGCAGTTTGAAGAGGTGCCATCTGAGAGCATTTGCCTGTGTGATGTGCAGATACTTGGGGCAGAAGAGTGCAAAGAGGAATTCTTCACAGCCCCTGACTACTTCAGCAGATGGTTCTGCACCCACTCCCAGATCAGCGATTGCAGCAACCACAGGAGGATGTGCAGCAAGGAATGCTATGAAGATCCCTTTTTGCCCTTTCTTTGCATGTGCCCTGTAGTGTCGCATCCAGTTAGTGAATGCCAGTTGATTAAAGCAACTGCTTTCTCCTGGCCAAGTTCCTCATAGATGGGTTTCAGCATAACCTTGTGGCGGCGCTCTCTGGTGCCCATGATCAGTGCTGCTTTGCTGCCAAGATCTGGCACCCTGCGAAAAGCCAAGAGGAGCATATATGTGTCTTGTGAATATATATGTACCACAACTCTGAACTTGCACCTTCTGCAGCATGTAGAATCATTAGCGTGTCTGCCTCCTCTTGTGTGCTGACCCCGGTAGTGACTGGGCATTCAAAGTTCATCATCACACTCTGGCGCGTCGCAGTCATCAGCTTTGCAGTAGTGCTAGTACCTATGAGTTGCTCAGCTAGGTACAGAGTGAGTGAATCCTTGGTGTCGTTGCTTGCGAGAAATTTGCAGACCAAACAGGTTCACACTGTTATTCCTCCACCTTCTCAGTTGTGGTTTCTTCTGGTTCCTCACTCTGTGATGAGTGTGCTTCTGAGCCAACCTGCTGACCACCATCTCTATTGCAGAAATGTGCCACCAGCCACCCAATGTCATTGGTCTGTGAGGTACTGTACTCATCATCATACATTCCCATCTTGTAGTTGGGGTGGTGTGGACTTGTTCTGGGCGTTGGATTTCCCTCGATCGTACATGCAACCATCTTGGTGACAGTTGGTGGTACATCTTGTAGCCCCTCAGATGTTGGGCTCTGACTCTTGATCTCCACTGGGCCCAACACTGATTCACCCTGACCTGAGCGCTGGTGCACTCCAGGACCAAGGGCCATTCCATGGAAACTGCCTTTTCCATCTGGTGTGTCAACTTTCTTGTCGATGTTGTCCATGAAGGCACAGATTCTTTTGTTCCGTAGAAGGCCTGGTGGCACATGCACGTCATATTGTCTGATATTTTTAGAGATGGCATTGTCAATGGTGTTACATATTTTTATAATACGGTCAAACGAGACACCAGCTCCACACTGGTTCAGCAGTGATACTGCCTTTTGACTTATGAATTTGTGGTACATGTAGAGTGAGAGTCCAACAGCATAGGGACTTTCGAACATGTTGTGGAACGTGGATTCTGATGATAAATGGGTCAATGTCATTTGTCTTTCTGTCTTGCAGGCCTGTATTACTGGCTGAGACAGAATCAGACACGAGTTGTGCAGCTGTTGTTTACGTGTCTCAGATGTTGCAGCTTTTGCTCCTTGCAAGATCCACCTAGTCAGGGTTATCAATTCAGCTGGTTCACCCATTTCACTGCATCCGACTAGTGAACCATCAAAGGACCATGGACACTTTCTCCTTGAACGTAGGACAGCCTGTCGGATGATTTTTGTGCACCGGAAGATTGTGTTCATGTCTCCTTTTATGTCTCTCTCCTGGAATGCCTGGCAGACCGACCAGCTTTCTTGGAATGTATGATTGCTGGCTTCTTCCCTCTTGCATCAGTGATTACGAAATCTGTGATGTTTTGCTGGATTTTCTCTAAGAGTATCTGACGAGTTATCTGCCTGTTGTGAACTCCATTATCGTCCATCATATTACTGCTTGATGTGGCCACATCATTCAGTGTGATGATGTCTCCTTGATCCAGGCGCTCATGTAGTTCAGCGATTAACTCAATTTCAGCTGAAATGAATTCCATCGTGTTTTCATCAGTGAAGGGGTGCTTCTCCCTTGTACTAGATGTTTCAGGCTGTTGTACATAATGCTGCCAGTGCGTTGTGTGGCAGCTTTTGAGGTACTTAATGTCCCTGGAGAGAAAGTCTTCCTCTGCAAGGATGTCAGCCATATTCAGTTTACACACTTCATTGCCACTGGCCTCCACGATCTTCTTGATTGATTTTCGTCTTCACTTATGCAGTTGTGAACCGGTTCTGGCTTTGAACCTGCCCTAGCATGCTATCCATCATATTTGGTATCTTGGCAGTAGAAGGATAGATCTCTGTTGAATGAACTGACATGAGATCGTGTCAGTCTCCTATTCAGTGAATCGTCATTTGTGCTGTTCTCTGACAGATTGGAGCATGGTTCTGTTGGCCGGCCCGGCCCTTTCTGGGAAAATAACACACTGGAGTCCTTCATAGTCAGTTACAACGATGGGCTAATAATATGTCTTAGTTGTTTAACATCTAATTTCACTGTGAAAGTATCTTAGGTGATTTGGTTGGTACATAGTTGTAAGAGGGTACCTTAATAATTACTGTTAATTAGAATTATAAAGAATATAATCATAATGGACAAGAAATCTTATGGGAAAATATTGCAATATTTATATACATACTTATTATTAATATATGTCTCATTTAAATGCCTTTACTAGTGATTAAAACAAAATTAGTTGAAAAAGTAAAATATTTACTTCACCGGATAGGCGCAAAACTTATATAGGCCTCAAAATCACCCTGGGACCAAATGGTGTTACGCTGGCCAGCTTGCCAGAATGTACTCGTGATTCGCTAGCACTCGCCACGGCAGCGAAATGGGCTATAATAATCGTAGAATTATATTATTTCTTTCTTAGTATTCGTGTTGTCACAGACAGATCAGTGTTTGCCTTTATTCTTGTCTGTGACACTTAGAAGTATTTTATATCCATAGTAGTGATTATAACATGCAGCGCGTGAGAGAGAGAGTTTGAGAGCGAAGAGGAAGTGTGTGTGCGTATGTACGTGTGCATTCCTGGCTCGGTGGGCCCACCCGCTCGCTATTGGTCGGCGTGCCTAGCGTGGTCTATGACGTCTGCTTTTCCTGTGACGTAGTGGCCTGTGGTTGGTCGCCGCCTTCCTTGCCCAGTGGTCGGGCTCCTACCCTCTCCTCTCCTCAGAACATGGTATCGCGTGCTCGGTCCTACATGTCCCTCGCATTCTGTCTCATATCTAACCCCCTTTACTACTTTGCCTCTCTCTGAATTCCTTCTTTCCAATACTTCTTATCTTTATTTAATTACCCATCCCTTCTGGTTCTCGCATACGACTTCCATAGTCGGCCAGTCGTATTACCAGCGCCTGTTCTCACATATATGTTTTGCACCAGCTTTAGAGGTTATTAGGATCATAGTCACATGGAGTCATATTGTTGAGTGTTTCTAATTATTTGGTTGTTCTTTATTACTATTTAATGCTAGACAGTGGAGGGTATCTTTGGTCGTTGTCTGTGTTATGTATATGACAAGTCAGAGCCTGTACGACTTCGACGGAGCTAGGTAGCCTGTAGTACACCCTTGTGCATATTTTCCTTTGCGAGCTTAGCAGTATACAAGCGAAGGGTTTTTGCCTACTCTTGCTTGTATACTTGCTAACTCATTTTGTTGACCTTTGAGGAGCACCAGATACTTGAGATCTGGACTTACCAAGAGAGCCTCCTAGTCACTTAACGTATGATAAGGGAAATCTGTTCAGGGGAGACAGTAGGCTGCGAGCATGCTTGAGCTCTGCCTAGGCTCCTTGTACCTTTATGCTGCTGCTAGACTTTATTAGTAAGAAAGACAGCATTTTGTTTATTAACTTTAACTGCGCATGTTTTAGCATTCATTCACGTATTGTTTTAGCCTAGGTTGATGCATAGTGCACAACCCAGTATGGTTGTTATTTTGGCTAAGGAAGTACTGTTTTTGAGTTGCTGTTGTTAGTGCTGTCACAGAGTTGTTGCACTCCCTTGTTTCCATATATATGTATCCTACTTTTAGGTGTATTTAAGATACACACTTTGGTGTCCTACCCCCCTGCATTACTCCTGTTCAATATTCGACGAGCATCTTAGAGCACCAGACGTTTTCAGATGATTCCATATCTGTTTGCTGTAGGACTAGACTTCAAGTATTTTCATAGAGCATTGAAGAGTTTTAGTGTAGAGTTCAGACTCACACTAAAGATAACGTAACCATCTATCTATCTATCAATTGCCTGACGCCGTGATCCCCGAAGGGGTGGCCACGAACGAACCGCCCCCATGCACCTCTGTCCCCAGTCAGTCGACGCCCCTCCCCCCAACCAGCACCGCCCTCGTTCATGTACTTCTTCACTCCATCCTTCCACCTCATATTCGGTCTACCTCTCCCTCTCTGTCCCTCCACCTCACTCTCGTACACCCTCTTAGTCATTCTCTCGCTTTCCATACGTTCCATATGGCCGAACCGTCTCAAGTTGTTTCTTTTCACACTTTCCAGCACATCTACCTCCACACCACACCTGCTTCTTACTTCCTCATTAGTCTGTCTATCCCTCCATGTAACTCCGCACGCACTCCTTAAGTAATTCATTTCTACTGCTCTCACTCTTGGCCTGAGTCTCTCAACCAACGTCCATGCTTCGCTTCCGTAAGTCAATGTCGGGATTACCACACTGCCATGCAAGGACGTAAGCATATAATCTTCTATTAAATCTTATCATAGTTTATTTAAGCATTGTTATTACTTGAGAGCTTTTTATTAACGTAATTACTCTTGTTGTGAGTAGGCTTTGCCGTCACCGGAAAGCCTTTGTAGAAGTACACTTAACCCAGTTAATTGATACCCCGTTATGCAGTAGATTAACTCTGGAGGGTTTTAAGTGTTTTGTTCACCGGCTTAATAGTTCGAGGGTTTGGAATTAGCGTACCGTTGTTGCAGATCTAGCCTATCTTGTAGTCCAATATTAAGTGCCCTTGTTTATATCGTTGTGCCGGTCGTAACAAATGGCGACCTTAGTCCAGGATATAGTGAACTGAGTTTTGCAGGATTTTTTTGGGGGAGAAATCTTATTTGCCATTTTTGGGTTCGATTTTATTTCTCGCAGTGTTGGCAGTGGACATTGTTTTTGAGGATATATGGAACTTGTTGGAGTTTATTGGTAACCTATTATTGCACTTAAAAACATCTTCGAATATTTTTTGTGAATAAAGCTACGCGAGAGTTTGGCTACTTTTGTCTTGACTTGGGAATTTTTGTTGTTGACTCCATCATGTCGTCACTGGACAGGTTTGAGCATAGTGAGGGCACAGTGCGAGAGACAGGCGAGAACGTGGAGAAGGTGGAGTTGGTTGACGGCGTTCGGGTGGTGAACGGTGAGGAGGATGCTCGGAGGTTTTTGGAGGAGCCTGTGTCGGCGGACCGGGTATCGGGGTTGGACCGGTACGGACTGCAGTGTATAGTATAGCCACGGTCTCAGGGTTTTCTTGCACTAGCGGTTGGTGAAGAAGTGAGCTGGTTACCTGTGTGCTGGGTGGGGTGCGTGAGGCTTTGGGTGGAGCGGGAGCTGGGGCACCTTCGTCCCAGCACCCATTCCACTCAACTCCTATCATGGCGCTCCCTCGGGTTCCGGAGCCGAGTACGTTCCCGCAGGCCGATGTCCGCTGGCGGTTGGGTAAGCCTCTAGGTGACTCACAGGGTGGGTCCCAGGTAGTAGCACCCCCTCCTCAAAGTTTGTCTCCCGAGATGTTGTTTCAGCTCGAGCTCGCCAAGCTTAAGCAGCAGGAGCGACAGGCTGAGCTCGAGCAGCGAAAGCATGAGGCTGAGCTCAAGTATGAGTCTGCAAGGTATTGTGCCGATGTTGACCTAGAGAAAACTCGTATAGAGGTGACGGGGAACCGTTTCGTCCAGGGGGGTTGACCCCATGACCAGTCCCTGTCGCATCTATTAAAGTTGGTTCCAGTGTTTGATGAGTCAGGAGTTACAGAATTCTTTCTCAGTTTTGAGAAAAAAGTGCCGGGAGCACCAATGGCCCGAGGAGAAGTGGGCAGCCCTTGTTTCTTCACGATTGACGGGGAAAGCACTCAAGGCGTACGATGCTTTGCCCCTACATTCCTGTGTGAATTATGAGGCGTTGAAAGAGGCTGTCCTGAGGGCGTATGAGTTGCAGCCAGAGACCTATAGGCAGAAGTTTAGGGCTGTTCCTAAGAGAAAGGAGAGTACTTTCCAGGAACACGCTAGAGAACTATCAGATGCATTTGAGAATTGGTTAAGGTCGGAGAAAGCAACTACTTTTGATACGGTGAAGCAATTAGTGTTGTTAGAACAATTCTTTAAATGCACTGGTGGGGACTTGACTCTTAACCTGAAAGAAAAGCAATCTAAAACTCTGCAGGAGGCGGCTGAGTTGGCTGACCTCAGGTTGTCGTTAATTCGTGGGTGCGGGTCTGCCCAGAGAGCTGAGGCAGGTAACAAAGGGCGTACCCCCCCCCCCCCCCCCCCCCCGAACTAATGATACAACAAATTATGCTACTAAGAGCACTGTTGCCAGTTTTGAACCCAAGTCGATATCCTTCTCGTTAAAAAAAGGCCAGGGCCCTTTCCCAGCCCAGGGGAAGTCAAGAAGTGAGGTGGAGTGTTTTAAGTGCCATAAGAAGGGGCATATTGCGCGCTCTTGTCCGAGCACACAGTCTACAGCGGTAGTGTCTCTAGTGAGCAACATCGGGGGTGTCTTTGAGGTCTTCCGCGTTTGCCCGGGGTAAATCGTCGGTTGCGGAGTCACAGTCGGTGAAGAAGCATAAGGAGGGCTCGCTACCCGTCCGAGATGCTTTTTGTGGTCATAGGGGACATGGCACTGTGAGGTTGGCTGGTGTGGAACATAGGCTTGAGTTGTTGCGTGATACGGGTGCCTCCCAGACGTTACTTAAGAACTTCACTGGTGAGCCTATTAACGCAGCTCGGGTTGTAGTGGTTCAAGGCATCAATGCTGTGCGGTCTTACCCGCTGGTGAGAGTGGAGCTTGTGGTGGATGATGTGACACGGGAGTTGGATGTGGGAGTTGTAGAGAAATTGCCAGTTGAGGTGGTCGACCTCCTTCTCGGTAACGACTTTCCGGTGCCTACTTCCGGGGTTCCACCCTTAGTCGATGCCGAGAGGGCGGCCGACACGAGTAGGGAGGGGCAAGAGTGGTTCGAGAGGTGCCAGATGCAGCAGATGGCGTGTGCTGTCACCAGATCTCAGTCCGCTCAGGTGTCACAGCCTAGTACCCAGGTTTCAGACCAGCGGAGGAAGGGTCAGAAGGAGAAAGTCAAGGCTGGTGGTCGGGTTAAGAGTTTGGACCCAGCGACACTCCTTGGTGACTCGGTACTTGCACCAATTTTGAGGTCCGGAGTGGCCCCAGAACCTGTCCCCCCTAGTGACATGGTAGGGCGTGATAGCACTCTGCGACAGAAACGTTCCCAGGTGAAACAGACTAGGTTTGAGCAACCCAGTATCGGGGGTGGCCACAAGTTGCTCCAGGAGCACTTGGACAGGTTGGCACCCTCTGATATACGACGGATGCATCTAGAAGATCCTAGTCTTGAGAGTTGTGGGAACGGGGCTATTGAACTAGATGAGGACAGGGATGCAAACCCGGGAGACTTCTTTTGTGTTGATGGCATTCTGTATCGGCGTTTTGTTGATCCCAAACGCAATTGGGATGTTGGGGTCGGAGTGGTTGACCAGTTGGTAGTACCTGAAAAGTGCCGTGATAGCCTGTTGGGGTTGGCACACGATGTTCCACTAGCAGGGCACTTGGGGATGGCAAAAATGTTGGCCTCGTTGGCAAGGTTGTTCTGGTGGCCGGGCATTAAGTCGCAAGTCTCAGCCTGGGTGGCGATGTGTAGCACCTGCCAGACGGTGGGTAAGCCGAACCAGATCATACCTAAGGCCCCGTTGCACCCAGTGCCTGCTATCGGTCCTCCCTTCAGCAAGGTTGTTATCGACATGGTAGGCCCTCTGCCTCCCACTAGTGCAGGTAACAGATTTTTGCTAACCATCATGGACGTCTCCACTCGCTACCCTGATGCATACCCAATGAGAAATGGCAAGTCTAAAACTGTTGTGCGAAACCTGCTGTTGTATTGCTCGAGATACGGGTACCCGCAGGAAATTCAGTCGGACCAAGGGTCAAAATTCACGTCCACTCTCTTTAAACAGACTATGCAGCAACATAGGATCAATACGGTTGTCTCTTCAGCTTATCACCCAGAGAGTCAAGGGGTGTTGGAAATATGGCATTCCACCTTGAAAAGAAGGTTGCGGTGCTACTGTTTAGAGAATGGCAAGGATTGGGATCTGGGGCTACCGTACGTTTTGTTTGCGGCACGAGAGGTACCTGGTGAGAGCCTTGGGTTCAGCCCCAACGAGTTGGTTTTCGGGCATCAGGTTAGAGGTCCTCTAAGCATGGTGAGAGAGATCTGGGAAGGGACTGTGCCACCATGTTCTCTACTCAAGTATGTCCTCGAGAGCAGAGACAGGATGCTGAAAAGCCTGGAGTTGGCAGGGAGACATTTGGTGGGTACTCAGGCCTTGATGAAGGATCGATATGATTTAAAAGCAAAGCTCCGGGAGTTTGTGGTAGGACAGGAGGTTTTGGTCTTGTTGCCCTTAGTAGGCCATCCCCTGTCTGCCAAGTATGTCGGTCCTTACAAGGTCGTGAAGAAGTTATCCGACCTAGATTACCTTGTGGCTACTCCTGATAGGCGGAAGAAAAATCAGCTCTGTCATGTGAACCTGTTGAAGGAGTTTGTGAGGCGCCCACCTGAGCAGCCTACTGTCCCTGTGTTGGTCTGCAGTGGCCAAGGTGGAGAAGGAGAGGGGGGCAGTGAGGCTCAGGTGGAGGAAAGTTGGGATTGTCATGTCTCGGTGGATCAGTGGGCGGGGAACACGAGTCAGGTGGCTGTGGAAGCGCTTGAGCACCTGCCTGAGCAACAGCGTGCAGCAATCCAGCACTTGTTCGGTTTATACCCCACTGTTTTTGCCGAGCACCCAGGCCTCACAACTCATGTGGTGCACGATGTAGACATTGGAGACCACCCCCCCTTTAAATCAGTGCCCTATCGTGTACCTCCCATTAACCTTCCGGCTCTCCGAGTGGAATTAGGCTACATGTTGGAGAGGGGGCTGATAGAGAAAGGGGCGGTTAGGTGGACATCTCCCGTCACTCTGCAGCCTAAATCAGACGGCAAGGTCAGGTTTTGCATTGACTTCAGGCGGTTGAACGGCTTAACCCCCACCAATGCCTACCCTCTTCCCCGCGTAGATGACAGTGTTGACAAGATCGGGTGTGCACATTACCTGACCAAGGTGGATCTTGTCAAAGGCTACTGGCAGGTGCCGTTGTCGGAGCGGGCGAAGCAGGTGTGCGGGTTTGTGGTGGATGGGAACACTTACCGTTGCAACGTTATGCCGTATGGGTTGAAGAATGCACCTGCAACCTTCCAATGCCTGATGAATGAGTTAGTGGCGGAGATCCCTAACTGCACCGTTTATCTAGATGATGTAATAATCTACGATGATGACTTTGAAAGCCATTGCGAGCACATCGGGGCATTGTTCAGGAGGCTGAGTGAGGCTCATTTGGTGGTCAATCTGGGCAAATGCGATTTTGTTTGGGCAACTGTGCAGTATTTAGGGTTTGTGGTAGGGTTAGGCCAGGTGTGCCCCCCTCAAACTAAGATACAGGCTATTAACCAGTTCCCCAGGCCGACCACCAAGCGACAAATCATGAGGTTCTTGGGCATGATAGGGTATTATTGGAGCTTTATCTGCGGATACTCCTCGGTGCTGGCTCCTCTGACTGACCTACGTGCAAAGACAAAAAATTTGTGTGGGCACCTGAGTGTGAGAAAGCATTCTCCCTGGTGAAGCATCTTTTGTGCACTCACCCCATACTCAGGGCCCCAGACTTCTCGAGACCTTTTCAGCTAGTGACAGATGCTAGCGGTGTAGGGGCTGGTGCCGTATTGTTGCAAACAGACACAGAAGGTGTTGAACACCCAGTAAGTTTCTTCTCTAAGAAGTTCAACTCAGCACAAAAGAACTATTCAGTGGTAGAGAAGGAGCTTCTGGCCATTGTGCTGGCGCTCAGGCACTTTGAGGTGTATGTTCCCGCTTTTGGCCCAGTCGTGGTGATCTACACTGACCACCACCCTTTGAAGTTTTTGAATCAGTTCCACAACCGGAATATGAGGCTAACCAGATGGTCCTTTATGTTGCAGGAGTACAACCTAGACATTCGCCATATTGCCGGTTGTGACAACGTGATAGCGAACTGTTTATCTAGGGTGGGGGACGCAGGGTAGATCACCACAGGTGTGTTGGATTGGGTGGAGAAAAATTAGGCTTGCCCATGTAGTGCAAAGCCGCCAAAAACACTATTAAAATAATACAAAAACCTCACATAAAAACTCTTTCTTTTGATAGTATATAAGTGCAGTATGTTACAGCAAGAATCTAAGACATTCTGATTTTTTGTTCTTAGTAGGCAAGGCTTGGTGAAGCTTGCACGTTGAGCGTAATATTGTTAAGTGATACAATTTGTGATGCTTCTGCATAGTAGCCACGTGCGGGCATGCGCGCGCGTCGGCTGCCCAGCCGTTTAGAAACCGGCTGGTGGCAGCCGGTCGGCAGGCTTTTCCTTAGTATATATCCTACGACAACGTAACTAATGTCTGGGATATTCTTATGTTGTTTCACAGCTTGAAGTTGCCCTTATTCATAACCAACGCATCTTAGTATATTTTATTCTTGATAGTTGATTATTTCATTATAATATATAAGATGTAAGTCTAGTGAGGGCGGGAGGAGACGAGCGGGAGAGAGAGACCGGCTTGGGACGTTACTTCGCTTGCCAGCTTGGGACGAGCCTGAAGCGTTGCCATATGCATTTGATTGCAACGTTAGGCTTAGTTTCGACTCACGCACGGGGTAGAGGATTTTGACCCGGCAACTGTGTTGAGTGTTGCCAAGCATGGGATGTATTTTGCATGCCTAGGGTGGGGTCCAGACAGATTCAAGACTCAGAGCTCACCTCATTGTCGTACCCTTCGGACCCACTTGATATCTATCCCTCTCAACCCCACTTAGAAACTTTCTCTCTTACTTTGTATACCTTCCTTCCACTACTTCACCAATCTATTTAATTATCCCATCCCCTTGATAGACCTTATATCTATTATTGTATTAACGACGAGCTCTCAGATAACTAGATAGGATTTTGGCATTATGCAGAGACGTAATTGTTAATGAGACCTAGGAAGCTTTTTTGTTGTCTCATATTTGGTGGTTTCATGCTTGCTAGTGTGTTCTTGTGTCAGGTTAGCAGGGGCTAGACCGGAGGGGAGGCTTTTTGCGATCCTTTAAGTAAAGTCTGCTGGTGGAGTCCTGTGGACCCGCACGACTTTACTAGGATACCCGTGGGAGTCTGGGGGCATTTTCTTGTCTGTGTCACTGTGTGTCTAGTGTTGTGTTGTGTGAGGGCCCTTGCCTAGCCCACTCAGCACTGCGCTAGCACGTCTTGCTTTTGTTTTAGGGTCGCCAGGAGAGAGTCAGATACTTGCGATCTGAGTCTCTCAAGAGAGCACCCTTTCAATTAGAGTAATTTGGCGCACAGACTTGGGAACGTCCCTAGGCTAGAGCAGGTGGCTCAGCCCGGGTATCCGAAGCCTATATCCTTCCGGCTAGACCTCTGCCACCTGGCAGATTAACAGCTAGGGGTTTATCATCTCTGTATGCTTGTTATTGTGCCACAGTTTACCGTTTTTGTGAGCATTGTGAGTCAGGGTGTGGCTTAGAGACTCAGTCCGAGCAGGCTTGCCTGACTAAGAGTGAGAAGCACACCTGTATGTGGTTATGCTGTGAGTTGCTGCCTTTATTTAATTATACCTATGCCATTATACACTGTATGGCCTATCACTAGTATTTATTCCTGCTTATGAGTTAAGAGTTCTCTAAATCCGTAACATACTTTCTTTGCTAAGCATCAGATCCTACAGTAGCCGCATGCAGTTTAGAAACCTGCATCTTGTCTACCTGTACGATGTTTTGAGGACTGTTTGCTTTCACCTTCTTTCACGCAGGGGTGATTAGTTGTATTAATAACGTAACGTTAAATGTACTTTCTTCTAGTTTGTTATTAAATTGTTTCTGCAATTTAATTCCGTCATCTATCTTTTCCTTGAAGCTTTAAGTCAACTTAATTGTGTGATCTTTTATATAGCCTGCTTGACTATCAGCAGTCTATAGTGCGTGCACCCTGTAACCGAGTCATAGGATACCTTGTTGTCCAGGCAGGACTCTTGACGGTTTAAGGTGGTTTGTTGCCTGGGTTTATAGATAAGGGTTGGATCTAGCGTTTTCCGTTGTTGCTTGTTGCCGCATACCTAGTCCAATAGAAAGAGCCCAGTGTTTATATATCCCAGGACGTAACAAATTACTTTGGGGAAGTGTTGTGTAGATATTTTTTTTTTATAATGAAGTGTTTTTTACGTTTGTGATTGTGCCTTGTTTTTCACAACTTGGGGAGTAGCTGGCTAAGCTGGGTGATGCGGGGTTTGTGGGCATTCTGTCTGGTCAGATGTGGCGTTTACCTGAGGTTAAAACGTCCCACATCTTGGGCGGGGTGCTACGCTGGCCAGCTTGCCAGAATGTACTCGTGACTCGCTAGCAATCGCCACGGCAGTGAAATGGGCTATAATAATCGTAGAACGATATTCTTTCTTTCTTAGTATTCGTGTTGTCACAGACAGATCAGTGTTTGCCTTTATTCCTGTCTGTGACACTTAGAAGTATTTTATATCCATAGTAGTGATTATAACATGCAGCGCGTGAGAGAGAGAGTTTGAGAGCGAAGAGGCAGTGTGTGTGCATATGTACGTGTGCATTCCTCGCTCGGTGGGCTCACCCGCTCGCTATTGGTCGGCGTGCCTAGCGTGGTCTAAGACGTCTGCTTTTCCTGTGACGTAGTGGCCTGTGGTTGGTCGCCGCCTTCCTTGCCCAGTGGTCGGGCTCCTACCCTCTCCTCTCCTCAGAACATGGTATCGCTTGCTCGGTCATTCTGTCTCATATCTAACCCCCTTTACTGCACAGTGAAGAACAGGAATTCCTTTGCAATAAGTGCGCCTTGCATTCATTACCGAATATTAATATAAATGATCCAAGTATTAACAACTCAGAATCCTGCCAGGACACATTCAAAATCAAAGATGAATACAGTGTTCACCAACAAAGGGCTCCATCTTATCCACATTAACGCCAGATCAATGTACCATAAATTGTCAGAAATAAACTTGCTAGCTAATAAGGCCAAAGCTTCAATAATATCAATCACAGAAACCTGGCTGGATTCAAGTATAAACGATGGTGAAATAAACATTCAAGGTTTCAATATGGTTAGGAATAATCGCAATAGGCATGGGGGAGGAGTATGTCTGTATGTAAAAAACAACCTCACACACACAACTAGGACCGACCTCCATGTAGAAAATCACGAAGCTCTGTGGATCGACCTACACCTGCCGAGGACAAGACCCATCACAATTGGGGTATGCTATAGGCCACCAGACGACACACAATTCTTGACCAAATTTGAACGAACTTTGTCATCGCTAGACCCTCGGAATGAATCCATCATACTAGGGGATTTTAACCTGTGTTACAAACAACGAAATAATAGACTTGTACGAGAATATAGGCATATACTGACAATGCACAATCACAAACAACTCATCACAACCCCCACACGTATCTCTGAGAACACTGCCACAATAATAGACCACATAAACTGTAACAGAGAGGACAAAATATCCCAATCAGGGGTTACACAGACTGGCATAAGTGATCACTTCGTCACATATTGCACACGGAAAACCACAAAAATTACCTTAGAGAATCACAAGGTTATCAAAACAAGGTCACTCAGAAACTACAATAAAAAAACATTTCTGGACATGTTATGGAATACAGACTGGTCTCCAGTGTTTGGAAGTACAAACGTTAATGACGCATGGGTTGGCTTCAGAACCATCATCACAAACATCCTAGACGAAATAGCTTCTCTGAAAGACATACGAATTAAAGCAAGGTCAGACCCATGGATCAACAATGACATACTACACCATCTGGAACACAGAGACAATTTGTTAAAAAGGCTTGCGAAACATAGACAGGATCAAGGTCTGAAACATGAGTTCAACAGGGCCAGGAATAAACTAAGTAGGAAAATTAAATCAGCGAAAACTAATTATTTTCACAATAAGGCAGAGGAATATCAGAATAACCCAAATAAACTATGGAGGCACCTAAAAACAACAGGCTACAGCAACAAGACAAGGGATTCGTCTAACACTAGTATTGCTCTCACCATTAATGATCAGGTTTGTCACGATAAACGACAAATTTCAACCTACTTCAACTCTTTCTTCACTTCCATAGCAAACACACTTGCACAGAACCTATCTCAACCTCTCAATAAATACACGACAACAACAGCCACCTTTCGTAATTTCTACAGAGATAAAGACATACACCCAAACACATTTGGATTGCAAAATGTTACACCAAAATACACTTTTGACGAGCTGTCTAACCTAAATATTCATAAAAGCACATGACCAGACAAAATTCCTGCCAAATTTCTACGAGATTGAGCTATTGGTATACCAGGCCCCCTAACCCACTTTATCAACTTGTCAATTAACACCAACACTGTACCTGCTGAACTGAAGGAAGCTATTGTAACCCCTCTATTCAAGAAAGGAGATAAACTAGAAGTTGGCAACTACAGACCAGTTAGCATATTATGTATTGTATCTAAAATCCTTGAAAGAGCGGTATACACCCAAATTGAACACTACCTCAAACAAAATGATCTATTCTATAAGTTTCCATCAGGTTCAGATGCATGTACTCGACAGACTCCTCTCTCATCCACTTAACGGATCACATTCGTAAAGAAATGTCTAAAGGTAACTACACCGGTATGGTTCTTCTTGATCTACAAAAAGCGTTTGGCACAGTAGACCATGATATCCTATGTAATAAACTACAAGCAATGGGCATAGGGTCTGTGAACTGGTTTAAATCTTATCTTAGTGGTAGAACCCAAAGAGTCAAAATTGATGATAATATATCTGATCTTATGCCAATTAACTGTGGGGTCCCGCAGGGAAGCATCCTTGATCCCTTACTCTTTCTCTGTTATGTGAATGACATGGAACTGAGCGTCTCATGTAAATTATTACTGTATGCAGACGACAGCATGCTTCTGGTTTCAGGAAAAGACCCAATAAGTATTGCCGCTTCACTTTCAAAAGAACTAGAAACATGTAGTGAATGGCTAGTGGACAATAGACTATCTCTTCACCTGGGCAAGACGGAAGCCATCTTATGTGGAACAAAACGCAAACTGAAAGATATTGCGGGCTTCTCGGTCAACTGTAATGATATTCCTATAACAACAGTGTCACAAGTTAAATATCTCGGACTAAAACTGGACGCGAGTTTGTCAGGTGAAACAATTTTGGAATCTATCCTGAGTAAGGATAAAGCACGTATAAAATACCTGTATAGATAGGTGGGATGCTTGCCCGCGGCGACCAAAAAGACCCTCTGCCAAGAGCTTGTTCAATGTCATTTAGACTATTCTGTGTCATCCTGGTACTCTGCATCATCTAAATCAGCACAGCACAAACTTCAGGTCACTCAAAATAAAATGGTTAGGTTCATGCTGAACCTAGGACCCAGATCACATGTTGGCCAGGAACAACTTCAGTCACTAGGTATGCTCAATGTCTCTGACAGGGCCAAACAAATCAGGCTCACTAATGCCTTCAAAATTTTCTATGACAGAGCACCAGAGTATCTAAAGAATGATTTTGTTAAAGCAAATGAGAGGAGTGGACATAATACAAGAAACAGGATGATTAATTTTAAGGTCCCGAGAATCCAAGGACAGGGTAAGCAAACATTCTTATTCACTGCCATCAAAGACTGGAACGACCTACCCCAGTCAGTCCGTGAAAAGAGAACACTGTATTCCTTCAGACGTAGCCTGAAGGAACACCTGAACCGGACAGCTGCGAGAAGGGAGCACCAAGCTTATGTCTACTACTAAATACGACATAAGAGATAGACAAACCAAACTGAAATGATTCCTCATTACGGATTACTGATATTTACTATAGGATGTAAGGTATCTTAAAATAACCCCCTAGAAATACTTTCTCTTTTTTTTTTTTTTTTTTTTTTTTTTTTTTTTTTTTTTTTTTTTTTATCCTCCCCATTTCCCCAGATAACCTAATCCCACAAGGACGCCAATGGAAATACGCCTAACGGCCTTATTGGGCTATCCTTAGTTGGAATTATGCAAGGCTGGTACATGTCATATTTGTAATATACTATGTGGTACCAACTCTGTAAATTGCTAACTGAATAAATATTATTATTATTATTATTATGTATTATTATTTGCCTCTCTCTGAATTCCTTCTTTCTAATACTTCTTATCTTTATTCAATTACCCATCCCTTCTGGTTCTCGCATACGACTTCCATAGTCGGCCAGTCGTATTACCAGCGCCTGTTCTCACATATATGTTTTGCACTAGCTTTAGAGGTTATTAGAATCATAGTATTTTATATCCATAGTAGTGATTATAACATGCAGCGCATGAGAGAGAGAGGGGAGAGCGAAGAGGCAGTGTGTGTGCGTATGTATGTGTGCATTCCTCGCTCGGTGGGCCCACCCCCTCGCTATTGGACGGCGGGCCTAGCGTGGCATATGACGTCTGCTTGTCATGTGACGTAGTGGCCTGTGGTTGGTCGCCGCCCTCCTTGCCCAGTGGTTGGGCTTCTATCCTCCTCACTCCCGCAGAACATGGCATGGTGCGCTCGGTCCTACAAGTCCCTCGCATTCTGTCTTACATCTAACCCCCTTTACTGCTTTGCCTCTCTCTGAACTCCTTCTTTCCAATACTTCTTATCTTTATTCAATTACTCATCCCTTCTGGTTCTCGCATACGACTTCCATAGTCGGCCAGTCGTATTACCAGCGCCTGTTCTCACATATATGTTTTGCACCAGCTTTAGAGGTTATTAGAATCATAGTCACATGGAGTCATATTGTTGGGTGCTTCTAATTATTTGGTTGTTCTTTATTACTATTTAATGCTAGACAGTGGAGGGTATCTTTGGTCGTTGTCTGTGTTATGTATATGGCAAGTCAGAGCCTGTACGACTTCGACGGAGCTAGGTAGCCTGTAGTACACCCTTGTGCATGTTTTCTTTTCCGAGCTTAGCAGTATACAAGCGAAGGGCTTTTGCCTACTCTTGCTTGTATACTTGCGAACTCATTTTGTTGACCTTTGAGGAGAGCCAGGGTAAGACCAGATACTTGAGATCTGGACTTACCAAGAGAGCCTCCTAGTCACTTAACGTAAGATAAGGGAAATCTGTTCAGGGGAGACAGTAGGCTGCAAGCATGCTTGAGCTCTGCCTAGGCTCCTTGTACCTTTATGCTGCTGCTAGACTTTATTAGTAAGAAAGACAGCATTTTGTTTATTAACTTTAACTGCGTATGTTTTAGCAATTATTCACATATTGTTTTAGCCTAGGTTGATGCATAGTGCACAACCCAGTATGGTTGTTATTTTGGCTAAGGAAGTACTGTTTTTGAGTTGCTGTTGTTAGTGCTGTCACAGAGTTGTTGCACTCCCTTGTTTCCATATATATGTATCCTACTTTTAGGTGTATTTAAGATACACACTTTGGTGTCCTGCCCCCCTGCATTACTCCTGTTCTATATTCGACGAGCATCTTAGAGCATCAGACGTTTTCAGAAGATTCCATATCTGTTTGCTGTAGGACTAGACTTCAAGTGTTTTCATAGAGCATTGAAGAGTTTTAGTGTAGAGTTCAGACTCACACTAAAGATAACGTAAGCATATAATCTTGTATTAAATCTTATCATAGTTTATTTAAGCATTGTTATTACTTGAGAACTTTTTATTAACGTAATTACTCTTGTTGTGAGTAGGCTTTGCCGTCACCGGAAAGCCTTTGTAGAAGTACACTTACCCCAGTTAAATGATACCCCGTTATCCAGTAGATTAACTCTGGAGGGTTTTAAGTGTTTTGTTCACCGGCTTAATAGTTCGAGGGTTTGGAATTAGCGTACCGTTGTTGCAGATCTAGCTTACCTTGTAGTCCAATATTAAGTGCCCTTGTTTATTTCGTTGTGCCGGTCGTAACAATGGAAAAAATGGCAACATGTTTTTATATGTTCATAACATTATTTATAATAATTTAAATCCATTTGCCAAGATTCTATACAAAATTTCATCAACCTCCATTTTCGTTACATTAGCTGATGGACTACAAGGATGGTGCACAAAACATGCTAGAGGAGATGCTGATCTACTTATTGTATAGACTGCCTTTGCCACTGCTGAGAGAATAAATAAAACATCTGTCGTGGTTCCAGATGACACAGATATTCTAGTTCTGCAGTGTTCCCACTCAAATCCCACTACAACAAATTTGTACCTTCGACCTGAACTTCGCTATGGCATGAAGAAACAACCAAGATGTTGGGATACTACAGTTCTATGATCAATATTGTGTCAAATAGTGTGCAATAGTATCCTTTTTGTGCATGCTTTTGGAAAGGGAACTGCACTCAAGCTGATTCACACCAACTGATTCATAAAAACTTCCAAGAACAGGCCAAGATCTTCTAAAATTCAGAAAGTACAAAGGTAGACATCATATCCGCAGGTGAAAAAGCAAGTGTCTCCTTATACAAAGGTAAATCAGAAGACAAGTTGTATTTTCTTCCCCTGCAACACTTTCAGTAGAAGGTCAGCAGTAGTACAGTCGCGCTAATAAGTGATGTCTCGGCACCAAGTATATTTTGATAAATAAATGGTATCAGCAATATCTAGCTCCATTTCTTCAAATCGAGTGGAATATACAAACATGTTCCTACACTTACCCCCCCTATCCAACATCTGACAGACATTAATACAGCACAGAGAGAACCAAACGTAATGACAGCTGGGACATGACTTATTAGGGCGACAGTACAACATAACGTATGTGAAACCTGAGGTTCTCCCACCAACTACGGAATCGGCTGGGTACCACGGTATGCGGGTCTACTGGCAAGTGCAGGAGTGGATGGGTAAAGGCGGAGTCACACGAGCTGTTTTAAGAGCAATTTTTACGGACAATTATGGTCTGGCAGCTTCAAATATTACACCAGAATGCAGCTGCCTAACTTACTCTACCTTCACTCTAGTTACCGATATCAGTGCAAAAAAGTCCTTAATATAACGAGAAAAAACTTGCTCATAGAAAATTGCCGGAAAAAGCGCTCGTGTGACACCGGTTTAATGGAAACCAGCTGGAACCTACGGAGTGGGGTTGATGGGAACCTACGGAGTGGGGTTGATGGGAACCTACGGAGTGGGGTTGATGGGAACCTACGGAGTGGGGTTGATGGGAACATGGTGGACAGTATATTCCAGTTCTTACAGACAAAGCTGCAGCTCCAAAATACCTCCTGAAGATAGTAAGGTATAACTGTAATTATTATGTTCCCTCCACCAACCGACTTTACTCCTAAACTCAATTAATGAAATCAACAAATACATGTGGCAGTCCATGGATTCGAACCTAGGATGCTCACACCGAAACTCAGTGCATTTATCCATTGCGCTACGAAGACAGTTAACAGGTTGTTGCAACAGGCAGTGCACCTGCAATGCAAATGGTCTACAGTGCAGCAATGGATGTGGTGTTTGTAGAGGTGTATGCAAGAATGTCATTGCAATCGTTACAGCAACTATTGAAGACTCTGATGATTGAACTTGCAAAAGGAAATAGTACTTAAATGTCAGCATATATATCAGATTCATACAGGTTTCACAAATAATTGATGCTATGCCAACATAAATTGTGTACATTCCCACCCCAATTCTGTCCAACTCTTTAATCCAAGAGTGAACCAATGTTCCCAACCTTTCTTCTACTCGATAAGTAATCTTTGGATGGATTTTTCTCATTCAATCTGTCTTTCCCTCATTCAATGAATCAAACTGTGTCAAGTTATGTGTGTTCATATATGTTTACTCTAACGTCCCTTAAATTTGGCTCCCTTTCACTATTTCAACTTTTGGGGAACACTTGTTATAGGTAGCATTGACTTTTGTTTCCTTCATACAAAAAAAAAAAAAATATATATATACCGGTATATATAAAAAAATCCGTGGGATAGAAAAGCCATAACAATAAATGAGGACAAAGGGGTACCCGGCCAGTCATCTCCAATATTGTTGTGTTTATTTCGTGATCAACCAAGAATAAATATTTATATTTGGTAAATAAAAAGTACATATTTGTCTTTGTCATATGGATGGAGGCCGCAGAATGGCGAGTGGTTGGCGGGGACGTCAACCAAAATTAACGAATAACAATGGGTTCCTTTTGGGTACACAGTAAAAGGACTGAGGAAGTCTCATCGAATTCCATTTATTCGTTCTTGCAATACTTGGCAAACAAACAGAAAAATTGACACACTGACACACAGCGGTAAAAACAAAAGCTTGTATTTGTACGTCTATGTCGACGTGCACAGAAATAATGTAGGTTGGCAATATAGTTAAAGTAATTATGGTAATATATGGCAACAATAATACGCACTTCTAGGGAGGATACGGAGAATATGCGATGTATGTAAACTCTACTAGAAAGGAGGAAAAGAAGAATATAGTGTGCTCACCCCAACCCTCACATTTTGGGGTCGGGATGAAATAGAAGAGTTCGGTCATGCCACATTTTACAACTGCCAAACTGGGCAGTACCAGAAATATGTGAGGAAATCTCAGCCAATATATATGCAGTACTTGTACATAAAAAACAAAATAATAATAATAATAATAACGTAGAAGTGCCGTGTTGCCCAAACTCAAAACTGCATACCCAACTCTGCAATGGGTTACCATCATCACTACTAATACCATCATCACTACTACTTCCTTCATAACTACAACCGCCACAATCATCACGACTACTGTCATCATCACCATTACTATGATCATCATCACTACTATAATTACAATCATCACTACTACTCTCACCATCATCACTACTACTGTCACCATTGTCACAACCATCTTAATCACTACTAGCATTGATACTACAACTATCAACCAGCATTACTACTATCATCACCACCATCTTACACTCATCATTACTACTGTTAACATCATCACTACTACTATAACCATCATCATTACTACTGTCACAAGTATTACCATCATGTATCCTACTGTCACCATCATCACTACTACTGCCATCATCACCATTACTAGATAGCCAAGATGGCGAGAGGAGTGAAGGGTGCGTGCGTAGCTCTCTCCCTGTGTATCATCCTCCTCAACATCCAGAGGGGCTGTGCCGATATAAAGATGCAGAGGGGACCGGTAGTGTACCAGGTCAACACTAAAGAAGTATTGAGGGACCTCGTCAAACAGAAATCACACATAAGTGAACCTTCTGTCACCATTCCTGCCTGGTCTAGTTTATATATCGGGAAGACACAGCGGCTTGGCAAGTACTCTGGCACAACCTCGCTACAACACCTATTGTGCTACACTCTAATTAGCTGCGGAGATGTAGAGACCAACCCCGGCCCTAGGTCAACACTGAAGAAACCTCACCACCAACCAAGTAAGACAGACACGGTCATTTCAACAGTCCTTAACAGAAAAATTCGTTATTACAAACCGGGCCTACAGGTACCCCAGCCTCCCTTCACGCTCCAATTCAACCCACAACACAACTCAACACGGTCGGCGACCCAGTCTCCCGTCACGCTCCAATTCAACCCACAACACAACTCAACACTATCGGTGGCTCAACATGTAACTGGAGCAGCTAGGAAGAAAGGCATCAGTCGCAACAACATCAACAATGGAGCAGCATTAGCAGCCAGGAATAAGGATAACATCATCAAACAGCAAATACAGGTGGGGCTGGGAGGGGTCATAGGGGAAAACATAGCCACAGACAATCCCCACCCTAGCAGCACAGCTGATCACCACACCGCCAGACGTACGACGAACAATAAAGAGAATCTATGTACAGTGTGCGATATTAGATTCAACAAAAGGAGTCCAACATCACAATGTAGTATTTGTAATGAAACAGTACACGATCGATGTACTTATGTTACCAGCAGAAAATAAATGGAATGCGATAAATGCAGGGAATTAGCAATTACCCACTCCACCAACTCTACATTACCCACAGCATTACCATTAATACCACAGATATCGGCGACCCAAGTAGCACAACATGCAACAAGAATAACAATAAAAACAGGTAGCACTCGCAAATACATCAACAGGGAACCAGCATCAACGGACAATGAAAACAACAACAACAACAGCAAACAACCACAGCCCGACCGCGAGTATCCCCTACTATAGTCCTACAGACCTAAACAGGCGGTTATGGGCGCGGTCACCTACCCTTACACTGGTGCCACCTATCCACTTGGCCCTTTCCGTACGACAACCTTTCCAAATTACTCTCGCTACCTCTCCCCCCCCCCCCCCCGTTCAAGGTCAATGTAGGGAGATCGGCTCTCTCTCTATATACTGTATGTGTAAGACTGTAGCCCACATGAATGCATAGATTATTATTGCTATAATAAATTATATTACTATTTATCTCTCTCTCACTCACCCTACAACCCCCCCCCCCCCCCCCCCACACACACACACACAACACACCACTCTACGCCCCTCCCCCCCCCCCCCCCCCCACCCCCGCATACACCACACCACACTTGCATCACCTTTATTCCCCCCCCCACCCAGTTTTGTGGGGCTCTCGCTCTCTCTCTCTCTCTCATATATATATATATATATATATATATATATATTGAGAATATATCACAAATACACGTGAGCCACTAAATGTTTCTAGTCTCTCAGTGGGGATCGAACCGTCGACCATCAGGACGATAGCCGACGCTTTAATCAATTACACCACGGCGTCTGCCGTGCTGTAATTGATTAAAGCGTCGGCTATCGTCCTGATGGTCGACGGTTCGATATATATATATATATATACTATATATATATATATATATATATATATATATATATATGTACATGTATGTACATATGTATGTACTGGTAATATATGACCATGTTATATTTTTACTTTTTTTCCACACCACCCAAGAGGTAAAAGTTTCGGCGCATTTTTGTTTAAGAGGTTTCCCCTCTGTACCATCTGTTTTGTCTGACTATGCAAGGGGTGGGGCGATTTGGAGCGGCTTCCATTGTGGATGGTGTCAAAGTCAGGAATGAAATGAAGTGAGAGTATAAATTTTGTGTGACTGGCAGCGCGTCATCACGTGAAATTTGTGATGAGTTTTTTTGGCCGACGTCTGACAACGTCGCAGTAGCCTTGTTGCCAAGCTGTATACAATGTCCATTGAATTTACTAATAAGCGAATTAATTATAAAAACAATAAAGCTTTTTTGTACCTGTAGAAATAGCCTGAGCATTTCAAACCGACTTAAGGTACTTAATACCGAAAATAATATATTTTCGTTGTTCGAGGGCAATTTCACGTAATGTGGCTGAGAGAGAGAGACAAGTGGTGGCAGGAGACTAGCGAGCGTATGACTGCTCCAGACCACCGCGGCGAACCTACTGACACAAATCTCAGCTCCCTCCTCCCTCTCACTCGCTACATACTCAATTAAGTACCGAAAGTACCGAATTACCTGCTTTTTGCACTCGCGTTGCACGGTTATTGCAAGAAAACTATCCATCATACAAGGATCGTTATGGTGTCATTCGAAAGCTCTGTTTATGCCCTTTCAGGGATAGGTACTTGTTTTACGTTCTGGATCTTATTTAGGCATGAAAATGATCACGTAAACAGCCCTATTTTGGCTAAAAACACCCCGCTGGGCGGTACACATAAATAAACCGCATAGGCCGCTCGTAAGGTGTTAATACCGAAAATAATATATTTTCGTTGTTAGGGATTATACATGTGGCACCAATGTAAAGGGAGTAACCGCGGGTAGGACCGCCTGTTAAGATCTGTTTGACTATACCCTCTCCCGAACAGCTGATCGACGCGGACCAAACCACACCTCCAGTCGTATGATAAACAGTAAGAAAAAACTATGTATAGTCTGTAATATTGGTTTCAACAATAGGAGTTCACTTTTACAATGCAACAGTTGTAATGAAATTGTTCATAACCGATGTACTTACGTTAACAGTAGAAACGAAGTTGAATGTGTTAAATGTAGGAACTCAGCTGTACAACATCACGAAACCATTTGTGTTATTTGTGAATTACTCATAACACGACGTCAGAAGATCCAAAACTGTGTAAAGTGTAAACATGTAGCTCACATGAAGTGCATCTCTAAGAAGACCAACAGTGAAGAACGGGAATTCCTTTGCAATAAGTGTGCCTTGCATTCATTACCGAATATTAATGTAAATGATCCAAGTATTAACAACTCAGAATCCAGCCAGGACACATTCAAAATCAAAGATGAATAAAGAGTGTTCACCAACAAAGGGCTCCATCTTATCCACATTAACACCAGATCAATGTACCATAAATTGTCAGAAATAAACTTGTTAGCTAATTAGGCCAAAGCTTCAATAATTGCAATCACAGAAACCTGGCTGGATTCAAGTATAAACGATGGTGAAATAAACATTCAAGGTTTCAATATGGTTAGGAATGATCGCAATAGGCATGGGGGAGGAGTATGTCTGTATATAAAAAACAACCTCACACACACAACTAGGACCGACCTCCATGTAGAAAATCACGAAGCTCTGTGGATCGACCTACACCTGCTGAGGACAAGACCCATCACAATTGGGGTATGCTATGGGCCACCAGCCGACACACAATTCTTGACCAAATTTGAACGAACTTTGTCATCGCTAGACCCTCGGAATGAATCCATCATACTAGGGGATTTTAACCTGTGTTACAAACAACGAAATGATAGGCTTGTACGAGAATATAGGCATATACTGACAATGCACAATCACAAACAACTCATCACAACCCCCACACGTATCTCTTAGAACACTGCCACAATATTAGACCACATACACTGTTACAGAGAGGACAAAATATCCCAATCAAGGGTTATACAGACTGGGATAAGTGATCACTTCGTCACATATTGCACACGGAAAACCAAAAAAATTACCCTAGAGAATCACAAGGTTATCAAAACAAGGTCACTCAGAAACTACAATAAGGAAACATTTCTGGAAATGTTATGGAATACAGACTGGTCTCCAGTGTTTGGAAGTACAAACGTTAATGACGAATGGGTTGGCTTCAGAACCATCATCACAAACATCCTAGACGAAATAGCTCCTCTGAAAGACATACGAATTAAAGCAAGGTCAGACCCATGGATCAACAATGACATACTACACCATCTGGAACACAGAGACAATCTGTTAAAAAGGCTAGCGAAACATAGACAGGATCAAGGTCTGAAACATGAGTTCAACAGGGCCAGGAATAAACTAATTAGGAAAATTAAATCAGCGAAAACTAATTATTTTCACAATAAGGCAGAGGAATATCAGAATAACCCAAAGAAACTATGGAGGCACCTACAAACAACAGGCTACAGCAACAAGACAAGGGATTCGTGTAACACTAATATTGCTCTCACCATTAATGATCAGGTTTGCCACGATAAACGACAAATTTCAACCTACTTCAACTCCTTCTTCACTTCCATAGCAAACACACTTGCACAGAACCTACCTCAACCTCTCAATAAATACACGACAACAACGGCCACCTTTCGTAATTTCTACAGAGATAAAGACATACACCCGAACACATTTGGATTGCAAAATGTTACACCAAAATACACTTTTGACGAGCTGTCTAACCTAAATGTACATAAGAGCACAGGACCAGACAAAATTCCTGCCAACTTTCTACGAGATGGAGCCATTGGTATAGCAGGCCCCCTAACCCACATCATCAACTTGTCAATTAACACCAACACTGTACTTGTTGAACTGAAGGAAGCTATTGTAACTCCTCTATTCAAGAAAGTAAATAAACTAGAAGTTGGCAACTACAGACCAGTTAGCATATTATGTATTGTATCTAAAATCCTTGAAAGAGAGGTATACACCCAAATTGAACACTACCTCAAACAAAATGATCTATTTTATAAGTTTCAATCAGGTTTCAGATGCATGTACTCGACAGACTCCTGTCTCATCCACTTAACGGATCACATTCGTAAAGAAATGTCTAAAGGTAACTACACCGGTATGGTTCTTCTTGATCTACAAAAAGCGTTTGACACAGTAGACCATGATATCCTATGTAATAAACTACAAGCAATGGGCATAGGGTCTGTGAACTGGTTTAAATCTTATCTTAGTGGTAGAACCCAAAGAGTCAAAATTGATGAAAATATATCTGATCCTATGCCAAATAACTGCGGGGTCCCGCAGGGAAGCATCCTTGGTCCCTTACTCTTTCTCTGTTATGTGAATGACATGGAACTGAGCGTCTCATGTAAATTATTACTGTATGCAGACGACAGCGTGCTTCTGGTTTCAGGAAAAGACCCAATAAGTATTGCCGCTTCACTTTCCAAAGAACTAGCATCATGTAGTGAATGGCTAGTGGACAATAGACTATCTCTTCACCTGGGCAAGACGGAAGCCATCTTATGTGGAACAAAACGCAAACTGAAAGACATTGTGGGCTTCTCGGTCAACTGTAATGATATTCCTATAACAACAGTGTCACAAGTTAAATATCTCGGACTGAAACTGGACGCGAGTTTGTCAGGTGAAACAATTTTGGAATCTATCCTGAGTAAGTGTAGAGCACGTATAAAATACCTGTATAGACAGGTGGGATGCTTGCCCGCAGCGACCAAAAAGACCCTCTGCCAAGCGCTTGTTCAATGTCATATTGACTATTCTGTGTCATCCTGGTACTCTGCATCATCTAAATCAGCACAGCACAAACTTCAGGTCACTCAAAATAAAATGGTTAGGTTCATGCTGAACCTAGGACCCAGATCACATGTTGGCCAGGAACAACTTCAGTCACTAGGTATGCTCAATGTCTCTGACAAGGCCAAACAAATCAGGCTCACTAATGCCTTCAAAATGTTCTATGACAGAGCTCCAGAGTATCTAAAGAATGATTTTGTTAAAGCAAATGAGAGGAGTGGACATAATACAAGAAACAGGATGTTTAATTTTAAGGTCCCGAGAATCCAAGGACAGGGTAAGCAAACATTCTTCTTCACTGCCATCAAAGACTGGAACGACCTACCCCAGTCAGTCCGTGAAAAGAGAACACTGTATTCCTTCAGACGTAGCCTGAAATCTAAACTATAAATCATAACTAAATGACCTAACTATCATGACCTAAAATCATAACTATTGCATAAATTCAAAAAATCTTTTTTGACTGACGTTCGCATTCACGCAACAAATGTTCGTGTGAAATTTGGTGAAAATCCGTCCAACGGTCTAGGAGGAGTTCCGAGACAGACTGACAACGACAACAACGACAACGCCGACGACAGATTTTTTTTTCGTGTGGTACCCACTATACGGGGGGGGGGGGGGGGGGGCGATACCAAACTCTGCTTACGCAGAGTTGATAATAATATATATACATATAATAATAATAAAGTAGACGTGCCGTTTTGCCCAAAATCAAAACGGCATACCCAACTCTGCGATGGGTTACCATAATCACTACTAATACCATCATCAATCACAATCAACATAATCACTACTACTGCCATCATCACTACAACTGCCACAATCATCACAAGTACTGTCATCACCATTACTATGATCATCATCACTACTACTCTCACCATCATCACTGTCCATTGTCACTACCATCTTAATCACTACTATCATCATTGATACTACAACAATCAACCATCATTACTAATATCATCACCACCATCTTACAATCATCATTACTACTGTTAACATCATCACTACTACTATAACCATCATCATTACAACTGTCACAAATATTACCATCATTTATCCTACTGTCACCATCATCATTACTACTGCCATCATCACCATTACTATGATCTTCATCACCACAACTATTGTCATCATCACTACAAATTTAACCATCCTCACTAATACTCACACCATCGTCACTACCATCATCACTACTGTCATTATTATCACTACAATTATCATCATTACTTGTCACCATCATCAGTGATACACTGATGATGGTGACAAGTAATGATGATAGTTGTACCATCGAAATACGTCGAAACCATCTCCCAGCCATGTTTGAAGCCAGAAACAATGGAAAAATATAATTACTGAATTATCGGACTCTGGTCGTGAAGGAGCCCCACGGTGTAGGTGAGGGAGCCAGGCGTCGTCAACGCTTCACCCATACATAGTCTACCGCCCGCCGCCACCACCACCACCCCCCCTCCACCATCTCCACCCCACCCCGAACAACCATCCCACCCCGCGCCACTACCTCGCCCCACACCGCCACCCCATCCAGCACAGCCAACCCACCCCGCACTACTACCCCACCCCGGACCATCCACCATCCACACCACCACCAATTCGCCTGATCCCCTACACCCCCACCCCCACCCCCCCGAGTCTCTACTGCTGCACTAACACCACGACGTGGGGAGTTTGCCTTCCCACCCACCCTCCGTCAGCGACCAGAGGGTGGTGACCTACCCGTGGGCCTAGTGCAGGGTGGCCCTCCTAACTCGGCCCCTCATGGTAGGCCCAGTATCGCAGGGGGTCAGGTGCCGCCCTTGGACAAATAACAGCGCACAAGAAATCGACCAGACAGATACACAACTAGGTAGATTCAACATTGAGACTATATTACGTTTTGATAAATATAGTACTATTTTCCATTTATGCCTTATAATGATGTATTTCCCTTTCATAATCTCAATGACCATCAATTCCTAATGATAAATAATGATCCTTTAGAAAATAATGATATAATACCCTTTGATATTCTGGACAATCTTACATTCAATCATGTAAATATAAATGAAGATAGGCATGACAATGAAATAGACCCTGATAATTATTTGGTAAATTCACTGAACTATAAATTCCCTTCATGTAATTATCTCTTTCCTAATACTCCTCAAGCTCAGCTCCCAGCTCAAAATAGCTTTAACATAATGTGTTATAATATAAATAGTGTACCACTACATTTTGAGGAATTTTCTGAGAACTGTCTGAGTCCTCTTGCATACAATTTCAATGTTATCGGTTTATGTGAAACCAAATTAACCAACGAAATTGAGCAATTGTACACAATTCCTAATTATGAAAAGATTACTAACAACTATACACGCAACAGTGGTGGAGTGGCGATGTTTATAAAAACAGGATATAAATATACCATAAGAAACGATTTAACTTTTCAGTACGATAGCATTGAAACTGTGTTCATTGAAATTCATAATAAGGATTCAAAAAATACTGTTGTTGGTATTATATACAGAAGGCCCCATACTGATTTTGGTAGTTTTTTAGATAAATATAACACTATTCTTTCAAAAGTGAGTGAAGAGGATAAACTGTGTTATATTGCAGGTGATTATAACCTTGACTTATTGAAGAGCGCAAATGATAATTGTGTAGACAATTTAATTTCCCAATCTCATTCAAAATTGTTCTTTAATTCAATTATTAAACCTACAAGAGTGACGTCAACAACGGCTACTATTATAGACCAACTATGGTCAAACAATTTCAGCCAGCACATAATGAGTGGCATAGTTTATTCTAGAATAACAGATCACTTTCCAGTATTTGCATGTTTCCATACTAGTACAAAATCATCACTAGAGCAAGCTGAAAAAGAAGAACAAGTTATTACCTATAGAAACTACAGTACTGATAACATTAACCCAATTTAAAGAAGCAATAGAAGAGGTTTCATGGGATATAGTTTATAGTTCAAATAACCCCAATGTAATATATAGTAATCTTATGACAATATTTACAGCTTTGTTTAACAAACATTTTCCTATTATTACAAAACGAATTAAGGTAAATCATCTATATAAGCCTTATATAACACCGGAAATACAAGAGATGATCAAAGAAAAAAATAAATTAGCGAAAAAATATGCCATAAAACCTATCACGTTTGGAGAGAGATACCGTAGGCTTCGTAATCAAGTTACGACCTCTATACGAACAGCCAAAGGAAACTACCATAAACAAAAGTTGGAAGAAGCTGCTGGTGACGGTAAAAAGGCTTGAAATATAATTAAATCAGTTCTAGGAAGACATAAATACAGCAAATTAAGTGATACATTTATTCATAACAACAATGAAATTAAAATGTAAAACTTGCAAACTAAACAAACCAAAATTGGGACAAGGACAATATAAAGTCAAATTAAATTATCAAAATCGCTATGTGGAAACAACGCTTACTAAAATGAAAATTATTAAATAAAAGAACACAATCCACCACATAGGGTGTACATTACTACATGAGCAAGTTAATCTGTTTCCCAAGCAAACTAATCGCACATATAACAACGCACTATCGTCACGTTAAAGAAAGTAGTCAAGTTTGGGAAGTCCGGGACGTTCTGGCAAATTTTACTAAACTCTGCATGAATAAAGAAACTACATCTTAAATGTCAAAATATTATTTAAAATCAAATTTGCAACATGACAAGACATTAACAATAGTACATAATACAAATATTGATAAGATATCTATACTATTACAAAATAATATATAAAATACAGTACAGCACTCACTAACGATAGTGCTATCGGGTAGGTACCTGTAAGCATAGCATGCCTCAAGTGACCCCTATCAATAACTACCCTACAAATAACCTACATTTATAGCACAAATAAACTAAGGAAATCGCAAAAGTAAGCAATTGATACTATCGACAATGAATACATATAATATAAAGACAAATAATTGCAAAATATGAAGTAACAACAGATTTAAACAAAGAGTACTCTTTTAACAAGAACAATAAATTTTAAAAAAATCATCAATATTAATATTAATAATAGAAAAAGAAAAAGATAAACAATAAATACAGACAAAAAACAATAAATACAGACAACAAGTAAGCAGAGGTTATACAAGAAACTTCAAGTTAAAAATGCTTGATTAAAATTATTGATGTCAAATTTTAGAATACAGTCACAATAATTGACCCTAAAAAGATTAAATTTATGGAACAATTTACTTGCCTCAAAACCTCTGTCCACTAAGAGTCTGTATAGTAACCTAGCTCTAGCCCAAAAGTCATCTACTTTAGTGCAGATTTTACAAAATCTTATTAATTGGGAATAAAAACAATTATAAGTTATTTTACTATCGATATTACTACTAGGGAAAGGAAAGTTTATTACGTTAAAATTAAAATCATCAACTTTGTGATATACTTTAAGTATGCACTGTTCATTAACAATCTCTATATTTATATCAAGAAAATTTTCAACTTTATAATTTACGTTACATTGTGTGAGGGGAATAGAATTAGGGTAAATAAGTTTAGCAACTTGATTAAAATTTAACAAATTGCAAACGAGAATATCATCAATATATCTACTATTATTACTTAACAATTTAGCAAGTGCTAATTTGTCTGGGATTTTATTTTTCTTGCTACTGTCAACTAAGTCTTTTATATATTTAAATTCTAAAGCAAGCAAGAATAAGTCTGCAATTAAAGGGCTAGCATTTCCACCCATAGGAATTCCTAATATTTGTTTGAAAATGTACGGCCCGAATCTAACATAAGTATTGAAAAGGAGGAATTTAAGGGCATCTTTAAGTTTAGTTCTATCAAAATATACAGAACTAGTGGGAGTAGAGCTAAGTGATGCATTATTAAAATATGTATAAACATTTATGAAATAATTACCATTCCTAACGAACCTGTCAAAGTGCAAATCTATAATAAAGCAAAGCTCTGAATATACTAAATCTAAAGGCAAATTGGTATACAAAGTTGAAAAGTCGAAGCTATGTACCGAGGTAACTTTCGGCATGGTATTTATTTTATCAATAACTTCTAACGAATTGTCAACACTCCAATAATAGTTAATGCCAGTTCTTCTCATGATGGTATTACAATATCTTTTATGAGTACTTTTAATGTATTTTAAGCAATTTACGACTTGTTCTGATAGAGTTTTAGTGGTAGCAAATTTTGATCCGGCAATAAAGGGATATTTATAAGGTCTTTTATGAAATTTAGGTAACATGTATAATTTTGCAATGCACTTGTTCTTATCAGAAAGTTTAATATCAAATGTTATATTTTTCTTGGTATGTTCATCGATTAAGTTATCAATATTCAGATTATTTTGAATTTCATAAACAGAATTACCGCAAATATTTTTACGTAATATGTTACCCTTAATACCCTAATACGTAAAGAACCAGATGTAATAGCACACCAGTTTAATTCATACTTTGTCAAAGTCGGGACAAATCTAGCTGAAAACATCAGAGTCAAATGTTTCCTTTAATTCATACTTAACTAATCCACAAGCATCAACATTCTTAATGCCTCCAGTTACTACAGAAGAATTACTAAATACAGTTAGCCAACTGCGGGATTCCTCTCCAGGCTGTGATGGGATACCTATGAAAATATTACGAATCGTGATGCCTTCTACGTCACAAGTTGTTTTATACCTCTGTAATATTATGTCCTTTTTCACGGGTATTTTTCCCGATCATCTTAAAATTGCGAAGGTGTTACCAATATATAAATCTGGGGATAAGACGCTATTTAATAATCACCGGCCCATATCAGTTTTACCTGTTATAAGCAAAATATTAGAGAAACTAATGTATAATAGACTAAATGAATTTTGTCACATTCTATTAGAGAAACTCAAACATTATGGTATAAGAAATACTACATTCAGGTGGTTTGAATCTTACCTTAAGGACTGTAAACAATATGTAGAATATAATAATATTAAATCTACCGAACAATCTTTAACCTTTGGAGTTCCACAGGGGTCCATACTGGGCCCATTATTGTTTATTATATAATATATAATAAACAATAATGGGCCCAGTATGGACCCCTGTGGAACTCCAAAGGCTAAAGATTGTTCGCTAGATTTAATATTATTATATTCTACAATTATGTGAATGAAAAAAGCGGCTCACCACATAAGTCGAGTTGAAAAAACTGGCAAAAAACGGGTGAAAAAAGGGTGGAAATCGAGTGAAAATGGGTGGGATAGTAATGATCCATACGTCCGACATCTGTGGCCTCCCGGCCCACACTAACTCCAGTTCCCCCACCGCGCGTGAGGATGACAGTGTAACCAATAGTTCGCTAAAAGTGAGCAAGGTAGCAAAATCAGCTAAACTTCCATCTTCGAGGTAACACTGTCAGTGCTCCACGAGTGCTACGTAGCTGTATGTGGCGTCATTGTGTAGCGATTTCCACCTAGTTTTCGGCGCAATACAGTTCCTTTCATACTGATGGTTGATATAGCAGTCAGAACGGCCCAGAAAGGCCCAAAACGGCCACAGAGCACCCGCTAGAGGAGGGTTAATTAACACAAATGTACTATTTAAAACAATTATGTTTGCAGACGATACAACACTTTATGCCAGTCACAGCAATTTAAATACTCTAGTGCAATCAGTGAATAATGAACTAAATAATGTCTATTGTTGGATGACCGCAAAATTAATAAGCTAACCTTAAATATCGACAAAACAAAATATATTATTCATCACAGAAAAAAGAATGTTCCTCCAAATGTAGATTCCATTAAAATAGGAAATTCAATGTTAATAGAAGAGCAAAATATAAAATTTCTTGGTGTTGTAGTGGATAGGCAATTGACTTGGTAGTCACATATACAAACATTAACAAACAAGATAAATAAACAATGTGGTATATTATATCTAACTCGTAGCTGCTTTCCTTCGGAAGTACTTAAACAACTTTACTACTCCTTGGTGTACCCTTACTTTTCATACTGTCACAGAGTTTGGGCAACCGCAGGTAAAACTAAGATAGAGAGAGTCAAACTAGCGCAAAAGAAAATTATTAGGACAATCACTTTCAAAGAAAATATGATCACACAAATGAATTATTTAAATCTCTAAGGCTTTTAAAATGGGAAGACGTAAACATATATTGCACTGCTATCTTTGTTTATAAAGCCATTAATAATTACAATCCCATAAATATATTTAATTTTCGTTTAAATGAAAGATATACCTTAAGAAACACAAGAGATTTAGAAATTCCATTATTGGCATCAAATCAATCTCAAAAATCGATTCATTATCATGGTGTAAAGGTCTGGAATGCACTGCCTCGGCATATTCTGGATAAACCCTCCCTGTCTAGTTTTAAGATGTCCCTCAAATAATTTGTATTGAGTAAATATTAAAACATCCGTCAAATTGTAAGTTACTTTTGTGCTGAGTATGTTTATGTGGTGCAAGTTTATGGGTGCGAATTGAAAGAGTATATATTATATGTATGTACAAATATAAATTAATTCGGGTTAAATCAAGGTGCCTTAAAGAGAGTGTTCTCTCATAAGGCTTAGCCAGTTGACTTCCATGTATTTAAATTCTGAACTTATTGTATATCTGAAGGCTAAATAAATATATTTGAGTATTTGACTATTATGACCCATCATTACTACTACTAGTACTGTCACCATCATATCTACTACTGTCATCATCATCAATACAACTACAACCATCATCACTACTATTAATACCATTATCACTACTATCACCATCAATCCAAATATTACTACCATCACTTCTAATGCCAACTGAACTAACTTAACCTAGCAAATGCGTAGCGAGATGTTTTCGCCCCCAGAACGCCATCATTGCTGGGGGGAGGGTCTGGGAGGAGGGGGGGGGGGTCTGGGGGGGGGTAAAACCATATGTTGGACCTAAAATCATAACTATTCCATAAATTCAAAAAATCTTTCTTGACTGTCGTTCGCATTCACGCAACAAATGTTTGTGTGAAATTTGGTGAAAATCCGTCCAACGGTCTAGGAGGACTTCCGAGACAGACGGACAACGACAACGCCGACGACAGACATTTGTTTCATGTGGTACCCACTATACGGGGGGGGGGGGGGGGGGGCGATACCAATAAAGTAGTTGATAATAAAGTAGACATGCCGTTTTGCCCAAAATCAAAACGGTATACCCAACTCTGCTCATCATAACTCATCATCACTACCAATACCATCATCACTACAACTGCCACAATCATCACGACTACTGTCATCATCACCATTACTATGATCATCATTACTACTACAATTACAATCATCACTACTAGTCTCACCATCATCACTACTACTGTCACCATTGTCACTATCATCTTAATCACTATTATCATCATTGATACTACAACTATCAACCATCATTACTACTATCATCACCACCATCTTACAATCATCATTACTACTGTTAACATCATCACTACTATTTTAACCATCATCATTACTACTGTATCAAGTATTACCATCATGTATTCTACTGTCACCATCATCACTACTACTGCCATTATCACCATTACTATGATCTTCATCATCACAACTATTGTCATCATCACTACAACTTTCACCATCATCACTACTAATCACCATCAGCACTAATACTCACACCATCGTCACTACCATGGTCACTACCATACTTTATATCAAAGAAAGTCTTAACCCTACCCTCTTGTCAAAACCTCAAATTGTGAACGTCGACGCATCTTTTGTGCTAATAAAGAATAATAAAGGTACAAAAATAATACTTGCATTAATATACAGACCTCCAGCTCAATCAGTGCAAACTGACCGAGAAATTTACGAACAAATTGCAGATGTAAGTAACTCTCAAGATACCATCATTTTTGGCGACTTTAATTTACCTGTGACCAAGTGGGGCGATACTCTTACTTCACACTCCGGACATGACTTGTATACGAACTTGCAAGAGAGTTCGCTTTATCAATTTGTTCGAACGCCGACCCGTGGTAATAACGTTCTTGACATTGTACTTGCAACAAAAGAAGAATTAATAGAGAATTTGAATGTTGGTGATGAATTCAGTAACAGCGACCATCATACGATAACTTTCACTTTAAAGTTTACTAGTAACGAACCAAATAGTAGCATCGAAAAGGTCCCTAATTTCAAAAAAGCAAACTTCCATAAACTTAGAGCTATGTTTAAAGAAACTGACTGGAGCTTTTTAATTAACAATAATGACATAAATACATCTTGGAAGTTATTCGAAACCACTTACCTAAAAGCAGTGCAAGACTGCATACCATCGAAAATACGGCGTCCAGGCCATAATAATAAGCCCAAATGGTGGAATAAAGATATTTCAAACTGCCTGCTTGCTAAAAAATTTGCTAATGATAGATTAAAATCCTCACAAAATGACGAAGAACGGGTGAAATTTGTAGAGCTACGACGCAAAGCCAAAAAGTTAATTAAGCAAAGTAAAAAGACCTTAGAGTTACATATTGCGAATCAAAGTAAAACAAACCCGAAAGAATTCTATAGTTATATCAGAAAGAAAAAAGTAGTTACTTCAACTGTTGGACCGTTAGTCGATGAAAATGGAGAATACACCAAAGACGAAGTACAAATGAGTAATGCCCTCAATACCTTCTTTGCATCAGTTTTTACAACAGAAGACCTCAGTGATATCCGTACACCATCGCCGATTCAGATTGATAATTCAGATGTTCTAAGCAATATCACCGTTACAGAGAGAGAAGTATTGAATTGTTTAGATAAACTCAAGGTAAATAAAACGCCTGGACCTGATACAATCTCGCCTAGAGTTCTGAAGGAAGCTAAGGATGAGCTCTCCAAACCACTGACATTACTATTCAATAAATCCTTGCAGTCTGGAACTATGCCTGATCAGTGGAAGCTAGCCAACGTAACACCGATATTCAAAAAAGGCAGCAAATCCCTACCCAGTAACTATCGTCCAATTAGCTTAACCTCAGTTGTATGTAAAATGCTAGAAACGGTCATACGAGACAGACTCGTAAATCACTTAGAGGAAAATAACATACTTAAAGATACTCAACACGGCTTTCGTAAAAAACGTTCCTGTTTAACAAACCTCTTAGACTTCTTCCACGATATCCTCAACCTCTACGATGAGAGTAAAGCTGTAGATATTATATACCTTGATTTTCAAAAGGCCTTTGACAAAGTTCCCCACAAACGTTTACTGCTAAAACTAAAAGCGCATGGAATACAAGACGGTGTGTTGAAATGGATAGAAAATTGGCTCAGCGACAGAAAGCAAAGAGTAGTCATAAACGGTAAGGCATCTAAATGGACCAATGTAAGTAGCGGGGTACCCCAGGGATCGGTACTAGGACCAATTCTCTTTCTTATTTACATCAACGACATAGATGAGGGCCTCACCTGTACAATCTCAAAATTTGCTGACGATACAAAAATTGCAAATAGCGTACTCTCAAAAGAACAAGTTGACGATATGCAACACAATCTAGATAAATTGTCATGTTGGGCCCAAATTTGGCAAATGAGTTTCAATGCGGATAAATGTAAAGTACTACATATCGGATACCTAAATGAGAAAGCAAACTATTCGATGAATGGCACTCAGCTTAAGAATGTAAACAGAGAAACCGATCTGGGAGTAACAATATCGAGTAACCTAAAACCGAGTCAACAATGTTCAGAAGTTGTTAAGAAGGCAAACAAAATAATTGGCTTTATAGGCAGGTCATTTGAGCATAAATCCAAAGAAGTTATCCTAACCCTTTACAATTCCTTAGTCCGCCCTCTTCTGGAATACTGCGTTCAATCCTGGTGCCCTGATTACCAAAAAGATATTAACAAGCTAGAACGAGTTCAACGTAGAGTTACCAAAATGATACCTAGCCTAAAGAACAAACCATACGAAGAGCGTCTTAGAGAATTAAATCTATTTCCTTTAACCCAGCGCAGATTAAGAGGTGACTTAATTCAAGTGTTCAAAATCATCAAAGGCATCGACAATATGAACTGTAGTAAGTACTTCACTATCGATCAATCTAATTACACGCGGGGAAACGGTTGCAAAATTATTGGTAAATCTTTTAACTCGCACGAATCTAAGAATTTCTTCTTCAATCGAGTTGTCAACTTGTGGAATGGGCTTCCCCGAAACGTTATAGACTGCATCACCGTTGATTCATTTAAACTCCGCCTAGACAAATATCTCGCTTCAAACCCGCGACTGACTGCGTTTGTAAATGAATAACTTTATTTTATCCCCCCTCAGTTACTAACCCATCTGTCCCCTACTAACTTCCTAATCCTGCCACGGACATTAGTTCCAGGGCAGTAATTCCCTTTCCAATGTTCCCTTACCCACTCTAAACCACTGTTTGGACACTTGATCCTCAGTGTTTTGGAGGACAAGCAACCTAGAAGGGTCACTATATCTGTTGTTGCTTGATTTCCTTTGTACTTTGTACTCCTTTGTACTCCTTTGTACCATCATCACTACTGTCATCATTATCACTACAACTATAATTAATTACTTGTCACCATCATCACTACTATTATGACCATCATCACTACTACTAGTACTGTCACCATCATATCTACTACTGTCATCATAATCACTACTATTATCATCATCAATACAACTACAACCATCATCATTACTATTATCACCATCATCACTACTATCACCATCAATCCCACTATTACTACCATCACTTCTAATGCCAACTAAACTAACTTAACCTAGCAAATGCGGAGCGAGATGTTTTCGCCCCCAGAATGAATGTGTTCTTAGTGTGTGAGCCCCTTCGGGGCTCACACACAAATAACGCCATCATTGCTGGGGAGGGGGGGGGGGGGGGAGGGCTTGGAAAAACCATATTTTGGACCTAAAATCATAACTATTGCATAAATTCAAAAACACTTTTTTGACTGACGTTCGCATTCACGCAACAAATGTTTGTGTGAAATTTGGTGAAAATCCGTCCAACGGTCTAGGAGGAGTTCCGAGACAGACGCACGACAACGACAACGACAACGACAACGCCAACGACAGAATTTGTTTTTGTGTGGTACCCACTATACGGGGGGGCGATACCAAACTCTGCTTACGCATAATTGATTAAGGGAGGTTTTAGGAAGGGAAGAGGATGTGTAGATCAGATTTTTACCCTGAATTGTGTTGCGGAGAAATATCTGGAGAAGAATGATGATGATGATGATGATAAAGATTTTATTCAAGCCTACTGAGCCAGAGGCCACTTATAAGGCTAAGAGACCAAGTATGGGAAGCGGAGATGAATGGGTAGGTCAGTTATAATTCTTAGAATACATGTATGGCTTGAAGATAGGAATGGAGCGGTGCAAAGGTAAAGGTAGGGGAGTCACAAAGCAATTCGGGAAGGGAACGGTTCAGGAGATAACACAAACGTTCATACCTAAAGTTACGGCATTCGCACAATATATGGGGAATTGTAAGAACTGTATGACATTGCTGGCAATAGGGAGGTGGAGATCTAGGTAGAGACATTAGGTAACCATGTGTTAGCCTAGTATGTCCAAGACGAAGCCTGGTAAGCACAACCTGGTCAATACGATCAGAAGAGGGAGGAGGAGCCCAGGGAAATACGTCGTCTTTTGAAAGAACGGAGATGTATAGTGGTAGGGAGACTCCTCCATTCCACACACCACTTATCACAGACTTTAGACTTAAGTACAGGAAAGACGTCAGGTAGGCGCATGAGAGAGACGCTAGGAGTGCCCCGCCTAGCTCTCTTGGCCAGAGTATCCGGTGTTTCGTTCCCACTAAGACCGACGTGGGCAGTGACCCAGCAAAACGTGATGGTACGGCCCAGGAGCAGGACATGAAGCAAGCTGGCAGTGTGCCTAACAAGGGGGTCACGTGGTGCATAGCATTGTAGTGCCTGCAAGGCACTTAAGGAGTCGCTGCATATGACAATGTGAGGAACCTTGTACGGGAGATCACCTATCAAGCCCAATGCACCCTGTATAGCTAATAATTCAGCGGTGAACACCGAGGAAAACGGATGGAGCGTGCTCTGATGTGATCCATATTCAGACACTGCTGCACAACCCACTACGCCATCTTCCTTGGAACCATTGGTGTAAATGAAAACAGCCGGACGGTGACAGAGCAGGTGGTTCAGGGCCAGAGTGCGCAAAATAAACGCGTCAGTGGACTTGCCGGACAAAGTCAGGTGAAAGCAAAAGGCGGGACGTCGAATGCACCACGGCGGCACGGCGCACTCAGGCACAGAAGCCCAAGGGAATGGTACGCTGTGAGTGGAAAATAGGTTCATGGCTACAAGGGGAAATGATGGTGACATATTGTCCAGTGGGCCGTCCGCGAAATATCGATCAGTAGGTGGCGACGCCGATAAGCGAACGGCAGAGGTCATCGTACCCAATATGCGATGATGATGGAGAGGCAGCTCACCAGCTTCCGCCAGTAGACTACTAATCCGGGAAGATCGAAAAGCCCCAGAGCTCAATCGGATCCCTAAGTGGTGGACAGAGTTGAGCCGCTGCAAAATAGCTGGGGAAGCATTACCATATATTGGACAGCCATAATCCAGTACCGATAGGACTATGGTTTTATAAAGCATAAGTAAGGTGGGTCTATCTGCCCCCCAATGGACCCGAGCAACAGCCTTAACGACGTTCATGCGCTGGAGACAGCGGGCTTTCACTCCATTGATGTGATCAATCCAATTGAGGTGGGTGTCAAAGGTCATACCAAGAAACTTTACAGTGTCGTAAAAGGGGATGCGGATCATTCTCAGATCGGTGGTATGGCCGCGCAAATGACGTTTGTCACGGCAAAATATCATGGCCTTGGTCTTCTCTAAGGAGAGCTGGAAACCCGTCTTGGATGCCCACTTGTGAATGGCACCCAAAGTGGTGTTAAGGCGACGTAGTATGTGTGGTAAAGTGGGGGAGGTGTAGTAGACGGCAAAGTCGTCAACAAAAAGACTATGAGATACGCCCGCCGCAAGGCAATCAGAAATTTCATTGATCGCAATGATAAAGAGTGTCCCACTAAGAATACAGCCTTGGGGTATTCCGGATTGAAGTGGCATGCAGCACGACAGCTGTCTTGACCTGGAAAGTCCAATCCGTCAAAAATGCTTGTAAGAACAATGGGAGAGGTCCCCTCAGGCCAGAGTCACACAAAAGTTTGAGAATCCTGTGTCTCCAAGTCATGTCCTATGCCTTCGCTATATCAAAAAATATGGCCACAGTAGGATGGCGGTTTACAAAACCTGCCCGAACCTGGTGTTCGAGATGGGTCAGGGAATGTAGAGGAGATCTACCGGGGCACGATCCATTTTGGTATGGTGACAGAAGGCCATTTGTTTCAGCATAGTGCATTAATCTGGGATTTATAATTTTCTCCATTAACTTGCACAGGCAGGACGTGAGGACAATGGGTCTATAATTAACAGGAGATGTTGGGGACCGGGACCGTGTAAGCGTGGCGCCAAATCGGAGGGACGTAATTTACACTCCAAAACTGATGGTATAAATGGAGGAGAAATTGTAGAGCATCCTCATGGAGATGTCTGACAAGCGCATACGGAATACCATCGGGGCAAGGAGTAGTATCTGAACATGATTGTAAGGTGTGCAAGAGTTCATACAAAGTGAAAGGCTCATTGTATGTAGAGGCCCGACCCCTATCAAACAGAAGGGACTGCGATTCGGCGTTGCGTTCGTGTCGAAGGAACTCGTCTGTGTGGGACTCATCGAAACTAACCTTAGCGAAATGGGAGGCAAGGCAATTGGCAATGTCACAATGATCCAATATAGGTTACCCCGTAACAGCACTTGTTAGGGATGACAATGAAGGGCGAGCATGCAGACCGTTTATTTTTCGGAATTTCTCCCATATTTGTGTAGTAGAAGTGCGGTAAGTGAAGCTAGATATATAGGCTCTCCATAAGGTCAGTTTGCTCTGCCTGATCGCTCGCTTAGTCAGTGCAGAGACTGTTGTGAAAAGACTTCAACGACGAGAGGTGCAGAGCGTCACGGACGAGAGTAGGAATCAGTGTCGGGTTATCAGAATGCGGGATGAGCAATCGGGTCTCCACAGAGCGTGCGCGAAGTTGATGGAGGGTTCTTTCAAGGCGGTGTTTAAAGGTAACCAAGGCACTCAAAGCAGGCGACCACCACGGAACCTGACCCACCCGGGTTCGAGAAGACGTTTTAGGGATGGATGTGGAGGCCACTGAGTGGAGAAAATTCATGAAATAAGTTAAGTTCATGTCTGGGGGCTCATCACTACGAAAGTCACCGATGCTGCTGGACAAAGACTGAAAGGCATCCCAGTCGGCTTTGGAGATGTTATACTGCGGTAGTTGAATGGAGGGAGTCGGTGCTGTGCGCTGGAGAAGAACAGGGAAGTGGTCACTGGAAAAACGTTTGTTAAGGACAGCCCATTCGAAATGGGGAGCCACAGAATCGCTAGCCAGAGACAAATCTAAAGCAGAGTAAGTGTCATGTGTGGAGGAACGGTAGGTATGGGCCATCTGGTTGAGGCACCATAGCTCAGTCGTTAAGATCAACTGCTCAATGTGGGTACCTAAAATGTCAGACCGGGGTCTGCTCCATAAAGGGGAGTGGGCATTGAAGTCCCCTAATAAAAGGTATGGTTGGGTGAATTGACGAACGAGGGATATTAAGTCATGTGGGGAATAGTGGCAGGATGGTTGGTTATATAAGGAGCAGATCGTTAAACGTGGCAAGTTGGGTAGAGAGATAGAGATGGCAATTGATTGGAAAGGGGCTGGGTCTAGATGGAAGACCGAGTATGCATGGTCAGTACGGACCAGGATAGCTGTGCGCAAATGTCCCTCAATGGAAGGGGAACAAGAGGCAAGTTGGTATCCTTTAGGGGGAGTGATATATGGTCCTATGTGCTGCAAGCAAATACACACCGGCATGTGCAGCCGTAGCAAACGCTGCAACTCACTAGTGTGCAAACGTGTCTTATATCCATTCAAGTTCCAGTGTATAATATTATGCGTCATGAATAGGTATAACGGAAGATTGACTAGTGCGGGTTGGAGCGGTAGGGGTCAGGGTAGAAGAGTGAGAATTAGTCTGTTGGGGAAGCGCCTGCTCCTGAAGATCCGGGAGCGAACACCCAGGTTCACCAGAAGAAGGGTCTGGTAAAGTGGCAACAATTTGTTCAAGCTGATCTTTCAATGTACTAATAAAATTGGGCGTCTCGAGGAAATGCAGCAAGTGCCCCACGCAGACGCAATTTGAGTCGTGTTGGAAAAGAGGTGATGGAGGACCGCGCCGTTCGGAGATAAACGAACGCACTCTGGCAGTAATATCATGTTCCGTCGAGGTCAACGAATCCTTGATGTAAGGGAGAAAACAAGACGTGCACCCACAAAGCGCACCGTGAGAGGAGCCGTCATCCCGTTCAACCCGAGGCAGGCAGGCCGGGAGGGGGGGAACGATATCCTCAACGTCCGGTAGCTCTAGCAGGTCTGTAGGTATCGCAGTGGGTGGGTGAGGATCCGTAGGGAACTGATCCTGTGCCGGTAGGGAAAGGGTTTCCTTTGGCATCGGAGGGGATAGGTTATGACATTGGCCAGTCGACTTAGCAAGTTTAGATGCTGTTGATGTGGAAGGGGGGGATGTAGCAGTATCGCGCGCTCTCTTACGGCCGGAAGGTACATCGTGAAGTTGGACACGTGAATCGGATAAGCGGTAGGTAACTAGATCCGTGTCTTCTAGGTTGTGTTGGTGTCTGAAACGCTCCATCAACGCAGCCGGTGAAAGGGTCGAGCCAAGAACGTGGTCAACACACAGACAACCTGGGTCATGCGAAGAGGGTAGGGAATCAGGAGGGGCGATCCGTAGGAGGTAAACCTTTAAGGCCTTAGTCCAAATGCCAGACGGTGATGAGAGATGCTCATGAAAGAAACGCTTACCGCAGGAATTACACCCACAGGTATTAGTATGGTCAGGCAAAGACCATGGCAGCACAGGGGACGTGGAGCCGTCAAACGCCGCAACCTGCATTTCAAGATCATCAGGTGCACCTTGGCTTCGCTGGTTCCCCAGAGTGGTGCACTTCTGAGAAGGAGTCGTAATTTTACGGGTACTGGAGAGACGACAGGTACCAGAGATTGAGGGGGCAGCTCTCGTTTGACGGGAGTCGACTTGATAAGGGAGGACGATGCCCTCGGTGCGGGAATTGAGGAAATGGCCTTCAGTGATGTAGCTCGAGGTCGGGTGATAAGCCCAGCGCGGGGTTTGCGCTGAGGACGAGGAGGCTGAGACTGGACAGTAGACCGAGCGGAAGAAGGACCACGCTTAGAATGCGGGGTGGGCGACGGCTCAGGCCCACTACGGGCAGCACTATGGGGATGATCTGTGGTCGAGACGTCCGCACCTAGAGCCGCAAACACATTGCGAGTTGCGACGGGAGGTCAGGGGGAAGGTCGCGTGGCGTTGGAGGGTCTGGTGGAATGACCAACATGTGAGGATGGATTCGAAGTTGAGGACCCGGGAAGCTGTGTCCGGACATCGGAGGGCAATGAAGCAGGACGGGGCACAGTAGCCTACCTCCGCTCAGGCGTCGTTCTAGACTCACGCACTAGTCGCGCAGCAACTCTGAAAGGAATGCCCTTCGCCTCCTGCAGATGGAGCACTTGTCTGGCGAAGACATAATGAGAGCAACGCTTATCCGAGGCAACGTGTCGGTCTCCACAATTTGTACATGATGGGTCATCAGCAGAGCACGGGGAAGGGTGAGCGCCATCCCCAGTTTCCACCCCACAGGGCAGACAGTGTCCGACAGAGCGACAGTATTTAACAGGATGGCCGAATTTCCAACAGTTGACACACTGGCGAGGACTACGAACAAAAGGTCGCACGCGCAGCAATTCGGCACCCAATTTAATGGAGTGAGGCAGTTCATGGCTATCAAAGTATAACTTAGCAATGCGAAGAGGAGGTCGATCGGGATCAGAGCCTCTCCTCGGGGATATCGTGTAAGTTTCAACTCTACGTACTGCAGGGAGATCTAACTGCAATGCTAGACACAGACACGGGGCAGATTCCCTGAAATCATCCTCCTTGATGAGGACACTATGGGGAACAACAACCGTGCCCACACATTGGTTTAGCGATACTTCGGGGTGACCCAGTAAAGAGTCACAGGGAGTGTCTAGGAGGGTTATCATGGTGGACGACTGTTTCTCAGAATGAACTTCAACAATTCGAGAGGTCTCCGAGTGATGGAACAGATCAACAGGACCCACCTCTTGCCGAAGGTAGACCTGAAGATCAATATCATCGTGTGGGTGGTTTTCAACCTTAAAGTACTTCGGCCATCGTGGGGGTTGAAACAGTTCACCGAGCACATCAGGTGCAGTATGAAATTGCCGCCTGGTGCGAGTTCGGGAGGAAGACTGTGGCAGAAACGGTTGGAGCGTCGTAATTGAGGTAGTAGCGACAGGGAGCACCGTGACTGGGTCCGAGGGAGGCTTACCCGGAGTACCAGACAGGGCGGCATTGGTCGTGGCCGGCAAGGTCGCCGGAGGAGCCGGGGCTGACACAGGAGTGGCAGCCACCGAGCCCAGAGGAGAGTCAGTTGGATTGGTCTTGGGAAGAGCAGGGTTCGTCAACGCAATGTCCGAAGCAGGGGGAAGATCCGATACACTGTCCAAAGCCACGCAGGGGTCAGGATCCGTATTGTCCGGTGAGTCAGTATCCATAAGACGAAGAAGGTAAATTCATCTGATCCTAATCCCGTACCCACCAGGGAGCCACAATTAGAGGACGGGGCTACCGCCCTAGGGATCCGATCAGGTATACACCCTCCCCAAAGTACCTTGAGGGCCGTCGGTCCGTCGAACTAACACCCAGTACAAGAGTCCGGGTTTGACATAAAAGGATCCCCTCGTTCGAACACGTCAGGGATGCCAGTTCTTAAGGGTGAAGAGGCTTGCCATCCCACATCACCCTGTTAACAAAACCAAAGAGCAAGTCGGACCAAGAACCAAGTGTCATTTGCGGTACCCCCAGAAGAGGGGGTAGAGAGATGAAGATGGGAAAAACAAAAAGCAAACAGGGAGAGAAACAAAATTGCACGGCAAAATTAGTTGGAGGTGACAGGGGGAGCGGTCAAATGACCTTGGCCGACCCACCTGCCAGCCCGGAAGCCCCCATACGACGACAACGGACCATGCGTTATGGTGGTCTGGAGAAGAAACAAAAGGTGTATGTTGCCTTTATGGACTTGGAGAAGGCTTATGACAGAGTGGATAGAGAACGCATGTGGAAAGTACTTAGAATATATGGAGTAGATGGCAAGTTGCTGAAAGCAGTGAAGAGAATGGATGAGGGTGCAAAGGCGGCAGTACATGTGGAGAATGAGCAGAGTGAGTTCTTTAACCTAAGTGTTGTGTTGAAACAGGGGTGTGTGATGTCCCCGTGGTTGTTTACTGTATATATGGATGGAGTCATAAAAGAAATACTAGGAAGAGCAGTGGATGTTGGTGTATCGCTGAAAAGGGAGGGAAATGAGTGGAAGCTGCCTATACTGCTGTTTGCGGATGATACAGTTCTGATGAGCGATAATGAATGGGAGTTGCAGGGTCTGGTAAATGAGTTTGGAACAGTGTGCGAAAAATGGAATTTGAAGGTAAATGCCGGGAAGAGCAGGGGTATGGTCTTCGAAAGGGGTGAAGTCACAGAGTGTGAGGTGAAGTTGAATGGTCAGGCTATGGAGATTGTCAGCTCTTTTAAGTATCTGGGTAGTGTGTTGAGTAAAGATGGGACTATGGATGAAGAAGTGCGGGAGAGGGTGCAACAGGGGAAGAGGGTTGTAGGAACGTTGAAAGCAGTAACAAGAAATAGAGTGGTCAGTATGGAAGTGAAGAAGTCCTTGCATGACAGTGTGGTTAGCCCGACACTAACTTTAGGAAGCGAAGCATAGACGTTCGGGAAGAGACCCAGACCAAGAGTTAGAGCGGTGGAAATGTGTTACTTGAGAAGTGCGTACGGAGTTACATGGAGGGATAGACAGACGAATAAGGAAGTAAGAAGGAGGTTTGATGTGGAGGTAGATGTGCTAGAAAGTGTGAAAAGGAACAACCTGAGATGGTTCGGACATATGGAACGCATGGAAAGCGAAAGATTGACTAAGAGGGTGTACGAGAGCGAGGTGGAAGGACAGAGAGGGAGAGTTGCACCGAGGGAGAGGTGGAAGGATGATGTGAGGAAGTATATGAATGAAGGCGGTGCTGGTTGGGAGGAGGGGCGTCGACTGACTGGGGACAGAGGTGCATGGGGGCGGTTCGTTCGTGGCCACCCCTTCAGGGATCACGGCGTCAGGCAATAGATAGATAGATAGAATAATAATTAATATCTACTGTAAATATACAGTATATACTGTATAATTATACTGTATATAAATAGATAAGAAAATATAAAAACTTCTCAGAAACTTAACAGAGTAAGTTACATACGAGCATATACTGTGTATACAGTATATATATATTTCTTTTCATTCTATGTGATTGAGGGAGGCAAAAGGCAGAATTGCCTATAGCGAGTTCCTCCCACATAGTTGAAAGAGTGACAGGGCCAAAATCAAGGGACGATTGAGCCAAAATGCCTGGACACACAGAGTTTGAAGCAATTTAAGTCATAGGAAGAGGGAAAGACTGATTCTGGGAGAGAGTTCCAGAGCTCAGCTGTTGAGTAGAAGAAAGTTTGAGAGTAACGTTTCACTCTTGGGTTAGAGAGTTCCACAGAGTAGGGGTGGGATTGAGTTGCAAGACGGGTACCACGTGCCCTACGTAAAGGAGGTGGTATGCACTGGGAAAGCTCTGAGGAACACTGATTATTATAGTAGCGATAGAATAGCGAGAGAGATGCAACATTGCGGCGGAGAGAGAGAGATTGCAGAGAGTTGGTGAGTGGGCGGGAGTTAATGATATGAAAGGCCTCCCTTTCTACTTTGTCTAGGAGAGCGGTGTGAGAGGAACCTCCCCACACATGTGAACAATACTCAATACAAGGACGCACTATGCCCCTGTACAGAGCAAGAAGCTGTGCTGGGGAAAAGAACCCCCTAAGGCGGTTAAGCACACCCAGCTTCTGGGAGGCTGCCTTAGCAAGACTGGTAATATGGTCCTTCCAAATGAGAGCAGAAGAAAAAGAGACACCAAGAATATTGAGAGAAGATGAAGGGTTGATTTTTGTATTGTTGAAGAATATGGGATAGTCCGCTGGGAGATCCTGACGGGTAGATAGATGGAGAAATTGGGTTTTGGAAGCATTAAAGGTAACAAGGTTTTCTCTGCCCCAATTGGAGATAGTATTTATATCAGAATTTAAGAGTTCTATGGCTTCATTACGTTTGTCGTTAAGGGATTGCTGGCTTGGGCATTCTGAAAAACTAATGGAGTAGTGTAATGTAGAGTCGTCTGCGTATGAATGGATGGGAATTGAGGTACAGTTAAGGAGATCATTTATAAAAATTAGAAAGAGAAAAGGAGATAGGACAGAGCCCTGAGGAACACCAGAGTTTATAGGGTGAGGAAGTGAACATTGCCCATCCACAACCGCGGCTATGGAACGGCCGGAAAGGAAATTAGAGACAAAGGCACAGATGGAGGGATAGAAACTGAAGGAGGGTAGTTTAGAAATTAAAGATTTGTGCCAGACTCTATCGAAAGCTTTCGATATGTCTATTGCAATAGAAAAAGTCTCACCGAAGTCCCGAAAGGAGGATGACCAAGAGTTAGTAAGATATGAAAGAAGATCACCAGTAGAGCGACCCTTAAGGAAACAATATTGGCGATCTGAGAGCAGATTATGAGAAGAGAAATGCTTAAGAAATTTGGAAGCAAGAATAGTTTCAAAAGCTTTAGAAAGACAAGAGATGAGAGCAATTGGACAATAGTTGGAGGGTTGAGAGCGGTCACCCTTCTTTGGGACAGGTTGAATGTGAGCAAACTTCCAGCATGAAGGGAAGACGTTAGAGGATAGACAGAGACGAAAGAGTTTGCCTAGGCAGGGAGTCAGCACGGAAGCACAGTATATATATATATATATATATATATATATATATATATATATATATATATATATATATATATATATATATACCGGTATATATATATACAGGGTGATCCAGAAATATGTGCCGAAAATCAGGGGATGTATTCCTGACACATAATTGAATGTAAATTACGAAATGACCATATTGGCAATTCTCAATAGTTTTCGAGTTACAGCACCTCCCAGGTCTGCCAGGAATGTGTTTAAATCCAGGGATTGTACAAAATGTCTGAGACAGATGCGAAATTACTTAACGACCGTAAAGTAATACAGCACAGTAAATGTTATTGTCATACTGGAAATACTGTTTAATTTTGTTAATACATCACGTTGTCCTTGGTAAATGTTTCATTTACAAGGAATTTTGAACATTTACTGTAAATGTTATTGTCATACTGGAAATACTGTTTTATTTTGTTCATACATCACGTTGTCCTTGGTAAATGTTTCATTTACAAGGAATTTTGAACATTTACTGTAAATGTTATTTCATACTGGAAATACTGTTTTATTTTGTTCATACATCACGTTGTCCTTGGTAAATGTTTCATTTACAAGGAATTTTGAACATTTACTGTAAATGTTATTGTCATACTGGAAATACTGTTTTATTTTGTTAATACATCACGTTGTCCTTGGTAAATGTTTCATTTACAAGCAATTCCCGGAGTAAAACACATTCAAGCAGACCTGTTAGGTGCTGTAACTCGAAAACTATTGAGAATTGCCCATATGGTCATTTCGAAATTTACATTCAATTATGTGTCAGAAATACATCCCCTGATTTTCGGCACATATTTCTGGATCACCCTGTATATATATATATATATATATATATATATATATATATATATATATATATATATATATAATTACAGTTTCTAACCCCACCCGCTGCCCCGCATTCCAATCTGCACTCCAGCTCCCTACCTTTTTTACCACTAACAATGTTTGGAGTATGGTGGGTAAAGCCCCTTTCACACAGTCAAGAACACAATGCCGCATATCGGCTTATCTGTGTTGGGCCTCGGTCTTGAGGAATGTGACCCCGACTGCATTTTTGTTACGCATGCAGCAGACGATAACCGCATACAACCAATCGAGAACTGTCCAACAACCGACCATCGTAGGCATATCACCGACGATGAACTGACTTCCGACAAATTTGAATTTAACGGTCATCTCCAGAAGCCGACTGACACCGACCAATCAAGACCGATTCAGGCCGACAACCAACTGCAACCGGTCTGCAGCCCTATGCGTCGCTATGCGGGCATGGTCAGGGTTATGCGGTTGTATGCGGAATGGTCGTGCTACACCCAGACTGGCACGGTATGTTCCCGACGACACCCGTATGTTGCAGACCGACTTCAGACCTCATCCGCATGTTCACGACCGTGAGCTGTATATTGCAGACCACCAACCGCATAAGGCCGCATACTCAAATTTTGAGCTGGCTCAACTTTTTGGGGCCCGCCCACGCAGCCTGCTGCCGCCGACCATCTACGACCTCTGACTGCATATTGCAGACCAGCTTGCCAGCCTTACACCGCATGCGTGTTCGCCGTTATGCGGCATTGAGTTCTTGACTGTGTGAAATGGGCTTAAGGATGTCCTGCTTGGATCCACCACTTTAATTGTACCGATTGCTACATTTTATGTATATATGATACAGGATATAGTATCGAATCAATGTTGCCTAAACTAGGTTAAAAAGGGGCTCTAGATTGAATTAAACTGGCGTTGTTATATATACAAAATTTAAATAAAGATGGACAAAAAGTGCAATATATTCACCCCCTGCCTGTCCCCCAATGATCCATCACTCCAATTCCCCTCTCTCATCCTTCCTCACAACTCTCATCACTCTTTATCAAGTATATATATATATATATATACATATATATACTGTATATATATATATATATATACATATATATACTGTATATATATATATATATATATTATATAAAAGCCTAGTGTTGAAAACAAAACTATCTACAAATAAATGTTCTTTTCTTACGATGGCCATTTCCCTACCACCTTAGGCTTTTATGTGTAAAGGACAGCGAAATACAACGGATCTAATATGATTACAGTATACAGGCAATTTTCATACGGTATTTATCTTTCCCAAAGTACATAGCTAACATCCATATTTGTTGCAACCGATAATTAGTGTTATAGATGTTTGAAATTTCAGGAAATGTGTTTTGTAATGTTTTCTGTTGATGCACAGCACAAGTGAAAATGAGTAATCGATCGAATACACACGTAAATAATTACATTTTGAGAATGTTACACGCTGTGGAAATAAAATACACTTGATATTTAAATACATAATGCAGAGTAATGCACAGTTACAAAATACGGAAATACACGAAATATGGATATACACGAAATACGGAATTACGGAAATACACGCATAGGAAACGTATCCGAAAACGGACAATTGTGAAAGAGAACGTTGTATGCTGAAACACAAATATGAAGTTGAGAATGCAAATCTATATAGCACAAGCAATACAAAATGGCATAGAGCACAAGGATCAGACAAAAGTAAATAACACGTGAATCAGAAGAAAAAAAGTAAATACACATAACAAAAATATTATACAGTAAACGCGTAGAATGAAAATACTGTATATATACAATGATATATATATATACCGGGTATATATATATAATATATATATATATATATATATATATATATATATATATATATATCTGTATATGTATATATATATATATATATATATATATATATAGATATATATATATATATAAATATAGAGTATATATAATATATATATATATATTATGATATATATATATATATATACAGTATATATATGATTATAAATGATTATATATGATTATATAAAATAATGATTAAGCATAAGGCATGAATAAATGTTTATCCTTTTTAAGTAGACTCCGCATAGTTGAGCTTCGATTTTTTATTTACATAAAGAACGAAGACATCTTGAGCCCCAAATCTTTGTAATTACCTGCAGCAAAGTGAAGCAAACGTTTTAAACTGTATTAAGCATTTTGCATGAATAAATGTTTTAAATGTTTATGTGCAGCCAGCATAAGTTGAGCTTAGTTGTATAATTGCATTCCTGATTTGGCATAAAGAACGTCTAATAAGACATCTTGAACCACAAACCTTTTAATTTTCGCAACAATACGCAGCATACTTGAGCTCAGTCTTTTATGTGCATTTTGTATTTGGCATCAAGCATATCTAAAACTATATCTTGAGCCACAGACCATTTATATTTGGACCACAAAGTTTGTTTATCTGCACTATATATCTATTTTCTGTATATATATATATATATATATATATATATATATATATATATATATATATATATATATATATATATATATATATACTGTATATATATATATATATATGTGTATTTACGGTGTTGGAGTCTTGAATATATTCAGTGCAGGGCAGCAGCTGTACACAGCAGTACTTTCATGCAGTGAGGACATGAGGACATTCAATAACAATTGCTTACCGATTGGTTTGCAGTTTTCTCTTTACAAGACGATAACTACACTTTTAATTAGTTAGTCATTTTAGCCTTAGAATACTCTGTGTCCCAGGAGGAAAGGTCATATGTTTGGGAAACTTCCCAAACATATGACCTTTCCTCCTGGGACACCCTGTATATTGTTCGTCTATGATATTACCGTCTCTCTCAACCACCTTCTCTCTCTCTCTCTCTCTCTCTCTCTCTCTCTCTCTCTCTCTCTCTGGATAATCTCCGTCATCTCACCTCTCTCCCTCTCTCTCTCCGTCTTCATTCTCTCGCTCTCCTCCTCTCTTCTCTCTCCTGCCTCCTCTCTTCTCTCTCTCTCTCTCTCTCTCTCTCTCTCTCTCCCTCGTCTCCTCTCTCTTCTCCGCATCTCACTTCTTTCTATACTCGTCTCTCTGGAGCTAATTCCTCCCCATCCTCTCTCTCTTCTCTCTCTCTCTATCCTCTCTCGTTTCGCTCTCTCTCTCTTCTCTCTCTTCCTCTCTCTCTCTCTCTCTCTCTTGCTCTCTCTCTTACCTCGTGCTCTGCTATCTCTCTCCTCTCGTCTCCTATAATGATAGATTAAATCCTCACAAAATGACGAAGAACGGGTGAAATTTGTAGAGCTACGACGCAAATCCAAAAAGTTAATTAAGCAAAGTAAAAGACCTTAGAGTTACATATTGCGAATCAAAGTAAAACAAACCCGAAAGAATTCTATAGTTATATCAGAAAGAAAAAAGTAGTTACTTCAACTGTTGGACCGTTAGTCGATGAAAAAGGAGAATACACCAAAGACGAAGTACAAATGAGTAATGCCCTCAATACCTTCTTTGCATCAGTTTTTACAACAGAAGACCTCAGTGATATCCCTACACCATCGCCGATTCAGATTGATAATTCAGATGTTCTAAGCAATATCACCGTTACAGAGAGACAAGTATTGAATTGTTTAGATAAACTCAAGGTAAATAAAACGCCAGGACCTGATACAATCTCGCCTAGAGTTCTAAAGGAAGCTAAGAATGAGCTCTCCAAACCACTGACATTACTATTCAATAAATCCTTGCAGTCTGGAACTATGCCTGATCAGTGGAAGCTAGCCAACGTAACACCGATATTCAAAAAAGGCAGCAAATCCCTACCCAGTAACTATCGTCCAATTAGCTTAACCTCAGTTGTATGTAAAATGCTAGAAACGGTCATACGAGACAGACTCGTAAATCACTTAGAGGAAAATAACATACTTAAAGATACTCAACACGGCTTTCGTAAAAAACGTTCCTGTTTAACAAACCTCTTAGACTTCTTCCACGATATCCTCAACCTCTACGATGAGAGTAAAGCTGTAGATATTATATACCTTGATTTTCAAAAGGCCTTTGACAAAGTTCCCCACAAACGTTTACTGCTAAAACTAAAAGCGCATGGAATACAAGACGGTGTGTTGAAATGGATAGAAAATTGGCTCAGCGACAGAAAGCAAAGAGTAGTCATAAACGGTAAGGCATCTAAATGGACCAATGTAAGTAGCGGGGTACCCCAGGGATCGGTACTAGGACCAATTCTCTTTCTAATTTACATCAACGACATAGATGAGGGTCTCACCTGCACAATCTCAAAATTTGCTGACGATACAAAAATTGCAAATAGCGTACTCTCAAAAGAACAAGTTGACGATATGCAACACAATCTAGATAAATTGTCATGTTGGGCCCAAATTTGGCAAATGAGTTTCAATGCGGATAAATGTAAAGTACTACATGTCGGATACCTAAATGAGAAAGCAAACTATTCGATGAATGGCACTCAGCTTAAGAATGTAAACAGAGAAACTGATCTGGGAGTAACAATATCGAGTAACCTAAAACCGAGTCAACAATGTTCAGAAGTTGTTAAGAAGGCAAACAAAATAATTGGCTTTATAGGCAGGTAATTTGAGCATAAATCCAAAGAAGTTATCCTAACCCTTTACAATTCCTTAGTCCGCCCTCTTCTGGAATACTGCGTTCAATCCTGGTGCCCTTATTACCAAAAAGATATAAACAGCTAGAACGAGTTCAACGTAGAGTTACCAAAATGATACCTAGCCTAAAGAACAAACCATACGAAGAGCGTCTTAGAGAATTAAATCTATTTCCTTTAACCCAGCGCAGATTAAGAGGCGACTTAATTCAAGTGTTCAAAATCATCAAAGGCATCGACAATATGAACTGTAGTAAGTACTTCACTATCGACCAATCTAATTACACGCGGGGAAACGGTTGCAAAATTATTGGTAAATCTTTTAATTCGCTCGAATCTAAGAATTTCTTCTTCAATCGAGTTGTCAACTTGTGGAATGGGCTTCCCCGAGACGTTATAGACTGCAGCACCGTTGATTCATTTAAATTCCGCCTAGACAAATATCTCGCATCAAACCCGCGACTGACTGCGTTTGTAAATGAATAACTTTATCCTCCCCTCAGTTACTAACCCATATGTCCCCTACTAACTTCCTAGTCCGGCCACGTTAGTGGCAGGGCAGTAGTTCCCTTTCCAATGTTCCCTTACCCACTCTAAACCACTGTTTGGACACTTGATCCTCAGTATTTTGGAGGACAAGCAACCTAGAAGGGTCACTAGACCTGTTGTTGCTTGATTTCCTTTGTACTTTGTACTTTGTACTCTCTCTCTCTCTCTCTCTCTCTTCACCTCCTTCATATTCTCCTTTTTCTTCTTCTTTCATAGTGTCTCCTCTAAAAACTGTAACCAATCTGCTGCAATCTTAGTTCAGCCCCTCTTTCACTTTAGAGTTTCTGCCTGGTGGCCATGATAACTCTGACTTTTGAGTTTGCTCCGCACACATCCTCTTCCCCTTTCATTCCCTTCGGTTTCTTTAGTTTTACCTTTTCGAATCTATATTTTTCAGCTTAGATACATGACAACTTAATGCATTTTAACAACTAATAGCTATATATACCGGTACTGTACATGATAGTTATTTTGTAAATACAATTATTCCTCTAACTCTTCATTAGGGTAAACGGATCTTAGCCCTTATAATAATGTGAAATCTAAATATACTGTAATCAAAGGTAATCTCTCTCTCTCTCTCTCTATATATATATATATACGGTATATATACCGGTATATATACTGTATATATATATATATATATAGAATTTTATATATATATATTATATGATATATATATATAATATTATATATATATATATATTATAATATATATATATACTATATATATATATACTATATATATATTATATATATATATATATATATATATATATTAATATGTTATATTTGTTTCTATGTCTCAACCTCGGGATTGTAGGCTGTTCAGTAACCTGTAACTCGTACAAGGCCCCAAGATTATCGATTGAAGCTTCGAGGTGTTGAGTGCTCCATATGTGTCGCACTAGATGATGTCAGTGGAGCTTTCAAGGAGTTGGTTGCTTCCTTTCTGCCACACTAGATGACGAAACCTTATTTATATAAGTTACTTGATTTGGAGACACCAGCTATATGGTAATTAACACCATCTTTGAATATGGTCAGGCATTTGCTATGCTATGAATTGGTGACGATTTAAGGGGTGTTTTTTTGACGTGTTGTGTGCCAGACTACTTTTACAACAGAAAAAACAATCAGATCACCTCGGTAAAATCCCTGACGTTAGGTGTGGAATCGATCTGAGGTCCTTTAGATCTGCAGTCCACGACGCTACCCACTGTGCTATCGCCTCCCCCAGATATTATATATATCTATATTATTATATAATATATATATATATATATATATTATATATATATATATCTATATAATATATATATATATAAATATATATATACGGTATTGTTACGACCGGCACAACAAAATAAACAAGGGCACTTAATATTGGACTACAAGATAGGCTAGATCTGCAACAACGGTACGCTAATTCCAAACCCTCGAACTATTAACCCGGCAAGCGCGATAGGCCTCACGGAAGGCTTCCTATAGGGAACGCGATAGGCCTCACGGAAGCAAGACCATAAAAAAAGCCTTCCAAAAAAAAAAGGGCCTATCAAAACAAAGGATTTTGTCTCTAGGTGAGATAATTCCCCTCTAGTACTCATCCATGTGTTTCTCACCCCTCCCCTCCCTCCCCCCCCTTTTTCCCCCCCCCCCCCCCCCCCCCTCTCAATTATCACCTATTTATCCTCTTATTATCATCATTTATCGGTTATTTTTCTCTCCCGCGATAATGTAGCACAAGTGGGTTGCATAAAAGATCGTTATGCAACACCCAGACACCGGCACACACCGCCCCGCTCGTCTCAGTTGACTCCCAGACAGCGAGAGGGGAGGGCTGCCTGTGGCTCTCTCTCGCCTGAGATTATGACCGGGTGGCCAATATCTTCGTTTTTCACCACCCAAATGCTTTTCCCACTTATTTTAGCACTCTTGAAGGTTCATATATACATCATATATGTAAAATAAAAGCATACCGAAAACAAATAATGCTTTATATTGTAAATATAACGAATTCTGTCAGAATCCAGGGCTAGAAATGCACAAATAACTACCCTAGCACCTAGGTCTATATCGCGCTTGTCAGGTTAAGCCGGTGAAGAAAACACTTAAAACCCTCCAGAGTTAATATACTGGATAACGGGGTATCAATTAACTGGGTTAAGTGTACTTCTAGAAAGGCTTTCCGGTGACGGCAAAGCCTACTCACAACAAGAGTAATTACGTTAATAAAAAGTTCTCAAGTAATAACAATGCTTAAATAAACTATGACAAGATTTAATAAAAGGTTATATGCTTACGTTATCTTTAGTGTGAGTCTGACTCAACACTAAAACTCTTCAATGCTCTATGAAAACACTTGAAGTCTAGTCCTACAGCAAACAGATATGGAATCTTCTGAAAACGTCTGATGCTCTAAGATGCTCGTCGAATATAGAACAGGAGTAATGCAGGGGCAGGACACCAAACCGTGTATCTTAAATACACCAAAAGGTAGGATACCTATATATGGAAACGAGAGTGCAACAACTCTGTGACAGCACTAACAGCAACTCAAAAACAGTACTTCCTTAGCCAAAATAACAGCCATACTTGGTTGTACACTATGCATCAACCTAGGCTAAAACAATACGTGAATAATTGCTAAAACATACGCAGTTAAAGTTAATAAACAAAACGCTGTCTTTCTTACTAATAAAGTCTAGCAGCAGCATAAAGGTACAGGGAGCCTAGGCAGAGCTCCAGCATGCTCGCAGCCTACTGTCTCCCCTGAACAGATTTCCCATATCTTACGTTAAGTGACTAGGAGGCTCTCTTGGTAAGTCCAGATCTCAAGTATCTGGTCTTACCCTGGCGCTCCTCAAAGGTCAACAAAATGAGTTAGCAAGTATACAAGCAAGAGTAGGCAAAAGAACTTCGCTTGTATACTGCTAAGCTCGCAAAGGAAAATATGCACAAGGGTGTACTACAGGCTACCGAGCTCCGTCGAAGTCGTACAGGCTCTGACTTGCCATATACATAACAAAGACAACGACCAAAGATACCCTCCACTGTCTAGCATTAAATAGTAATAAAGAACAACCAAATAATTAGAAGCACCCAACAATATGACTCCATGTGACTATGATTCTAATAACCTCTAAAGCTAGTGCAAAACATATATGTGAGAACAGGCGCTGGTAATACGACTGGCCGACTATGGAAGTCGTATACGAGAACCAGAAGGGATGGGTAAATGAATAAAGATAAGAAGTATTGGAAAAAAGGAGTTCAGAGAGAGGCAAAGCAGTAATGGGGGTTAGATGTAAGACAGAATGCGAGGGACTTGTAGGACCGAGCGCACCATGCCATGTTCTGCGGGAGTGAGGAGGGTAGGAGCCCGACCACTGGGCAAGGAGGGCGGCGACCAACCACAGGCCACTACGTCACAGGACAAGCAGACGTCATATGCCACGCTCGGCCCGCCATCCAATAGCGAGCGGGTGGGCCCACCGAGCGAGGAATGCACACATACATACGCACACACACTGCCTCTTCGCTCTCCCCTCTCTCTCTCACTCGCTGCATGTTATAATCACTACTATGGATATAAAATAGTTCTAAGTGTCACAGACAAGAATAAAGGCAAACACTGATCTGTCTGTGACAACACGAATCCTAAGAAAGAAAGAATATCGTTCTACGATTATTATAGCCCATTTCACTGCTGTGGCGAGTGCTAGCAAGTCACGAGTACATTCTGGCAAGCTGGCCAGCGTAACACCCCGCCCAAGATGTGGGACGTTTTAACCTCAGGTAAACACCACATCTGACCAGACAGAATGCCCACAAACTCCGCATCACCCAGCTACTCCCCAAGTTGTGAAAAACAAGGCACAATCACAAACGTAAAAACACTTCATTATAACAAAAATCTACACAACACTTCCCCAAAATAATAGTATCACTTAACAATATTACGCTCAACGAGCAAGCTTCACCAAGCCTAGCCTACTAAGAACAAAAAATCAGAATGTCTTAGATTCTTGCTGTAACATACTGCACTTATACACTATCAAAAGAAAGAGTTTTTATGTGAGATTTTTGTATTATTTTAATAGTGTTTTTGGCAGCTTTGCACTATAGGGGCAAGCCTAATTTTTCTCCACTCAAACCAACACTGACTGAATGGCGAGGGTTCCCCTTAAAACATACCCTCCCGTGACAAACAATCAGCCAGAACATTATCAGTGCCCTTAACATGCCACACATCCAAACTGTGTTCCGGCAGCAAAACAACACCCGACACTGATAAACTGCCCAGTCCATCACAAGACTGGCACTTCTCTTCGCTCTCGCCGGCAACAGGACCTGCCAATAACCTTTCACTATTTCCACCTTAGTAATAAACGAGGCATCCCCGATGCGGTCTATGGGGTCGTCAACTCTGGGATGATGCACCAACACTCTTGCAATCAACACAAACACGGATCTTGCCACTCAACTCAGGTTGCAAAGTCACTGGCAACGACCACTCACGATATACCTTATCCCTCAGACCCTTCTCCAACATGTAGTCCAGCTCTGCTTTTACAACAGGCTGTCGAGCAGGATTTATACGGTTGGGAGCCAATTTGAGCTTTGCACTGTCTCCAGCCTCTATGTCGGGTGCCCCCCCGGACATCAGGCCTGGAGAATCAACAAACATGCGGACGTACTGCCACAGCCAAGTAAACAACTTCTCTTGGCGCTTAGGAACAAGAGGTTGCAACTTATCTCGAAGAACAATATGCTCATTGCCCTCCCACAACCCAGCCGGGACCGCAGTCTCTAAACTATAGTCACCCTCCTTCTCCACCTCTGTCCCTAAAACAGCCAGGTCATGAGAGGGACTATCTGTACCACCTGTGCAGTCACTCCCACAGTTCATAAGTGCTAAGGCTTCCCCGCCGATACCGTACATGCGCACCCCCGCATTCCTTACGGCTACACCTGCCTGCACCGCATCACCACCTTCAGCGCCACGGCCAGATACAGTCGGTCTATGGTAGGGCTGTTGCATTTTAATAGGGCAGCAGTGGGAGGCTATGCGACGGTCGGGCGTATCTATTCCATAGTTAACCTCACCAATCTGCTTAATGTCCTGATACTGACCACCACCCTTAGCAGCCGTGGGTCAACCCTGAACTGACAACCATGCCAAAACCTCGTCGCCCACCTTGAACAACTTAGACAACGAGGCCAACGTTTTACTCACACCCAAGTGACCTGCCAGCGGAACATCGTGCACCGCATGAGTTGTGAGGCCTGGGTGCTCGTCAAAAACAGTGGGGTATAAACCGAACAGGTGCTGGATCGCTGCACGCTGTTGCTCAGGCAGGTGCTCAAGTGCTTCCACAGCCACCTGACTCATGTTCCCCGCCCACTGATCTGCCGAGACATGACAATCCCAACTTTCCTCCACCTGTGCCTCACTGCCCCACTCTCCTTCTCCACCTTGGCCGCTGCAGACCAACACAGGGACAGTAGGCTGCTCAGGTGGGCGCCTCACAAACTCCTTCAACAGGTTCACATGACATGCTTCCCCGTCCTCATCGAGTTCAATAGCCCCGTTCCCACAACTCTCAAGACTAGGATCTTCTAGGTGCATCCGTCGTATATCAGAGGGTGCCAACCTGTCCAAGTGCTCCTGGAGCAACTTGTGGCCACCCCCAATACTGGGTTGCTCAAACCTAGTCTGTTTCACCTGAGAACATTTCTGTCGCGGAGTGCTATCATGCCCTACCATGTCACTAGGGGGGACAGGTTCTGGGGCCACTCCGGACCTCAAAAGTGGTGCAAGTACCGAGTCACCAAGGAGTGTCGCTGGGTCCAAACTCTTAAACCGACCACCAGCCTTGACTTTCTCCTTCCGACCCTTCCTCCGCTGGTCTGAAACCTGGGTACTAGGCTGTGACAACTGAGCGGACTGAGATCTGGTGACAGCACACGCCATCTGCTGCGTCTGGCACCTCTCGAGCCACTCTTGCCCCTCCCTACTCGTGTCGGCCGCCCTCTCGGCAACGACTAAGGGTGGAACCCCGGAAGTAGGCACCGCAAAGTCGTTACCGAGAAGGAGGTCGACCCCCTCAACTGGCAATTTCTCTACAATCCCCACATCCAACTCCTGTGTCACACCATCCACCACAAGCTCCACTCTCACCAGCGGGTAAGACTGCACAGCATTGATGCCTTGAACCACTACAACCCGGGCTGCGTTAATAGGCTTGCCAGTGAAGTTCTTAAGTAACGTCTGGAAGGCACCCGTATCACGCAACAACTCAAGCCTATGTTCCACACCAGCCCACCTCACAGTGTCATGTCCCCTATGACCACAAAATGCATCTCGGACGGGTAGCGAACCCTCCTTATGCTTCTTCACCGACTGTGACTTCACAACCGACGATTTACCCCGGGCAAACGTGGAAGACCTCAAAGACACCCCGATGTTGCTCACTAGAGACACCACTGCTGTAGACTGTGTGCTCGGACAAGAGCGCACAATATGCCCCTTCTTATGGCACTTAAAACACTCCACCTCACTCTGTGACTTCCCCTGGGGTGGGAAAAGGGCCCTGGCCTATCTTTAACGAGAAAGATTTCGACTGAGGTTCAAAATTGGCAACAGTGCTCTTAGTAGGATAATTTGTTGTATCATTAGTTTGGGGGGGGGAGAGGGGGTACGCCCCTTGTTACCTGCCTCAGCTCTCTGGGCAGACTCGCACCCACGAATTAACGACAACCTGAAGTCAGCCAACTCAGCCGCCTCCTGCAGAGTTTTAGGTTGCTTTTCTTTCAGGTTAAGAGTCAAGTCCCCCACCAGTGCATTTAAAGAATTGTTCTAACAATACTAATTGCTTCACCGCATCAAAAGTAGTTGCTTTCTCCGACCTCAACCAATTCTCAAACGCATCTGATAGTTCTCAAGTGTGTTCCTGGAAAGTACTCTCCTTTCGCTTAGGAACAGCCCTAAACTTCAGCCTATAGGTCTCTGGCTGCGACTCATACGCCCTCAGGACAGCCTCTTTCAACGCCTCATAATTCACACAGGAATCTAGGGGCAAAGCATCGTACGCCTTGAGTGCTTTCCCCTTCAATCGTGAAGAAACAAGGGCGGCCCACTTCTCCTCGGGCCATTGGTGCTCCCGGCACTTTTTTTCAAAACGGAGAAAGAATTCTGTAACTCCTGACTCATCAAACACTGGAACCAACTTTAGTAGATGCGACAGGGACTGGTCATGGGGTCGACCCCCCTGGACGAAACGGTTCCCCGTCACATCTATACGAGTTTTCTCTAGATCAACATCGGCACAATACCTTGCAGACTCATACTTGAGCTCAGCCTCTCGCTGCTTGAGCTCAGCCTCATGCTGCTGCTGCCTGAGCTCAGCCTCATGCTTTCGCTGCTCGAGCTCGGCCTGTCGCTCCTGATGATTACGTTTGGCGAGCTCGAGCTGAAACAACATCTCGGGAGACAAACCTTGAGGAGGGGGTGCTACTACCGGGGACCCACCCAGTGAGTCACCTAGAGGCCTACCCCACCGCCAGCGGGCATCGGCCTGCGGGTACCTACTCGGCTCCGGAACCCGAGGGGGCGCCATGATAGGAGTTTAGTGGAATGGGGGCTGGGACGAAGGTGCCCCAGCTCCGGCTCCACCCGAAGCCTCACGCACCCCACCCAGAACACAGGCAACCAGCTCACTTCTTAACCAAGCGCTAGTGCTTGAAAACCCTAAGACCGTGGCAATACACTGCAGTCCGTACCGGTCCAGCCCCGACACCCGGTCCGCCAACACAGGCTCCTCCAAAAACCTCCGAGCATCCTCCTCACCGTTCACCACCCGAACGCCGTCAACCAACTCCACCTTCTCTACGTTCTCGCCTGTTTCTCGCACTGTGCCCTCACTATGCTCAGACCCGTCAAGTGGCGACATGATGGAGTCAACAAAAAAATTCCCAAGTCAAGACAAAAGTAGCCAAACTCTCGCGTAGCTTTATTCACAAAAAATATTCGAAGATGTTTTCAAGTGCAATACTAGGTCACCAATAAACTCCAACAAGTTCCATATATCCTCAAAAACAATGTCCACTGCCAACACTGCGAGAAATAAAACCGAACCCAAAAATGGCGATAAGATTTCTCCCAAAAAAATCCTGCAAAACTCAGTTCACTATATCCTGGAATAAGGTCGCCATTTGTTACGACCGTCACAACAAAATAAACAAGGGCACTTAATATTGGACTACAAGATTGGCTAGATCTGCAACAACGGTACGCTAATTCCAAGCCCTCTAACTATTAAGCAGGTGAACAAAACACTTAAAACCCTCCAGAGTTAATCTACTGGATAACGGGGTATCAATTAACTGGGTTAAGTGTACTTCTAGAAAGGCTTTCCCGATGACGGCAAAGCCTACTCACAACAAGAGTAATTACGTTAATAAAAAGTTATCAAGTAATAACAATGCTTAAATAAACTATGACAAGATTTAATAAAAGGTTATATGCTTACGTTATCTTTAGTGTGAGTCTGGACTCAACACTAAAACTCTTCAATGCTCTATGAAAACCCTTGAAGTCTAGTCCTACACCAAACAGATATGGAATCTTCTGAAAATGTCTGATGCTCTAAGATGCTCGTCGAATATAGAACAGGAGAAATCCAGGGGCAGGACACCAAAGCGTGTATCTTAAATACACCAAAAGGTAGGATACGTCATATATATGGAAACAAGAGCGTGCAACAACTCTGTGACAGCACTAACAACAGCAACTCAAAAACAATACTTCCTTAGCCAAAATAACAGCCATACTGGGTTGTGCACTATGCATCAACCTAGGCTAAAACAATGCGTGAATAATTGCTAAAACATACGCGGTTAAAGTTAATAAACAAAATGCTGTCTTTCTTACTAATAAAGTCTAGCAGCAGCATAAAGGTACAGGGACCCTAGGCAGAGCTCAAGCATGCTCGCAGCCTACTGTCTCCCCTGAACAGATTTCCCTTATCTTACATTAAGTGACTAGGAGGCTCTCTTGGTAAGTCCAGATCTCAAGTATCTGGTCTTACCCTGGCGCTCCTCAAAGGTCAACAAAATGAGTTAGCAAGTATACAAGCAAGAGTAGGCAAAAGCCCTTCGCTTGTATACTGCTAAGCTCGCAAAGGAAAATATGCACAAGGGTGTACGACAGGCTACCTAGCTCCGTCGAAGTCGTACAGGCTCTGACTTGCCATATACATAACACAGACAACGACCAAAGATACCCTCCACTGTCTAGCATTAAATAGTAATAAAGAACAACCAAATAATTAGAAGCACCCAATAATATGAATCCATGTGACTATGATTCTAATAACCTCTAAAGCTGGTGCAAAACATATATGTGAGAACAGGCGCTGGTAATACGACTGGCCGACTATGGAAGTCGTATGCGAGAACCAGAAGGGATGGGTAAATGAATAAAGATAAGAAGTATTGGAAAGAAGGAGTTCAGAGAGAGGCAAAGCAGTAAAGGGGGTTAGATGTAAGACAGAATGCGAGGGACTTGTAGGACCGAGCGCACCATGCCATGTTCTGCGGGAGTGAGGAGGGTAGGAGCCCGACCACTGGGCAAGGAGGGCGGCGACCAACCACAGGCCACTACGTCACAGGACAAGCAGACGTCATATGCCACGCTAGGCCCGCCGTCCAATAGCGAGCGGGTGGGCCCACCGAGCGAGGAATGCACACATACATACGCAAACACACTGCCTCTTCGCTCTCCCCTCTCTCTCTCACGCGCTGCATGTTATAATCACTACTATGGATATAAAATACTTCTAAGTGTCACAGACAAGAATAAAGGCAAACACTGATCTGTCTGTGACAACACGAATACTAAGAAAGAAAGAATATCGTTCTACGATTATTATAGCCCATTTCACTGCCGTGGCGAGTGCTAGCGAGTCACGAGTACATTCTGGCAAGCTGGCCAGCGTAACAGTATATATATATATATATATATATATATATATATATATATATATAGATATATATATATATATATATATAATATATATACGGTATATATAATTACATATATATATACTGTATATATATGGACAGGAGTGAATGGAGAATGCTTGTGAATAGTTGAGTGAACGCGTGGTCATTTGGAGTAAGGGGTCGGGCGCAAGTTGGACTAGATAATAGTCCATCAGGCGCCTGGCCCGGGGAGACGATTAATATGAAGGGTGCGCCTGGAAGTGTGGTGGGAGGGCTTGTGGGTTTGGCTCCGCTGCATGTCTGCTTGCCGAGATCGGAACCTCTCCGGGTGGTCGGGGGCCGGCGGAGTGCTGGAGCGACCTTGGTGACCCTGGTCTCTGGGTCTTCTCCTGGGTGCCCTGGATGTGTGTGAGTTTGTGCTTTTTATCTGTGTTTATTTGTTTTTTTCTGTTGTTTTTGTGTTTTCCCTGTTCTTGCTCTGTTTTGAGTCGGCTATCCCCAAAATGGAGATTGGGCCTGAGCATATAGATAGATAGATATATACTGTATATACGGTATATATAAATATATTTGTTTTTGTTTTGCTGGACATCCTATGCATTTCGTAATACTAAGACAATCATCTAGTCGATGTAAGTACGTGTCTATCTCCCATTACCTTGAAAGACGCGTATGGTTCTACATTTAACCCATGGAGATAAGATTCACTTCTTCACTCATTTCTTTGAAAAGCCCGACTCACATTCATTGGAAAATATCAACACAAATGTTGCATTGATTTGCCTAATAAGTTGAGCGTCAATATTCTTTTAGGGGAATTTTTTACTCTATATTTCTTATTTTGAATATAATAATTCAAGCAAAAATATCATATTATCTTGAATATAATTATTAGTAAAATTAGTATTACTATTCTTATTATTAGTAGTAGTAGTAGTAGTAGAAGTAGTTGTAATTAGTATGTTCTCTCCACCAACCAACTCTACTCCTAAAATCGATTAATGAAATTAACAGACACATGTGGCAGTCCGGGAATTCGAACCCAGGATGCTCACACCGAAAATCAACACAATATGCACTGCACCACGAAGACAGTTAAAGAATACTGCACAAGCCTACGAATTATTATGCACAAATACACTGTATATATATCTCTCTCACACACACACACACACACACAGAAAAACACACTGGCATTTTTTTTTTTTTTTTTTTTCTATATTCCAACTTACTTCCTCTCGGGCATAGGCTGAGAGCCTTAACATTCACCGCTTTACAATGAACAGTGAAGCCCGTGAGGTCTTCTTCCAGTCTAGGGAGTGAGACATGTGAAGCACGTAGAGTACAACGAGCACCTGCCATCTTGCCTTCACATGAGGCACGGTGCTCACTCATGGCCCGAAACGACCCCATCTCTGAAGCCACCTAGTTCCCGTGCTTCACTGTCTCATCCCCTACACTCGGACTCTCACACTTACACACACACACACAACACCAACTGTTGAGCAGATAATTCACCAGGCATTGCACTCCTATAGCATATTTTGAATATGGGAATATTCATACAGTGCTATTTAATCAGGGAACAATGAGGGTATTTTATTGACGTGTCGGTGGGCTTGTGGTAATACACTGATACCAGGTACAGCACAAATTCCATCCCAATAAAATCTTCCCATTGATACATCGGGATTTGAACCCGGGACCTTTGGATTACCAGGCCAGTGGCAAGACCACTCCACGACACCTCCCCTTCAAATATATATATATATATATATATATATATATATATATATATATATATATATATATATATATATATATACTGTATATACATATATAACAAACGCTCGTGTGTAAGTACATGCAGTACAATTTTATAAAAATAACAACAATTACAAGTACGTATTAGTGTGTTAACAGTTTCCATTCCTCACCAACAATAATAACAACAATTACAAGTACGTATTAGTGTGTTAACAGTTTCCATTCCTCACCAACAATAATTGGAAGTTAGCACCACATACACCTGCCTACAATGATAACATAATAGAATTGCTTAGTGTATGATTAAGGGGAGATGGTTCATTTTGTGGGCAATTTGTGCATGTATTCATTATGTTTCTAGTTTCTTCCCTAGACCACCATCATATTAAAAAAAAAACGCACATTCATTAGATTTCCCTTCTAGATTAATTTGTACATTTTTCGGTAGAAAAATTTCCCGGCCGAAGGCCGCTTCTTTCAACATTACAGGCTCACTATCCTTCGCCAAGGAAAAAATCGACACCTTAATAGCACGAAAGGTCTAAATATTGACGAAGAAATGGGGCGAAAGGTCTTAAAAACGACTAACTAATGGGGCAAACATCTTAACATCTGAAAACTAATGGGGATAAACATGAGGGAGAAAGTGGTCCAGAAAACCGGCCCATCCCCCCTTAAATATAATTACACTGTCTTTCTTTGATGACGGCCTTCAAATAAATAAATGCCAACACAGGAATTTGTTCTAACACATACACACACACACACACACACGAAGACACTCATACACACACACTGAAATTCTTAAGAGGGGTGATTTTTTTTTTTTTTTTTTATCTCTCTTTGTCTGGCTTGTATCCATTCGGCCCCATTCAGCCTACTGTTGTAAGACGTTTATCCCCATTCAGGTGTCAATTTCTTCCTGGTGAGCTATAGCGAACCAGCATTGTATGGAGAAATCCGGCTTGGAGAAATTTTTCTTTCGAAAAATGTACAAATTTAGCCTGCTGTCTACAACTTTAAACAAAATTTGCTGGCTCGCTACCGCTCGCCAGGAAAGAATCGACACCTGGATGGGAGTAAACGTCTTAAAATAGTAGGCTGAATGGGGCTGAATAGATACAAGCCAGAGAAAGAGAGCAAGGAGATAAAAACAAGCCAGTGACCCCCTTTAAACTCTATGATTCTCTGTAAAAAAAAACGTGCACGCCAACGTTATAAGCCCAGACAGGTATTTTACTTCCACACGTTCATCATCATGTGTGTGAAAAGTGTAAGCGCCCAAACACGGCAGCAACACAACAAGAGAATACGCTAGCACCTAATCTTGTGGTCCCATTGTTCACTCCGCTGTTCCTAGAAAACGGCTCCAACAATTTTAACCCTTTGAGTACCAGTGACGTTTGTTATTTGTTTTTATTGTAGCTGTATTTAGACGGTATTATGAAGTATGAAGGAGGAGATGGAGAAGAAGAAGAAGAAGAAGAAGAAGAAGAAGAAGAGAGAGAGAGAGAGAGAGAGAGAGAGAGAGAGAGAGAGAGAGAGAGAGAGAGAGAGAGAGAGAGACTTTCCCAACCTCCAACTATCTTCCACCTCCTTCTTCTAACCTTCCTTTCCTTCTCTGTCCAACACCTCTAACATCTCAGCAAACTTCTTAATTTCTGCAACTTTCCTGTCATTTCTATCCATTATTTCCTCCTCCACTTCTCCAAACTTTATCACACATCTCTTCTTTTCCATTATATCAGTTACCTGTTTCTCATTTTGCCTTATGGCCTTCACTACTTTTTTCCTAGAGTATTACCTTGCCACTCCTTTTGTTCATCCTTAATTGTTTTAAGACTAACCTCCGTTTCCTCTATTTTGTCCCCCCTCAAGCATTTATAATTTCGGTCATTTCTACTTCCATTTTGTCTGTCCTATCGTGATTCCTTTCCAATCCATTCCTTAGTTTTTCATTCTCTTCTTGAAGTTGTTCTATCTCCCTTTCCGCCTGTTCTCTACATTCTGTATTTTATCTTTCCAGTCTTTCAATCACCGCCTCTCTTTCTTCCCCCTTGCTATGCCCACTCACCACACTCTCCATTTTCTCCTGCAAAGGCTTCAGTCTAATCATCACCTTTCCTAAAATTCCACCTACCTCTCCTCCTCGGGATCCTTCAAATTCATCACTCTCTTCCCCATCTATTTCCCTCCTACTTCTCAATTTCATTCCTTCTATCGTGGCCATATTGCCGGTCTCTGTTTACCCACGAGATGTTATAGACTGCAGCACCGTTGATTCATTTAAACTTCGCCTAGACAAATATCTCGCATCAAACCCGCGACTGACTGCGTTTGTAAATGAATAACTTTATTTTATCCTCCCTTCAGTTACTAACCCATGTGTCCCCTACTAACTTCCTAATCCTGCCACGGACATTAGTTCAAGGGCAGTAGTTCCCTTTCCAATGTGCCCTTACCCCCTCTAAACCACTGTTTGGACACTTGATCCTCAGTGTTTTGGAAGACAAGCAGCCTAGAAGGGTCACTAGACCTGTTGTTGCTTGATTTCCTGTGTACTCCTTTGTACCCTCAGCCACTACCTTTACGTGGGAATATCCAGTGCCAACGAAGAACAGGGCTTAAGGGGATAGTGGCCGCTTGTTAGGTCTATTAATTCATTTATTCATATATTTTTTTTAGTTTCCCCCCTAGACCTCCATCAAGCTTAGAAAAACACCCCTTAGATAAATGTGTACATTTTTCGGTCGAAAAATTTACCGTCCGATGGCCGGTTCCTCATAAAATTGCAGGCTCGCTATCGGTCGCCAGCAAATAATCGACACCTAAATGGCACGAAAGGTCTTACAATTGACAACGAAATGGGGCGAAAGATGTTAAAATCGCCAAAACTTATGGGCCGAACGTCTTATAATATCAAAGCTAGTGGGGCTAAACATTGGGGAGAAGGGGGTCCAGAAAAACGGTCTATCTCCACTTAATTTCTTTGTTTTAACTATATATAGTATTACTATATTTATTTTCGATAATCCGGGACAATATTGCCGCAAAATACAATCTGTAATACTTATTTTTTAGGTGAGTATTGTAGATATCCTCTAAGCGAAGCACCGAATCAATTCCGAATCTTCAATTCACAGGCTCGCTCTCACATCGAGAGCTCATAAAATACTTCCGCCCTCTTCCGCACTCTGCACAAGAGTGAATGTGTGTGTGTGTGTGTGTGTGTGTGTGTGTACATATAGTGATATAGGCCTATATGAATGGTGAACAAAAACAAATATATTTTAAAGTTATGTATATGAATATATAGCCTGATGGATGGAACTCGTTAGCCTTGATCCGACGCATCTACAGTAAGGGAGACAACTTTATTTAAAATCGTGTGGATGTGCTATGTCAGTCTTGGTCAGCAACCTGTCTAGGGGAGCTAACCTTATTCAAATCCGTACTGCTTACTTAAGGGTGAAGCAGGTTAGTGGATGGACTAGCCGCGCACCACTGTAGACAAATAGTAATGGAACGGGTTGTCCTTTTCACAGGATACAGGTCCCCTTGGGATCGTGTTGTGTATGACCACCCTCACAAAGAGGAGTAAAGCAATAGACAGATAGACAGATATGTGCATCATGTTGTACATCAGGTTTATAACACAGTCATAATTATAAACAAGCATTGCTAAAAACTCAGCCTTGGGGAAGAATAGAAGAAAGCGTCGGTTTATGATTTGTAGGTTTGAATAGGTTTGAAGGTAAAAATTCACTGACAAACATCGTATGTTACGCTTTGTAAGTGGAGACCATTGAGTGAACATGACTACAGAAAGATCTGCCATTCAACAAGAGGTGTGAGGGTGAAGAGCTTGGAGTGGGAAGGAGGAAGAAGATTTACAAGTTTGCGTAACTAAGTGACCACTTGAACCTCTTCCCTATGTTGGAGCATTTCCTCATTTAAATTTGCGTTATCATTGGACAGTATTAATCATATTAGGATCACAGCTTAACAGTGCCACGAGTTACTTGTTGAATAAACTATGCCATGAAATTTGTATTGTAGATAACCTAGGCGAATATAATAATAATTTAATATATGATTGGTGATGAATATATATAGAGTGAATATATAAATTGAGATCATTTGTGCCCCTCTGATGAGAAGCCATCCTTCTTAACCTGAAGTAAATGGTCTAGTGTTATTTAAAATTAAAATAATATGCCATTGTCGTTCTGAAAAAAGTTGAAGCACTACAACTATCTCGCACAAAGGATCACTGTCTTGGTCACTGTACACGTATACATTCAGTTAGGTTAGATAATCCCAAAATATGGTAGCGTCATATTCTTTGTACACTACTGTACTACACTGTAGAATTACTTGACAATCATATTTAGCTTAAAGTAAACCTCTACGAATCGGTGGGTTAGAAACTCAAGTGCCAATATATCTAAATCATACGCCATGAGTTGACTAGAAGTAGGCCCTAGTCCCATAATGTAAGTCCTTGGTGCCGTCTGCTAGAAGATGGGTTTTCTGCTTTGGACGGGCCAAGGAGGATTGCATGTCGTGTCTGCAATCCTTTAATAGTTACAACCAATAGTGGATGACAACACAGAGAAAGCCTTAAGTTTTAACTGAACATTTATAGAAAAATAATAGCATTATATTACCGTAAAATGGGTCAATTGTGGACACCTAGGGCAATTGAGGACAGTTAATTAAAACCGCAGTGATAATTATTCAGGATTTATGATTTTTAGCAAAATTATGGCTTAGTGGGTAGCCATAATTTTGCTAAAGACAGAAATCCTGAATAACTATAATTGAGGTTTTTATTAACTGTTCTCAATTGCCTTAGTGTCCACAATTACCCCATTTGACTGTATGTTTAATCATCTTGTGCAACCACAATAAATATAGATGGAAGATGAAGTGATAGAAGCAGTTGAATAATATATATACCTAAGCCAGGTTATAAAGGAAAACCCAGATCACTCTAGACAAATCAAGGGAAGGATAGGCATAGGATGGAGTGCAATCGATAAACAGAGCTCCTTTACGAAAAGCAAGCTACCCCTCATTTATAAGGAAAGTGTACTACCAATGTGTCCTCCCTGTACTAATTTATGGATCTGAAACTTGGAGTTTAACAAAGTATTTAGAACATTGACTTTGGAGTCCTAGAGAGATGGAGAGGATAATGTTGGGCATAACTTTATGAGACATGAAGAGAGCCTCTTGGATAAGAGAACAAACAAAAGTACAATAGTAGATATTCTCATTATTATAAACAAGAGGAAATGGTCCTGGCCAGGTCATATATATAGGAGAGATGATAACAAATGAACAACTAGAACAACAGAATGGGAACCTAGAGGAAGGGGTAGACGGAGAACCAGATGGCGGTATGAAATCCGAAAGTTTGCTGGGGTGGGATGGAACAGCATCTGACCAGTTACAGTGGAAGTGTTTGGGTAAGGCCTTTGTCCTTCAGTGGATCAATTCAGGCTGATGATGATGATGATGATGATGATGTTTGATGAAAATAAAGCAATTGACATATTTCTTGATTTCCACAAAGCCTTTGACAAAGTCCCTCACAGACTTCTTATTATTAAAATATAGTAGATGTTCAGTTTTCGCATTTCCCCCGCCAAAAAATAAAAAATTAAACAAAAATATATATACAGTATATATATATATATATATATATCAATACAACTGCATACCTAACTCTTCGACTTAAAATTCTTAAATTGGCGTTTAATCCCTTTGGTAATAACGGATTATATATCTATCTATCTATCTATTGCCTGACGCCGTGATCCCCGAAGGGGTGGCCACGAACGAACCGCCCCCATGCACCTCTGTCCCCAGTCAGTCGACGCCCCTCCCCCCAACCAGCACCGCCTTCGTTCATGTAGTTCCTCACTCCATCCTTCCACCTCATATTCGGTCTACCTCTCCCCCTCTGTCCCTCCACCTCGCTCTCGTACACCCTCTTAGTCATTCTCTCGCTTTCCATACGTTCCATATGGCCGAACCATCTCAAGTTGTTCCTTTTCACACATTCCAGCACATCTACCTCCACACCACACCTCCTTCTTACTTCCTCATTAGTCTGTCTATCCCTCCATGTAACTCCGCACGCACTCCTTAAGTAATTCATTTCCACTGCTCTCACTCTTGGTCTGAGTCTCTCAACCAACGTCCATGCTTCGCTTCCGTAAGTCAGTGTCGGGATTACCACACTGTCATGCAAGGACTTCTTCACTTCCATACTGACCACCCTATTTCTTGTTACTGCTTTTAGCGTTCCTACAACCCTCTTCCCCTGTTGTACCCTCTCCCGCACCTCTTCATCCATAGTCCCATCTTTACTCAACACACTGCCCAGATACTTAAAAGAGTTGACGATCTCCATAGCCTGACCGTTCAGCTTCACCTCACACTCTGTGACTTCACCCCTTTCGAAGACCATAACCTTGCTCTTCCCCATATTTACCTTCAAATTCCGTTTTATCGCACACTGTTCCAAACTCATTTACCAGACCCTGCAACTCCCATTCATTATCACTCATCAGAACTGTATCATCCGCAAACAGCAGTATAGGTAGCTTCCACTCAATTCCCTCCCTTTTCAGCGATACACCAACATCCACTGCTCTTGATAGTATTTCTTTCATAACTCCATCCATATATACAGTAAACAACCACGGGGACATCACACACCCCTGTTTCAAACCAACATTCAGGTCAAAGAACTCGCTCTGCTCACTCTCCACACGTACTGCCGCCTTTGCACCCTCATACATGCTCTTCACTGCTTTCAGCAACTTGCCCTCTACTCCGTATATTCTAAGTACTTTCCACAAACCTTCTCTATCCACTCTGTCATAGGCCTTCTCTAAGTCCATAAAGGCAACATACACCTTTTGTTTCTTCTCCAGATACTTCTCCACAACACAATTCAGGGTAAAAATCTGATCTACACATCCTCTTCCCTTCCTAAAACCTCCCTGCTCGTCGCCTATCCATTTCTCCGTTCTCACTCTCACTCTCTCAATCACTACCCTACTGTATACCTTCCCTACTACGCTTAGAAGACATATTCCTCGGTGGTTACCACACACTCCTCTTTCCCCTTTGCCCTTATATAGGGGGACTATTATGCCAGTCTTCCAGTCATCGGGTGCACTCCCCTTCTCCCATGCTAGTTTGCACATTTTCCATACCCATTCTATCACTATCTCACCACCATACCTCAACATTTCCCCACACACTCCATCTGTTCCTGGTGCTTTCCCCAACTTCACTCTTTTCATGGCTTCCCACACTTCTGACCTCCTGATCCCCACCTCCTCCTCCACTACTTCTCTTCTTCTCCCTCCCATACCATATCCAGCTATGTTTGCTGGCTCTTCATTCCTTTCATTTAGCAACTCACTGAAGTACTCCCTCCATCTTTCGACTCTCTCTTGCTTCTCGGCTAGCATTCTCCCATTCTTATCTTTCACACCCTTACTGTTTCCCTTGCTACCTTCCCTAACTTTCTTGACTTCTTTCCAGAACAGTTTCTTACTCTCCCTCCATTTTACACTCAGATTCCTTCCAAATTCCTCATCTACTCTTCTCTTACTTTCCTTCACTACTCTCTTCACCACCCTCTTACTCTCCACGTACCTCGCTCGTTTCTGCCTCTCGGAATCTTCATTCCCTCTACTACCCAACCACTCTCTATATGCTTTCTTCTTTTCATCCACAGCTATTCTTACCTCTTCTGTCCACCATGCTGTACCTTTCACTCCCCTCCCTCTTCTCCTCACTCCACACACCTCCTCACATGCTGCACAGATCTCATCCTTAAACACCTTGCTCATCTCCTCCACTTCCTCCATAACTTCCAGGTCGAACCCACCTAGTCGTCTTTCCACTGCTCTCCTGTACTCCTCCCTGACTTCCTCCTCCTGCAACCTCTCCACCCTCCTCACCATTCCACCCTCCTCTCGCCTCCCTCCCGCTCTCCTCAACCACTTCTTTTGTATCCTAACCTTAGCTACCACTACATAATGATCAGACAGACGCCCTCCAATACCCCTATACACCCTAGCATCCATCACAGATTTCTTCATTCGTTCATCCACACATACATAATCAATCAATGACTTTCGTTCCACCACTGTCTTATCCTTCATCGTCAACATCCGTTTCCACGTGTACCTGTGGATCATTCTGTGTCGGAAGAAGGTGTTGGCTATCCACAGCCTCCTCCCCACACATACGTCCACAAGTGCACTACCATTCCCATTCACCTCTGATGGTACCCCCACCCTCCCACCACTCCCTCAACTTTCCTATCACCCACCTTACCATTCATATCCCCAATCAGAAATATTCTTTCGTTCTTGTCAAACTTCTCCAGGCACGCCTCCACATTCATCCAGAACTCCTCTTTCTTTCTTTCAAGTATATCCTCTGTCGGGGCATACACGCATACAATCACCCACGTTTGTATTCCTACTTTCATTCTCACCCACACAATCCTTGAACCCACAGACCCATACTCTCTTACACATTCCTTCCATTTGCTACTTACAAACAAACATGCACCTTCTCTCGCTGTTCCTTCACTCACTCCAGCACACACACCCATTCCACACTCCCACTCTCTCACATCTGAACCTTTCCATTTGGTCTCTGTCATTCCACATACATCCAGCCTGGCATTCACTAACACTTCCAGAACCTCTCTCTCTTTTGTGCCATCATTCATGCCACTAACATTCCACGTAGCCATTCTCAGAATGTCCGAAGGCATGTCCTTAGTCGGTCGTGGTTCGTCAACGTTGGTTCCGTCCGCATCCGAGGCTGTTCGTTCGTTTTTCTTTGCTTAGATATTTTTTCCGGGTGGGGGTCGCAAGCCCACCGACCCAACCTCTTTAGTCGCCTCTTACGACACGCAGAAGGCACGTGGGGCATATTCTATTCCCTAACCCCCAGGGGGGGTTAGGGAATATATAATATATATATATTATATATATATATAATATATATATTGTCACAATGACCAGGGTCTTTTAGGAGTAGCTAGACTCGAGTGGCGCCAGATTTATGAAAACAGCTGTGCCAAGTCTATTAGAAAGACCTGGACCCAGATTCACTAACGGTCGTACGATCCGAAAACTCCTTTACCGTTCCCTTACGTCTCAACGCTGGTATTCACGAAGCGTCGTAGCGGCCATCTTTGATCGTAGGAAGCCCCTAAAATCCCCTTTCGCAAAGGGTGGTCCGGACCACCCTTACATGAATTTGACCCGGATATAGGTACACAAATATCGATAACACAACCCGCGACCATAACAAATCCGTCTGCAGTATAGCTCTTTATGACACACTAAGTCATTATTGAGGCAATAATAGCGCAATATGATTGTTAACTTGTGTTTACAACACCATTAAGGCATTTAATACAAAGTGTGAATATATTTGTATCCTTAATGTCTTATGACAGGCCGAATTAAGCTATGCATAGCCTACATATGCCAGCCTAGACCTAGTCAAGGTTAATTGATGCACAAATGCATGTGCTGCGACAACACGTAGCCTACCATTAGTAGATTTTAACCCTCATTTATTGCGGAAATGTTTTATTCCAACTCCCCACCACCTCTGAGTTAGATTAGGGTAGCCTATTCCTCAACAAATTTGAAAGTATCACAGGAACAAAATGATGAAAAGAATTACCCTAGGCCTAGCCTAAAAAATGAATAACTAATAAACGCTGTGTGAATAATTTTGTTTAGCCTAGCCTAGGCTATAACCTAGGTTTATTTTGAAAAAGTTAGAGCTATTTAGGCTAGACAAGTTAGACCTATGTATGGTATTCTGGTTAGGCTAGCAATGCCTAGCTGGGTTAGATTAGGGTAGCCTATTTCCTCAACAAATTTGAAAGTATCGCAGGAAAAAAATTATGAAAAGAATTACCCTAGGCATAGTCTAAACAACAAATAATAGGCTAACCTATATGGTGTTGTGAATATTTTTGTTTAGCCTAGCCTAGGATATAACCTAGGTTTATTTTGATAAAGTTAGGGTTATTTAGGCTAGAAAAGTTAGGCCTACGTATGGTATTTTGGTTAGGCTAGCAATGCCTAGCTTGGTGTAGCCTAAGCATGGTAAAGTAGAAGCCTAGCAGGTTAAGATGGTGTTTGCAGGACGGTACGTCCTCATTGTTAACTAGCTGTTATTAGTCCCATGCTGGTAATATATTTGATGATGGCAATAAGTCAGGGAGGTGAGGGGGACAAAGCCCCCCTCAACCTATCATTATTTCCTATGGCCAACTGTTGGATAATAGATTGAGGAGGCCTATGCTAGGCCTATTTTGAAAAAGGTAGATAGGCCTTGAGGTGTTGTGAATACAAAAAAATTACCCTAGGCCTATTTTGAAAAATTAGGCCTAGGCTAAGTCTGGCATTTTGGCTTGGCTAGAACTGCCTGTGTAGGCATAGACATAGTAAAGTCTGGCATTTTGGTTTGGCTCGCCCTGTCTAGGTGTAGACATGGTAAAGTAGAACAATATACTGTGGTTAAGGTATAAATAATACACTCCCAACTAGCCTAACATATGATTATCAATGATCAATCCGTCGAAAATACTTTAACTTGGCCCACTAACAGGCTTCCCTGTAGCCTAGCTAGGCTAATTTCTTATCATCAATTCACAAGATACTCTATTCTTCTTCCTGCTGGTTGTGGTGGATCGAATTAGCCATGCTAAACAATGACAAGCTCATAAATTAGAGTATATTAGGTTCTTCTTGGCGCTTCGGTTATGTGGGCGACATATTGTTTATTTACAAAAGCCAAGCGCCTGATTGGCCTCGGTGAAAATAACCGAAAGGGAGCCGTAAGGGAGCTCAACGATGCGTTCGTGAATACACCTTCCGCACTCCCTTAGGAACGATCGTAGGTTGCTGTACGACATCGCACGCTACGACCGTTAGTGAATCTGGGTCCTGGTATTGTGAGTTTCACTCCGATACCCTTCCAATTGCACATGACTAGTTTTGCCGTACCTCTATGCATTTTTGTCTCAATAAACATTTGTGTTGAATGAGCCAATAGAGTGTTACTAGTTTCGTATTATGAAGTTGTTTTTTTAGTGGCAACGTTGTAATTTGCAAGCTATAGGTAAGTGGGAGGGAGGAACATTGCTCTCGTCTCGGGAGGGGGCGGCGAGTTTGCCAGCCCCACGAGTTTCATTTAATTATATGACCATTGCAAGTTTAGTTGTGTTGCAATATCAAGATGTACTTTATTTTATCTGCCACACTGTTTTAGTCATTATGTTAACACAGGAATCCGTTAGTATAACTTATTCTTGTGAAGTGTCTTAGTGTTATCATATCGTGTGGTGATATATTGCAACCCTTTAGTTTGAGCCTGGCTCCCGCTAGCTTCGACAGGGCCAGGCCTCATCATTTTCTCGTAAGCGGTCAGATTAGATAGTTGGTGTCCCCTCTCTCTTGTGACCCATCAGTCTGCCCCTTTTGTTTGTCCTTGCTTGCATAATAGTAACGTAACGTAATTAACAGAGAATCCTAGACATTCATTTCTTCTTGTAATTATCCTTTTCCTCTGATCAGCATTTTATTATATTTCCCTTTGTTTTATATATTCTGTACCTCCGGTGGCTACTTCGGAATCCGTGATAGGGAAGAGCTGGGAGGCTTGCCTGGGTCCTTACTAATAAATACTGGTAATCCCATAGACAGTCCACGCACACACACATCCATACCCCTACATATTTTTCCCCGTGTCTGTGCTTCTGACCCGGTAGCAGCCTTGACGGTTCTGCCCCAGCAGTTGTTCCCTATCTCGGGTTTCGAACTGAGGCAACGGAGTGTTTAATATTAATTAGGAATCCAGCTTCAGTCTAGACCCCCCCCCCCCATAGTTAAGTGAGTGTGGGAGGTGGACTCTAAGAGTTCATTGTTTCGGGCGGTATCTCACTGGGGGGCCCAGGGTGAAGCAGGATATACTGGTGTGATATTAGAGGTGGTCAGGGCAACTTGTTTCCACTAATATCACCCCGAGGTTAGTAGTCATATTAGGACACTGCCTTGTATTGTTAGACCATTATTATATGCAATATTATTATGTGCAACTCTCTTGGGTTGAGAGTGGATTACCGTTGGCTGGTTTGCGCACGGTTTATTACTGTCGAGGGCGCGCATAGCCTGTTATGCTCGAAGTACACCTGCACTCTTTGTTTTGTTTTCTTTGATGTCTGCTGGTAGCCTATGTATTTAACTATTTTGATTGTCCAACCCAGCATTGCTAATCCCGGTGTTGGTTTCGAGTTCTCGTAGCTAGTAAGTTACATGAGTATTTCTGTTCTACTTATTATTCAGAATAGGAGCAGAGCAGTGTGCACCTTAAGCCCTGAGAAGAGCTTGGAAGCGTTCATAGTGCTCTTACCTGTTGCGTCGTGGTGTTGTTTGGTAGAGAGACAAGGTGCATTTCTATTAGTAATTATTTTCGTATACTGTCTCTAAGCAACTGAGGTCCAGATTCGTAACAATATATATATACAGGTATATATAGCCTGTTTTTATTTAACCTAAACGAAACTCATCTATCCTTACATTAGCAAACCGACAAGAATATGAGAGTTGAAAGTATGAGGACAAAGACAAATTTGATCGTAAAACCGGTTACCATGTGAGAGGGTTCCATAAATGAGTTTCCTGTCCGGTTGCCTGCACAACCTGCCTTTTCTGATAAAATTGAAAACAGATGGTGCTGGTTCAGTCTAGACCTAATGTTTGGACTGAACGATATCCGACATTATTGCCAAGTCGTGTGATTGATAGCTTGAGGTGTGGTATCATGACCATCCTAAATATAACCAGAGACCTTCAGTGTCATCCAAACTCATTACCGATTTAACCTTTTGATATTAGATGGCCTCGATGTGTAATTGTAAGCTTTAGGGTGGTTTCGATGAGCAAAAGTACCGCATATTAGTGTGCCGCATTTCAACACATTGTCACATATGTTCAACTCTCTAGTTTAAGAGTGAACCGGTTGTGACAGTTCTGCTCTCCCTCGATCGGTATACTCTGGAACTATCTTCATCAATCCATCTACGACTCAAACTCCTAAACATTCTGTGTGTCCAGATAAAATTATTCCAGCAACCTTTAATTTGTCGCTGTCATCCATTCAATTCAAATGGATACTAGGTACAAATGTTTTTACCTTTAGTGTTCAGTTGGCATATAAACAAATATAGGAGGATTTCTTCTTAGCTGCCTTTTTCCTGCCTTTCTCCGCCATAAAAGGAAGGCCAGTGCTGGAGGATATGAGAATGTCTGAGATGCTCAAACACAGAATCACATGAGTTTCTTTCATCTTCTGCCCTCATAACCTTTCTCCCCCGTCCTCCCTTTGTACATTTTCCTGCTCTTTTATCCTTGCCATATTCTCGTCCATCAATGTCTTTTTATTTTATCATCCCATTATTTTCACAGTCGACAGCGTATAGTAGATTTGTTTTATACCATAACTACATTATTTGGGCAGGAAAGGAAAGTACACAACGTAAAGAATTTGTGAAACATGATGATGCTTTGCTGCATTATTCTTTAATTAAAGTTCGTCAAGTTATGATTTTCAATTGTCATTGTTACACAATTTTTTATATTCACACTGTTATAAGCTCTGTCACAAACAATCACAATCACAATTAGATTCACTGTCACAATGCAGCTCTCGCTTGTGCAATTAATCTCTCAGAATTACAATTCAGTTTTCAGAGTTGTACAAATACTCTGTGTCAAAATTCAACTCCATGTGTCTTACCTTTTCTCTCTTCCCCTGGCTTGTATCCATTCGGCCTTATTCAGCCAACTGTTTTAAGACGTTTATCCCCATTCAGGTGTCGATTTCTTCCTGGCGAGCGATAGCGAGCCAGCATTGTATGGAGAAATCCGGCTTCGCCGGAGATATATTTCTATCGAAAAATGTACAAATTTAGCTTGCTGTCAAAACAAAAAAATATACATGCTGGCTCGCTACCGCTGTTAGTATTATCACATCTTACCTTTACAAACAATTTGTTGTCATCACAGCCAAACTGTCACGACCAAACTGTCATAGTCCAACTCACCCTCCCACTATGAATGTCACAGGCAAACACTCACGGTTGCTACAACATACAAGATGTTTTACTCTCACACCCAAACTAACACAGTGTATCTCTCACAAAGAATATCATAACTGTCATCCACCAACTTTCACAACACCTATCTAATTTTCACTAATATATTCCAACTGTCATTCTCTATCTTTCACTATGACAATCTAAGTATCACTGTTACATTCCAACTGTCATTCTCTATCTTTCACTATGACAATCTAAGTATCACTGTTACATTCCAACTGTCATTCTCAACCTTTTCACTATCACAATCAGTATTTCGCAAGTGTCACAGTCAAGCTGCCTCTAACTCAATATATAGACCTTATATTATAGTAAATAATTGTAATTAATATCCACCCATCCACTTGAATATTTGAAGTTTACACGGAAGGGACCGAATGTAGGTCGCCCACACCAACATGTGTACACATCTTAAGGAAGGTCACAGTTTGTTTTCTCTCCCTTTCTCTCTTTCTCTGGCTTGTATCTATTCGGCCCCATTCAGCCTACTGTTTTAAGACGTTTACCCCAATCCAGGTGTCAATATTTTCCTGGCGAGCGGTAGCGAACCAGCATATATATATATTTTTGTTTTGACAGTAAGCTAAATGTGTACATTTTTCGATAGAAAACATTGTCCGGCAAAGCCGGATATCTCCATACAATGCTGGCTCGCTATCGTTCGCCAGGAAAAAATCGACACCCGGATGGGGATAAACGTCTTAAAACAGTTGGCTGAATGGGACCGAACGGATACAAGCCAGGGAAAGAGAGAAAAGGAGAGAGAGATAAAAACAAACGGTGACCCCCCTTAAGGAAGGGTTTTTAATGTGTTCCCTCCGACCTTCGTCAAGCTTAAAATTACGCCCCCTTGACCCCCTTTCAAGATAAATTTGTACATTTTTCGGTAGAACAATTTCCCGGCCTAAGGCCAGTTCCTCTTAAATTACAGGCTAGCTATCACACCCCAGGAAAAAAAATGAACACCTAAATGGCACTGAAAGGTCGTAAAATTGACAGAACTGTAGCGAAAGTTCTTAAAATCATCACACTAATGGGGTTAACGTCATACAATCTCAAAGTCAATGGGGCAAAACATGAGAGAGAAAGGGGTCCAGAAACATATATTTCAAGTCGAAATCTCCCCTTAACAAAATGTGATGTTTGCACGTCAGGTTTCAAATGTAGTTAGTTTGCAAGCTTTGGACATTCGAATTACACTATTTTAACTTATAATCTGCGTAGTTTTTAGTCTGCGTAGAATGGGTCACCAGCTTGTTTTATCTTTCTCTCCTTTTCTCTCTTTCCCTGGCTTATATCCATTCGGCCCCATTCAGCCAACTGTTTTAAGACGTTTATCCCCATCCAGGTTTCGGTTTCTTCCTGGCGAGCGAGAGTGAGCCAGCATTGTATTAAGAGATCCGGCTTCGCCGGAGACATTTTTATATCGAAAAATATACAAATTTAGCTTGCTGTCAAAACAAAAATATATATATGCTGGCTTGCTACCGCTCGCCAGGAAAATATTGACACCTGGATTGGAGTAAACGTCTTAAAACAGTAGACTGAATGGGGCCGAATGATACAAGCCAAAGAGAGAGGGAGAGAAAGAGAAAAAAACGAGGTGGGCTCCCTTGATAGTATGTTCGATGAGGCGAATATGGACATTATTTTACTTAACAGTAGAGTAAGCAATGCAATGATATTCCTAATTAAAAGATTTGTTAAAATCTATAACAGACTGAACTTGATTTGTACACAGGTGACAATTATTCATATCAGTTCCTTTTATTTAGCTCAGCATTTTAAATACATTTGGAGTAATATATGAACAAAAGTGATAGTGGAATTTTAGCAGAAAATCCAAAATACAGATTGAGTAGGAGTAACTTCAATAAACTAGTTGGATGACGATCACGCAGCAAAATCTGACCAGTTTCATATTGGGTTTTTCAGCGTCACTGCGGCACATGAACACGCCGGTCATTTATATAGTTATTTGTAATATATGAGTGGACTTTTTCAAAATGATTTAATGTTTTGATGTTAGAAGACTATCACACTTTCAAACTATGCATACATTGTATTACTATGTAACTGGCTATTGAAAGTTAATTATAATGACATAACTAGTATTATTATGTTTTTTACACCAACCAACTTCACATCTAAACTCAATTAATGAAATCAACAAATATATGTGGCACTCCAAGGACTCGAACCTAGGATACACTATATAATTTCCTCTGAAACTATCTATCTATCTATCTATCTATTGCCTGACGCCGTGATCCTCTGAAACAATATATATAATTTTCCACTGTTCGGTTTACCCGTTACCCAGTTATCCACAATATATCGTATATTACAGTTTCGTCCCACACATCCAGATCACCTTTTCCATCTCTTTACGTTCCATTCCGTTGATATCATCCACTATAACAGGCCACGTTTCTGAAGCATAGGTCATTGTGCTGCTAATAAATGAAGCATACATCTTTCCGTTCAAAGAGAGAGAGAGTCTTATCATGCCTTAATGGGGGTGACCTGTTTTTGTTCTGTCCTTTTCTATCTTTCTCTGGCTTGTATCCATTTGGCCCCATTCAGCCTACTGTTTTAAGACGTTTATCCCCATCCAGGTCTAAATTTCTTACTGGTGAGCGGTAGCGAGCCAGCATTTTTTTTTTTTTTTTTTGTTAGACAGCAGACTAAATTTGTACATTTTTGGATAGAAAAATGTCTCCGGCGAAGCCGGATTTCTTCATATAATGCTGGCTCGCTATCGCTCGCCAGGAATAAATCGACACCTAGATGGGGATAAACGTCTTAAAATAGTTGGCTGAATGGGGCCGAATGGAAACAAGCCAGAGAAAGAGAGAAAAGGACAGAAATAACAA